>OU015751.1:100170607-100191393 GCA_907169655.1 Acomys percivali
CAGCAGCAGCAGCAGCAGCAGCAGCAGCAGCAGCAGCAGCAGCAGCAACAAAAGTGATCCTTAACTAAGATCCAGGAAGATGCTCTATGTGCCCAGACCAGGACCACTCCTTATAAGGAGGATCTGTTTTCAGTATAATCTAATGAGTAAACAAACCTGAGGAACTGTGAGTTTTCCCCCAGGGTTGTTTTGTACCTCAGTGAGAGTGAGGATTTAAGAGCAATGAGCCTCAGCTGACAAAGGACTCTATCAACTAAGTGAGCTAAGGTGTACCCGTTCTGTTCTGCTGGGAGGCAAGAAGGCCGTGGAAAGCTTCCATGATCCCCTGGGGCAGCCCTTTCACTGAAGGTAACTGCAAGATTTCTGTTGCTCTCAGTACTTCCCCCCTGGAAGGGATCGCCTTCACACTGATTTCCACAGACCAGATGTGGTGGCCAAGGAGCAGGTAGGGCCTCAGTGCACTCCTACTGTGCCTGGGCTCACCCCCACAGGGTCTGCTCTCTTTGAAAACACATTTATTAGCCAAGTAGGGAATGCCTTTTTAATCCCAGCATTGGGGAGGCAGAAGCAGGGTGGGGGGGTGGGGGGGTGGGGGGGTGTCTCTGTGAGTTCTAGTCCAGCCTGGTCTACAGAGTGAATTCTAGGACAGCCAACAAAGCTATATAGTGAGTGAGAGACCCTGTGTTCGAGAGGAAGAAAAGGAAGGAAGGAAGGAAGGAAGGAAGGAAGGAAGGAAGGAAGGGAGGGAGGGAGGAGGGAGGGACGGGAAAACAGGAAAGAAAACACATTATTAGATGCAGAGTCTAATGTCATTGACATGTTATCATAGCTGTTCTGAGCTAACTGGTCCAGGCAGTGGACACACTTGTGGACATAGCACACAAACCTAAGGGACAGAGATGACATGAATTCTGAACAGGCAGAAAGATAACAGGGTAAAAGCCATCACTATTCACAGTTTCCTGTTAAACTTCTTCCCTTTCTGGAAAAAGATGGCATCATTTCCCAAGAGGTTTAAGATGATAAAGCATGGATCACCACAGGAAGCATTACATTTCTCACCACTTAATTAAATTGAACAAAATTACACAAAGACAAGGCAGTTTGTGTGTGTGTGTGTGTGTGTGTGTGTGTGTGTGTGTGTGTGTGTAGTGCTAGTCTACTATTTCTTATACTTTTATGTATGTTTGAAAACAGCTAAATAAATCTTTTTTAAAAGGCTCCGAACAACATCCATATGAAATGATATTGACAGTTCCTTTATTCATCTGGTATTAAGGATTACCATCTTTATTCAGCTTACTATTAAGAATTATCATTAAGCCAGATGTAGCGGTCCACCCAGATAATCATACAGCAGCAGGTCACTGAGAGTTTGAACATAGCCTGGCTATATAGTGATTACCAGGCTAGCCATGGCTACAAGGCAAGGTCCTGACTCAAAATAAATAAATAAATAAATAAAATAAGATTTGAAAACCCCAAAAGAGCAACAAAAAATGATGACTATTAACTAAGGACTTCGAAGCATCTCTCCATGCCAGGCCTTTGTACGCATGGTCTTGAAGACTCACAACAACCCAGCAGAACATTTGAGTACATTTGGTAAAGACTCCAATCACAGAGGAGGCTCATAGAAACAAGAGTCCAGATCAGAACCCAGAGCTCTTTCCACAGGAAGCACAACTTCAAATACGCCCCATGCTGCTTTTAGTGGAGGGGAGTGAAGAATCACACAGGTCAGTGATGTGCCCTGCTCCACGGATCCAGAGATAACATGGACTCCTGGGGTCCGTCTACTGAAGAGCAAACAGGAGGAAGGCAGGTCCCATGCTCAGGAGGCTCTCCAGGCCTCCTTAGTCTACTAGTTCTTGTATGATCTTCCAGGAACAACGGTTGCTTCCTGACATGTTGTCTTTACAAACGATGGCTTCCAGCTGTCGTGAAATATTGCACTATCTAAGTAGCATGCCTTCCCCTTTGAATCCATTATTACATAGCGTCTCTCCGGTTGTCCTGAAAGCCTGCCACATGTGCCTCCTGGGAGTCCCTAATGGTGGGAAAGGTTGTTATAAAGGACTCGGAGATCCAGTGGCCCCTGTCGATTTCTGCATACACTGTAAGCTCTGAGACAGTCATCTCTCTATAAGGTACCGCCTTGCCTTCCATTCCTTGGGAAGACTGGAACCCTCACCAGTTCTGCTTTTCACGGGCCAATATGCAGAATTCTTCCCCTCTCAGCCTTATGCTTGCTGAGTGGAAGCCAAGGGTCAGTCCCAGACTGGGAAGAATGAAGGAAAGGCCCCCTTAGAGATGCCAAGGGTCAAAATGGAAACATTTTACATCGTGAGTCTAGGTTCCAAAAAAACCCATGAAATACCAGAAAGAACATTGGATGCCTTACAGTCTTTCAGGGTCAGATTTGAAACATTTCACACCATGGTCTGAAGCCCAGAAAACCATGATGTTCCAGTGCTCTTTGGAGACACTGGCATTCAAGTGGGGCAGAAGTTACTCCCCACATCATTTCAGGCCTTGAGGGGCTGGTATTGTGTTGTTAAAAAAATTTCCAGGACGAACTCACACCCCTTATGGCCCTCCTGCCATATATACACACCACGCACCCTGTATATGAAAACTACACAATCTCAAAGAGTCCAGACAGTTTATCTTTGACAGTGCTATATCCACCCCCTGCTGAGAGGGAGTGGGATCCAGAAAGGCCTCTTAAAACATCGTTGTAAGAGAAAACATGCCAAGGTTTTCCCATTTGTTTGCTTGTCAAGGCTAAGAAAACACTCAAACTGGGGCAGAGGGAGAGCAAGTGAGGTCCGTGCTGACCTCAAGTCCAAAGAGGGTGCTTTTTTCTTTTCTTCAAAGAAAGACCTCTTTGAGTGTGTCTCTATGGTAGGGACTCAGGGATTAGGGTGGTCATGGCATGTGGCACCCCAAGTAGGCATAGGCCTATGTCTCTCCATCCAGACTGTCTAGCTGGTCAGAGAAATGCCCTGTGGGAATCAGACACACAGAGGAAATGCTCAGGTTCGATTATCAGCAATCACCCCAGAATAGAGGCTGCGGTTCCCTTCTGTCACAGAGCTCCCTTCCTGGGCCTCACAGGACTCTGATAACAGCCAATAGAGATGGCTTTTCCAACAAACAACCTCCTTGGAAGACAACCCTCTAGACCTTTGAGGCCTAGAGTACAGAATCTTGCTGGGAGACACCGCAAAGCCACCTGACTGCTGTGCCTGGTCGTAGGACAAGGTGATTTAGTTTGTTTGGTTTGTTTTGTTCCTTTTTTTTTTTTTTTTTGGATAGAGCCCTGACCTGGAACTTGCTATGTAGTCCAAACTGGCTTCAACCTTACATAGATCTACCTGCCTTTGCCTCCAGAGTTCTGAGATTGGAAGCTTGCGCCACCATGTCCGACCTAAGGGAGATGCAAGTGAACTTGCCACTTTGTCCTGTAAGCTCTAAAATGTCCTTTGTGAACTGCTATCAACTAACCTGCTTTATTAAATAGATGTGACATACACTAAAGCTGTTTCTCTTTTTATTGTTGCTGCTGCTGTGTGTGTGTCTGTGTGTGTGTGTGTGTGTGTGTGCGCGCGCATGCCACAGTGTGCCAGGAACTGAAGCCAAGTTGCCAGGCTTGGCCTTCTTCCGCTTGTTGAGCCTTCTTACCGGCCCCAGAACCCTCCTCTTAGTAATTGGATGTCACCCGTAAGCTTCAAATTCCTCAGCTATAAAATGAAGACGACAATAGACTTGACTGTAAAAAAAAGTCAGGATTGCACAAGAGATGGCACGGAAGGTGCCAAGCACAGCACCTCGCCCACTGTCAGTGTGAACTAGATTAGCAGCAACAACTGGGGCACAGCTGCAGCCTTAGCAAGTCAAACCAGCAGAGAGCTTGGCTGGCCACACACTGACTGTCTTCAGCCGCATCCTGCCAAACCGTAACTCAGACACTTGCTTTGCTTTTTTTTTTTTTTTTTTTAAATCCAGTGGATTAGGAAATCAAATGGGTCTAGAACTACCTATCCATATGTGCCCAATTAAAATGAGTTCAAGGAGGCAGTTAGTGTGTAGCTGCGCTGTGTCCTAGACGAAGTCAACAGGTGCTGAGCCAACACCAACCACCCAGCTGACAGGTACTAGTGTGGGTGACTTTCCTAGAGGTGGGTCCTCAAAGCACCTATCCCCCAAATGACATCATACCAACCTCATCAAAATGCCTATCTCGGGTGATCCTACTAAGCTGACCCAGGGTTCCGACCTTCTCTGAGAGAACAAATAACTATTGTTCTTTTAGGCCAGTAAGTTGGGAGTAACTTGGTATTAGCCGACTCACAGACTTCTGTTATGTATCATTCCTAACCCCTGGTGGGGAAACGGGAGGCCGTGATGCATTCCGCTCAGGCTTTTGTCCCAAATGCTCTCAGTTCTGAGCCTTACCAGAAGGGAAGGAATTGCTCCCCGTACCCTCCTGCCATGTTCTGTCACCTTTCCCAAGTGTCACTGTCACCTCTGTGGGTATAGCCATCACCTCTTGAAAATGTTTGTTCTCTGGACTAAAGAGAAGTGTGGTTTAGTTGGCAGCATTGCTCTAGCGCAATTCTCTCATCTGTCAGCTAGTGGCTCTTTCAATTTTTCCATTTGGTCCTTCTTCCCACTTTTCCCTGAGGACTCAGACAAGGGCCCCAGGCTGGCTGATCTAGCCATCCTTCAGACAAGCCTGAACACATCCAGTCTCAGGCATAGGCCCCGCCATCCTCCAGTTGATACTTGCTGTAGGCAAAGCCTCCTCCTCAGGGAGAGAGAGGGTATGGAGTCTCATCCAGAGCAAGCTTCCGTAGGCCTCTCGCTGCTCAGGACTGTACAACATGCAAAGCTGAATCCTGACCTCATAGGGGCATAAGAATGCAACTATGAAGTGCTTCTTGAACTTGTTTGGTTGCCACCCTCCGACTTGGCTCATTCAAAGCATCGGTGACAACCACACACACATCATGGGAGTGTCCTCACCGCTTCCTTTACTCCTCTTGCCTCTCTAGATGCTAAACTGCTGTCTGTCCACATGTAGACCCTGATGATCTAAGTCAGTGTTCTAGTCTGGCCACTCACTGTTGAGATACTTGTCGATGTGGCTGTTGCAATGGGAAGAAACAGCAGGTCTAGCTCAGTGCAGCTTTTGCGCTACCTTTCAGCGGCGGTGGTAACCACACAGCCTCTCCTCCTGGGTTCCCCTGCTGATGGGCAGCCTTTTTTTTTGCTTGGAGTTGTGGGGCACAGGGGAGACCTGGATGCCCACCGCTCAGGCAGTCATCCAGCTGGGTAAGGGAGAGCTAGGTGAACCCCCTTCCTGAAATTCTTCCAAGGTATCTTTAGGCTTAGGGCAGGAGAGGAAGATGGTGAGGGGTTAGGAAGGAGACTTTTTTTTTTGTCTGTTTGTTTTTGTTTTTCGAGACAGGGTTTCCCTGTAGATAGCCTTGGCTGTCCTGGACTCACTTTGTAAAGCAGGCTAGCCTCGAACTCAGAGATCTGCCTGCCTCTGCCTCCCAGAGTGCTGAGATTACAGTGCCAATGCGCCCAGCAGGAAGGAGCCTCTTAGAGTGACCCTTGCTGAAAACTGTTGCCACCTCTCCTGACTTTCTGGTTTTCCCCATAAGGAAAAGAGCAGGGAGGCAGAAGGGTGAGAGGAGGCTTGCCTGTGAAAGGAAGGATGCCCAGGAAAAGTCTTTCCCTTCCCTCTTCCCCTAACCCTCTTCCTCTTCCTCTCCCTCCCCTCCCCCTCCTTTCTTTCTTTTCTATTCATTTTTCCCTCCTTTCCTTTCTCCCTCTTTCCTCCTCCTTCTTCTTTCTTCTGTTTTGTTTGAGCCAGAGTCTCAGTATAGCCCACGCTGGCTTGAAATTGCCCATGTAAACCAGGGTGGGCTCAGACTCTCAGTAATTCCTCTGCCTCACCCTCCTAAGCATTGGGAGTACAGAGGTGAGGACCCCTCTGCAACACTTCTTTGTGGGGGGGGGGGGTGGGATGAGGGGGCTCAAGGATGTCAAAACAACAAGAATGCTTTTACTCACCCCACTAGGTGGGTCCTCATTCTCTTCAGCTCTGGCTGTCATGGCGAAGACCGGCTCCCCTGTAGTGTAGTGAGCTGCTAGGATCACAGGCATTTCCGGAAGCTCGGAGGCTAGGATGCAGACACCAGGGAGGGAGGATCTCCTTGGTGGTTCGGTTCGGAAACTGTCACTCCGTTCTGGGTGTCCTAGGCTCCATGGCCCTCACCAGTGGTCTAATTATGGAAAGAGTCCCGGCTGCCTCCTTGAGATCAAAAGGTCATTTGTGGAGACTTGCTGGCTCAGTGACCAGAGGTAGTCCAATATCCCCAGAGAAACAAACCCTGAGGGTGAGGTCTGGGGCCAGAGGAGGAGGCTGGACACTGGGCCCTGGGCTCCCACGACTGCTGCAGAAGTCATCAGAGCTGATAGTTCCGCAGCATTCTTCTGTTGTTTTAAATGAAATTCCCAGTCATTCTATTTTACCAGTAAAGACTCAGGAGCCAGGTGCTGGGGTGAAAACCTGCTAGATCAGAGAGGCAGAGAGAGCACCCAGCTGACCTTCCTACTCAGCTCACATCCCGATGTAAGAGGGCCCAAAAGGCTCAATAGCTCAACTGATAACCCAGCAGGAAAAAGCCAAAATACCCAAGGCCAAAGGCTTGTTAACCAAAGGGCAAGGAGCCGAGGGGCTAAAGTGCTAAAAGCTAAAAGCCCAAGAGCTCCTTCTACTCCTACACTGTCTTAAATACCCCTCAGCTCAAACGCCCTCCTGTTCTTTAATCCCTGTCAGCTGGTTCCTTGCTCCGCCTCTTAACCTAGGGTTCACTTTATTAAACCCTGTGTACCAAAAGCTCTTGGATTAAAGGTGTGTGTTAGGGCTCAACCCCGCCAAACGAAAGACAGGTTTTTACAGTTCAGTCTCAGGGATCACAGTGGGATCTTGCAGCAGTGCTACAATCTTGCAAACAGAGGATTCTCCAGTCACACCCAGTCTCTGGCACGCCGTTCTCAATGACCTGCACATGGGGCTCCTTTTCACTGACAGACACCTTGCAGAGGCCAGGAGGCTAGGGACAGTGACTCAAGGCAGATAGCAGCCATCTACCTGTTTCTCCTTGACCCAAACAAATACCATCGTCTCCACATAGCAACCCGACCGATGATGCCTTCTCCCCTTCCTTTCTGTTGTAAACTCAGGATAAAGGGGCATCTTCACTCCACAGCTCCCCTTCCTACGGAAGCTAGCTGCATTGATTCTAAGGTGGTGGAAGGACCTGACAATTTTCTCACTAAAGAATAGAAAAGAAAAAAAAAAAGATATACGATCAAGTGTAATCCCCAGGACATGGCTCTGAGAACCTGCTCCCTGTGCGTTTGAGGGGGGGAGAGGAACAGCCTGGCTCTTTATTGGTTGGCTTGCTTTTGGCAGTCTTTTCTCTGCCAGAATGTGCCCCACTTCTCAGTACTATGTGCTGCCACACACCTGCATCCTTTAAATAGGCCAAGTTACTCCCTGGCAGGTGAAAGGCTTTCATAAGCAACATCCCCCACAAAGAAGATAAAGTTTCTGAAGGTTGCGTGTCCAACCAGCAGCCTGTGGGCCCTGTGCAGCCTCGGAGGGCTAAGAATATACAGCCCAACACAAAATCATCAACTTGCTTAAAACACAAGAGTCTTCAAAACTCAATTGCACAGTTCTCTGCGTGAGCTTTGTAGTTGAGAACATGGTCTCGCCGGGTCAGAGTTTGGCTGTGACAGATAACTATTATACAACATAATTGCCTGTTTGCTCTCATTTCTTTCTTTCTCCCTTTACACCCTCCCCTCCCTTCTCCTCTTTTTTTATTTGTCATCTCTCTGTGTGTGTGTATGTGTGTATGTGAGTGTATGTGTATATGTGTGTGTGTACTGTATATGTGTGTGTATGTTTGAGTGTGTGTGTGTGTGTGTTCACTGTTTCTGTTTTTCTCTTTTAAAATCTACACTGTGTGAATAACAACAAGATCAGGAGATGTAGAAACAGCACCTTTTTGGCCTTTGCTCATAGGCAATAGCAATAAAATATTCCCACACGGTAAATGTGTATATTCCCTGAGTGCTTGAAGTTCTCCAACCCTGGGGCCCATCGTGAAGGTGGGAGCTTGTCGATCATGGTCATAGGAATAGGAAGGTACCCCATCTCAGTGGGGGTGAGGGTGGGGGTCGGGGTGGGGGTGGGGGTGGGTGCGTCAGGAGAACACTCCTAGGCAGGATTTGTCCCTTGCCCCTCTATCAGCAGTCACCTTCTTTTCCTGCAGCAGAAGCCTTTTTGTGTGTCTGCTAGGACATAGCACCCGAGGAATGTTGAGCTTTGCTTGCCGACAGATGACCTCCGACCCAACCAGGTTATTTGCTGTTGCTGCCTGATTTCTGACCCTCCATTGCACTCTTTCAAATAAAGACAATATTGTTAGAATCACCACACAGCCTATCTCTTCTACAGTGCCCAATGTCCAGACTGCAGCCTTGAGAGACAGGGAGTGGCCTCCGAGTCATGGGACCACCTAGGAGGCACAGGCTTCAGCAGTTTAAATGCCAGCTGCTGGGATCGGAGGAGGAAGGGAGTGCATTTGGGAAGAGAGAGAAAACAAATGTGAGAATTGAAAAGGCCAGAACCCACTAGCACCAGTGGTTCCCAAAAGCCTCTCTAGCTTGAGTGGGATACACTGCTACCTTAAAATGACCAGTACCAGGAGGTCTCTAGGTTTGTGAATCACTGCAAACGCAGCCATCCTCCAAGTCTAGAGGAGGGGACAGAGGGGACGTGCTTCTTCCGTGTCTATGACCACGTAGCAGCACAGATAGAACACACGTTACGGTTAAGGATGGGTCCATTTCTCCTTCAAGAACAACTTAGAAATTCCACATTGTGCTGTGGAGGAGAGGGTGATCCACGTGATAACGAAAGTGAAAATAGTGATCAAAAGCTCCGAGTGGCTGAGCGTAGGCAGGGCAGGTACCCAGAATACGTCACATTTCCTCAACACCAAGGCTCAAAAGCCGAGTCCGGCGAGGCACACAGACACAAACAGCTGGAGGTCTGGGCAATGCCGGCTCCGCAGGGTCTAGCTTCCGGCTTCTTTCCCATCCAGGTGAGATCCGGGCCTGAGTGCAGACTTAGATAAATTCACTCTGAAGATTCCGAGGCCAAGAGCCCAGGAGATAGGACTATCCCTTCCACTGTGGAAGTGAGAGAGGGAAGGTACACGACCGTGGTTTTTCAGTTAAAAACAGAACTGAACGAGCCGGGCGTGGTGGAGCACGCGTGTAATCCCAGCACTCACTGGGGAGGCAGGTGAATTGCTGTGAGTTCGAGGCCAGCGGGCCTACAAAGTGAGTTCAGGACAGCCAAGATAATATAAAGTAACCCTGTCTGGGCGTGGGGGAAACAGAACTGAACAAAACAAAACAAAAGCAGGCCCTGAGGGAAATAAAATCTTAAATTCAGTATGGGCGGGGGGGGGGGGGGGGGGGGGGGACAGAAGAAAGGTAAGACCCCAGAGCCGTTTCTCTGATGATCTAGGCTATCTCCTCCAGTACCTTCTTTTTTTTTTTTTTTGAAAATTCTTTTTTTTTTTTTTTTTTTTTTTTTTCTTCTTCTCCTAAAGCAAAGCAGAAGGCATCATTTTTCAGAGTGAGTTCATGTTGATCTTGTGGGTTGTCTGCCTTGCTCCGGAGCGTTTAAGAGATCTGTTCAGTAAACAGAGCCTGGGCGGCGTGACCAGCCTTTTCCCTACTTTGAGTCAACCCCAAGCTTTGCTGCTAATGAAGGACAGGATCCACTTTTTTTTTTCCCCTCCTTTAACCCTTCAGGGAGTGCCAGGGCAAATTCCACAGTGCAAATGGGAGCCAGGGAACAGTGTCCATGGCATGGAGAAGCCCAGAAAGATGGAAAAGCTGAATAGATTTCCTCACTGTAGGGATTCATGCAAACTACCTTCTTTTTTTCCTGTCTCTAACAAGAGAAAAGAAAACCCCAGCCCTAAGGACACATGTTCTGGCTCAAGGGCAAAGGGTTTTTTCCTTCATGGAAGAGACTCAGTGAAACAGCCCAGAGTTGTTACTTTATATTGCTGCCAAGATGGCTGCTCTGGCAAGCCTAGGGGAGAAGTGCTTGGGAAGGTCTCCACGCCCCCTTAGAACTATACAAAACCTTTCCTACTTAACAGTGCCAGGGGGGAAAAATCAGCTCAAGAAAAAAGCTGAGTGTGTATGATTTTATATTTTAAATATTTTATTTTATATTTATATATTTTATATATTTATATATTTATATTTAAATATTTTAAATATTACAAACAGAATTAGATCACCTGACCAGAGCATTCCAAGCAGAAGCCTTGTTAAATCACCTAATGTGCTGGACAGCGGAACGAAGGATGGACCTGCATATTCACTGTGCTGTGATGGTGCCTCTAAGGCAGCACACATCTGGGAAAGCTGTTTCCCATGCCCCCCCACCCCCACTCCCGTCCTGAGGTGTCATGAGCACTCAGCACCTGGAGACTTCTAAGGAGCCTTCTCTCAGTGATGAGGGGACAAGCACCAAGTTAAAGGTGACACTGACCACCATGCAGAGGCAGAACTGTGAGGCGACACACAATCTTGGGTCTTGCTGGTGCCCACAGGAGTCATTTGGTGTTTATATGCTCTTTAAGAAATCTCAATCAATCGATCTATGGCAGAAGCTGTCGAATGTCACCTTGCTAATCCCAGGAGAGCTCCGGGTGATTTAAGGTGGTCCATTAGACCAAAACTATTTTCATAGCGATAATAGAATGCCATTTACATGTTTGGCTGTGTTGCCACTTACACTGATGATGTAATGACAATGAGAAAACAAAACAAAACAAAACAAAAAACTACTAATACCTGTGCACAAATCAAGGAAGTGGGACCAAACCGCATTAGTAGTCAGAGATCCTTACTGCTACACAGCGGTGATATAAACAAACAAAAACCAAACAAGGAGACAGTCAGAGAACCCCTTCCAAATGATTCCCTGGTGAAGCTGTGAAGACTGTTCACCTTAGTCTTCAGGTGCAGAGCCTTTTGGTAATATCTACTACAGGAACCCTGCATGAGGCACACCTGCCGCAAGCTCATGCACACACAAAAAGCACAAATACCATTGTCTGAGTTACAAACTCAGCTATTTGCTTTTGTCACAGATGTTAGAAATGAGCAAAAATATAAAATAATGTCACTCTTCTCACTACTTTATTTTGGTTGGGGAAATACAGGGTTTTATTTTTTTATGAAGAACTTGCTTATATTAGAATGAAATAATGAAGTTAAAGTCATTTTAAAGAAAATTAAATCTTAAGCTTCTGTTTTAAAATTATTTATCTTTATTATTTTTTATTATGTGTATGCATGTTTTTCTCTCTCTCTCTCCACTCCACGCCCCCCCATGTATGTGTATGTATGTGTGTCTTTATGTTTCTGTGTGTGTGTATATGTACACACAAGTGCAAAGCCTATGGAGACTAGAAGAAGGCACTGAATGCCTGGCAGTGAGTTACTGGTGGTTATGAGCCACCATGTTGATACTGAACTGGGGTCCTCTAGAAGAGCAGCCAGTGCTCTTAAATGCTGAGCCATCTTTGCAGTCCCCTGTTTCAATTTATAATCTATCTATAGAAAGAATTTAAGCAAATGAAAGCCTTTGAGATCCTCAGTATCTGTTCAATTACTTGAGAAATGTGACCTGCTAAAAACCACACTTAAGGCTTAAGTGGCGTGGTGGAGTGGTAAGAATCTATGCTTCAGAGCCCTCTAGGCCCTGGATTCTGACTTTGGGTTCAAATTCAAACTTTACTACATGCTGGCTGTTTGATGTCATGGATCACTTTAATTGTTCCAAACTTCACTTTCTTCACCCAGAAAACCGGAATGATATTTACAGTATAAATCTGATGTGTAGACGTAAGACATAATAAAGATGCTCTGACTGAATAATCATAGTGAGATGTTCAGAGTATGAAGGAATACTTTTGGTTGCAAGGAACAAAAATGACTTTATAGGTTGGGAAAAAAGAAAAAAAAAAAAAAAAGCAGAAGGCAACCACTCAGGGCCTACTGTGTTCATCAGAGGCCTAAAACAGTGGGTTCCAGTGTTGGTTGTCAGACTGGCCATGTAGAAATCCTGTGGGAGTTACTAGGAAACATCCCCAAAACTGTGACTAGCGTATGAGGTGCCTGAGATGTCAAACACATGTATGTAACAAGCTCTGTGTGATGTAGGTGCCGCTAATCCACGGAGCAAGGCTGAGTGGCAAGATGTAGCTCTCCCACCTCCAAATTACTGATTCCGAGTCTCGCAGTGGGGGCTGGCTTCCGAACACTGGGTCCAATCTGCTAAGGCCAACTAATATGCAAGACTGACATCCATTCACTTACACAGTCAATCAATAGACAGTCCTGTGCTCTGATACACATCCTGCGTGCCTACCGGGGAACCTACCAGGGCGTCTACATTCTATTGGAGGAGCAGGATGACCTATTTGCTCCTGTCTTTAATGCAGTGTGAGAAGTGATCTCTCATTAAGATGTGGACAAACTGTTTCCGTGATCCAGGAGCCACGAGCGAGTCACTGTTGATGGTGAGGTTGACAGAGACTGTTTCAGAGAAGAGAAGCTAAGATGGAATTGGGAGGGAAAAAGTCAAAGAGGAGCCTAGAGCTAAACTAAAAATGGCCTTGAACTCTGCGTTAGATCACTCTACGGTCTTGATGGCACTGAGAGAGAGCTTTTAAGAATTCCACTGCCTAGGCTATGGTAGATTGTGTGTGTGTGTGTGTGTGTGTGTGTGTGTAGGTGGGAGGGAGGGAGGGGAGGAGAGATGGAGGTGGGGGAAGAAAGGTGTTTGCAGGATACAGGATTTTAAAGCGAGCAATACAAGGCACAGCCCCAGTGGAGAACCAGGACTATAAACCAGCAAGTGACCACCCAACCTATTTGCATAGAGCATGCTCTTCAGCGGGGCCTTCTCTTCTTAAATGCACTTTTCATGTCAATTTGATATTCAAAAGCAGAATTCTTTAAAAGCTTTCGTGCCCCAGTGGCCATGCGATGGGCATTGGTAAGGCATCCCCCTCACAACCCCCCCCCCCCCGCTCCCTCACACCCCCATCCCCCATCCCCCATGCCCCCTACCCCTCCGCCTGCCCCACCCCTTCCAGGCTCCTGGGGCTGTAGGCAGATGAAACCTGCCCTTTGTTCCCTGGGTTGTTGGGTAACAAGCTGATCCCTGTGAAGTTAGAAGCCTGGGCAGAGGGCACCTCTTTCACTAGCCCAGACCATGGGGTTCCTGAGGAGAGAGAGTTGCCCACAGAATGGCGACCCTGTGTGCACGCCTTTTCCCACCCTCCCTTCCTAACTGGGGAATTGAGGGGTATTTAGACTTGAAGAGAGCATGAGTTCTCTCACCACATTGTGAAGGCTGGCTGGTGAAGCCTTCCAGGGGGAGCTCTCCAGGATGATTTTTTTCCTATGTCTGCCCTGGCTTTTGAAGTCTCTACCCAGCTACTAAAATGTCATCATTATGAAAAATCTCTTCTCTCGTTCCTCACCACTAAAGTTCCTGCCACAGTCTTCAAAATGTCCAAATGTTGCTATGACACTTCTATAGTTGCTCATCAAGTGTCTAAATTTCAGAGCTGTTCTGAGTCTTTTAAAACCTAGTTAAAAGAGATTCCATCTATAATATGTAAACACAGCTAAAACTGGCCCTCTAAATATGTTTTATCTCCAACTCCACGCCCCCACCCCCAGGTTAATAAAATATTCAGTTTTTTGTTTTTTGTTTTTTGTTTTTTAATGATATGGACCAAGCAAGCACTTCCGGTGGGAGAAGAAAAAGAATGAAACTGGTGTATGCAAACGCCATGGTCCTATAGTTCCTGTGGACAGACTCAGTGTGGCCTTAATGCTTATTTTTGTCTACGTTCTTCTACAACTTCCCACCTGATACACAGTAACTGAGATACTCCTTTGTTTTCTCAGGCCAGCCGTCGTGGCCCACGCCTTCAATCCTAGCACTGGGGAGGCTTAGGCAGGTGGATCTCTGTGAGTTCGAGGCCAGCCTGATCTACTCAGTTCAGGACAGCCAGGGCTGTTACACAGGAAAAACCCAGTCTCCAAAACCCAGGGTGTGTGGGGGGGAAGCTTTCCTATGAAGCCCGGTGGAGTGCGGGAGGGGAGCGCTGCCATTTACTTTTCCTGGGAAAGACTCCCAAAGAGAAGCCTGCCATATTCTTCGGTCGCTTCCCTTGGTGATAGCCCAGGCTTTACCACAATTCAATGATGAGTATTCACTTGGAAAGGAAAATCCCATCCTGATCTTCTGCTTTGACTCAAAGAACTAGAGTCTGTGTAAATTACAGGCTTTCACTCCTCTGGCTGTGCGGATGTGACTCAGTCCACGACACAGCTAATGCAGAGTGGGAGTTGGCCTCCGTGTGCACAAGCGTGCCAGTGTGTGGGTGGCCCAGGGCAGGCCTCACAAGGTTTGGGTGCGTGCGTGCGTGCGTGCGTGCGTGTGTGTGTGTGTGTGTGTGTGTGTGTGTGTGTTGCGTGGGGGAGGGGGAGGTGTACACACGGCCGACTTCTGACAATTTACAAGAATATATAACTAACAAACCACCTTAACAGCCTCCGCGGCCAAACCCGCATTCCCTTAGCCTTAGAAGAGGACAGCGCCTGGCAAACTCAGCCGAGCAGGGGCCTGCCATTCCTGTGGCTGCGGGCCTCTCAGACCAAGTGTGGCTCATCCAAGGTCCTGCTTGGAAACAAACAAGCGGGCCTCCCGTCTCAGGAAGGAAAAGGAACCTCCCTCGATGTGTCGGTTTTAATCTTGGTTCTGGGGGACATTAACTCCCTCTTCTTGGATCACTGACTGCTTTCAAAATACCAGGAATCATGATTTTACCTCACAGGGTTACTGTATGCTAGGATTAACTTAGGCAAGGCTTGTGGAAACCAGTAAATGCCATTCCCCCGTTTAAAAAGCTCTGGGCAGCTGATTTGATGAGAAGTGCTACTTATTGTGACCCTCGTGTGTGTGTGTGTGTGTGTGTGTGTATGTGTGTGTGTGTGTGTGTGTGTGTGTGTGTGTGACTACACACACTCCGCAACTCAACCTCCCAGAGTGTTTTCGTCCCTTTAATGAGTAAGTACTGTTTCCAAATGAATCAAACAGTAAGCAGGGATGTGAATTTTGTCTTTGGAAGGAAAAAAAAATTCAGCCCCACTGTCCAAGTGGGAAAAATTCTTGCTAATTAGAAGGGAGCCAAGTAGTCTGCCTTTTAGAGATAGGACCCATGAAGGTCTGGGTTCTGAGTGTGGCCTAAAAGAATGGAGATCCAAGTTGAAGGACTTGCTCGTGTCTTCAAGATCCTTCTCAGGACACTGTGGCCTTGCCCTCCTCTTCCTCCTCTGTCCCCTTCTTTCAGTGCCAAACAGAAAGGTCACAGCAATGAGCCTGTACAGGACACATTTGTGCATCTTGAGTGGTGCAGAGAGCCCCCAGTACAAGCATGCCCCTGCGGCTCTGCTCTGCCATGGCACATTCTGCTCCTGGAAGGAAGCAAGCTCACTTGTCTGCAGCCCTCTACTCCCAGCTGACAGCCAGCCCTGAACAAGTGGGGAGCAAAGAATCTTCTGGAACTCTGCCCAAGCTCTCTTCATCTGTCTCCGGGGATACCCGAGGGTGTGCCAAGCTCATTTTGCTTGGCAGTTTCGAAGGGCCCTTTATGAGTGTTTTTAAAGTTTTATTTAATAAAGGAGCAAAGGCTTCATAACGAGAGATCAGCTGGTGACCAGAATCCACTGCTGACACTAGTAGCTCCTGCCCGTCTTTATGAGGTCTGAGCGGCCACAGCTGGCCCTGCTCGCCTGCGCCTGCGTAGTCTCCTTCCACCCCCCCCCCCAGCTTTGTTTTGGCTTGGTAATTCTATTGCTCAGGCTTTATCCTCCTGTTTTTGATTACCAACTGGTGTTTATTTTAAATGCAGTTACTGGCCAATTAAATAGAAATTAGCTACATTTAGAGACAGGGCTTCGGCTTACTGTGTCTTCCCCTCAGAAACAACTCATCCTTCTTGAGGCAATTCTCAGAAGAGAAAGTCCGAAGGCAAAGTCCTGTGAGTTGTCGGGAGTGGGGGTGGGGGGGTGAGTAGGGGGGTGGGGGAGTGGGGGGGGGGTAGGGGGTGGGGTGGGGGGCCCTTCGGACAGCTACCTGCTACATCTGTAGCTGTAGGAGCCAGCTAGGAAACAGCCATCTGCCCAATAGGAGCTGGAGCAAACTGGGATGTAACAAGAGCCATCGTTTCCTGTTGTGATTCGGTTGAAGCATTTTTTAAAATTCAAGACAGAGTCTCCTACCAGAGCAGCTCGGGCTATTCACTGAACGAGAGAATAAATAAATGAATAAAACTGTCTTCTGCTTTACTTTGTTGTTCAGGGCAGCTGGAACGCATCCTCCCTTCCACACAAATATTGACCACTACTTACTGGGTAAAGAAAAGGGGGGTTGGTGAGTGCAGAGGGCTCCCTTCCTGGGCTGCGTGGAGCATATGGGCTAGATTACTTGGATAGAACCTACAGTCTGGCTCTTACTGTAACAAGCTGTAGCTTGGGCTGTGGAGCTGTGGAGCCTGGGTCTATCTATGGCAACTGATACGGTGCTTGGGTCCTAGGAGCTGGCCTTGAGCCTGAATCTATAGGAAGAGGCCTATCTATGTCTTCAGCGAGTAGGAGCCAATCAGTCTGGAGCCTCAGTCTAGAGGGGTCAGCCAAGTCACCTGGGACTATGGGGTCACGGGCAAGGTCACCTGCTCATGGAGTCAGCCAAATATTCCATGGAGGCTGGCATAGAGGCCAGGTCTAGGGCACTGGCCTGCAGCCTGAGGTCAGGCTGGTGAAGAAGAGGACCTGGAAGCTTGGCCAGTGAGGAAACAGGTCTCTGGGTGCTTCCCTGGTTTCTGGAGCTTTGGAAGTTGAGGACTAAAGTCAATGTTTGAGCTTCGAGGGGAATTTAGCATGCCAGGATGTCAGAAGAAAACAAAAAAACTGTTCTCAGTGGCCCAAGCTCCCATCTTTGGTGAATAGAAAAATAACAAAACCAAACTCAAAGTACATCCAAGTTATCAGGGGCTGATGGAAGAAACAACAAACATTTTTTTTTTATTAAGGAAATAGAAAATATTTAAAAATCATTGAAACAAAAAAATTTAACAAGAGTGATAAAAATTGTTATACCTCTAGCCAGGATGACCAAGAATAAAAGGAAAAAGTCATAAATGACCAATATCAGGGACAAAAGAGACAATATCTCATTGTCCATAGACATTAGCAAGATAGTATAGATGCATGGTGAACAACTGTATGCTTATATATTTGGCCAACTTAGAAGAAATGGCCTTTTCAAAACATTCAAATAACTGAAACTCAAAACAAAATAAAACCAACCAAATAGATTAGTTGAAAAATCCTATATCCATGAAAGAAATTTAATTTGCATTTTAAAGCTGCCAACAGGGCCTGAGAGTGTAACTCAGTTGGTAAAGTGGTTGTCTTCCCTGTGTGAAGCCTAGCAGTCCATTACCAGTGCCACAGAAAACCAGGTCCAGCGGAAAATGCTTCCTGAACTTGCCACGTGGGAGCAGGATGACCAGAAGTTCAAGGTTCCTCTTGGATACACAAAGCAAGGTCAAAGCCAGCCTGAGCTTCAAGAGATCCCTACAGAAAAGCAAGTTAAAACAAAACCTGAGGGGGTTGGAGAGATGGCTCAGGGGTTAAGAGCCCTCTTCCAGAGGCTACTCTTCCAGAAAATCTGGGTTCAATTCCCAGCAACCACACAGCAGTTCACAACTGTAACCCGAGTTCCAGAGGGTCTGACTCCCTCGCAAAGACACATGGAGGCAAAACACCAATGTACATAAAAATGAAAATGTCCGAGGTTGGTCTGATGTATTTTGATGTTAATTACCACTTGCTGTCTTTTAATGGATCCCAAATATTGCTATGTAACCTCGCCTAAAAAACGTATTCCTACTTGACCAATAAAAAGCTAATACACCTGGCCAGGCAAATGGGATAGGCATGGCTAAGGTTCTCTGGCTTTGGGGACAGAGAGGTTCTTGGGAAAAGAAACAGTCAGAAACCAGAAGAGGATCTTGGGAAGGAGACAAGAGAGGAAGGAGGTTGGTGTTATGGGTTGGGTGGAGGAAGAAGCACATGGCTGCCATGCATGGAGGATTCGGCCCAGTGAAGAACATTAGCAAGTATTTGGGATTATGGATGAGAGGTAGCTCAATAGAAAGTATTAGAATCAGATGGCATGGGATTGGGGCAGGGAAATATGGGAGACAGTTTAGGGATTAATACCCGCCTTGCCCCAGGTGAAGCAAGTCTATCTTAAAATATAACAGATCTCTGTGTTTTTACTGATTGATAGTGGGCTAGAAAATACCGCCGTAGTAATTATAGCCTAATAGTAAACATTTATTAGGCCATGCCTTTAATTAACCACAACATAAAAATAAATAATTTATAAAAAGAAAGAAAGTCAAACCAAGATACAAAAAGTGATGATCAGCCAGGTGCCATGGTGGCTGCCTGTAATCCCAGCACTCAAGGAGGCAGAGGCAGGTGGATCGCTGTGAGTTCAAGGCCAGCCTGGTCTACAAATCTAGTTTAGGATAGCCAAGGCCACACAGAGAAACCCTGTCTGGAAAAACCAAAGCCAAACCCAAAATGCAAACAAAACAACAATAGTGAAAGAGCTCATCAGGCCTAGAGTAGTTTTAATAGTTTTCCCTTCTGAATTCTACCAAACATTTAGTAATGAATGAAACAACTGGTTCAGAAACAGAAGAGAAGGAAACTCTACAGTTCATTTTGAGACCAGCATTGCCCTCATTTTAAAGCCAGACAAACTGAGCAGAGGGTGACACACACACAGTCAACTCTAGCTACCCAGAAGGCTACCTCAGGAGGATTGCTTCATTGTAACAGTTTAAGGTCAGCTCAGGCAACATAGGGAAACTCAGTCGCCCCCTAACCCCACCCTACTCTCAGAATCAATGCTCAAATCCTCAGATAGAGTCTCGCCCTGTAGCCCAGACTGGCCCCACGGTCATGATTCTTTTTCTGCCTCCTGAGTGTTGGGATTCTCAAAAACAGTTTTTTGTTTGTTTGTTTGTTTGTTTGTTTTTTGTATTTTGTTTTTAGAAAACAAAACTACAGACAAATGTCCCTCATGGATATTGATAGGAAAAAAAACCCTCACTAAAACATTAGCATGATACTACAGAGTGTATCAAAGTACAAAGTATAGTACACCATGACTAAGTGACAATGACGTAAGCAATGGAAGATGTATTCAACGTTAAAAGGCCACTGAAGAACAACAGTACGTTGGCCAATTAAAGATTAAGATCTGGGCACGACAGTAGTAGAGAGATCAGGTGTTCAAAGCAATCCTCCCAAACATAGTGAGGTCAAGGCCAGTCTGGGCGATGTAAGACCCTGTCTCAAACAACAATAATGGTAAAAATAAAAATAGGCACAGAAAATGGACTTGACAAGAGTTCATATGCATTTGTGATTATTTTTTTGAAAAATCATCTCAGTAAATAAACTATCTTGACCTGCCAAAAATATCTAACAACAACAACAACAAAAAAGCCTATATAGCTCACATAAAACATAATGTTAAATGACTGAGAATTTTTCCTCCCAAGTGGTGAATATTATAAAGTTATATTCTGCTATTACCCTGGAAATGTTAGTAAGTCATTATAATAAGACAAAATATAGAAATAAATATCTCTATACATGAATAACATAACTATCATAAGTAACAAAATATCTATATAAATATTCCTAGACAACCTACCCACAAGCTCTGAGAACTGATAAATAAGTCTAATAAAGTCTCAGGGGATAGTCAATTCACACAAATCAACGTTATTTCTATACACCAACAATGAACAATTAGAGTTCAAAGTCTGAAAAACAATACTGTTAACAACAGTGTTCAGGGGCGTGCTCACATGCCTGCTTATGAGCAGTTGCATGCACACACCTTGGGGATTAGGAAAATCATGTGGGATCTTTGAGTGGAAAAGTACAGAACACCGGAAAAAAAAAATACTAACAGGAGTGAAACAAGTGGAGAGAGAGAGAGAGAGACTGTGTTTGTAGCCTGGAAGATTCAGTATTGCAACTGTTAATTCTTCTGAATGTGTTGTATTGATTCTGGGACATTCCAACCACAGTTCCAGAGGCTTTTTATTTGTTTGTTTGTTTGTTTGTTTGTTTACTCATTTGTGTGTATGAGGGATGGGCATATGCTATGGTGCACATGTGGAAGTCAGAAGACACCTTGCTGGATTCAGTTCTCCCTGTCTGCTATGAGGGTCCCAGGGATTGGACTCCATTGGCCAGGCTCAGAGCCAAGTGCCTTTTTCCAATGAGCCATCGTAACAGCAGCCAGTAGCTTCTTGTAAAAAGTATTATTGGCAGCTCGTTTAAATTTTTTATGTACAAAAGTAAAGGATATAACATTACTAAAACAAACACTTAAAAACTCACATTATCCTATTATTTAAATTTTTTACGTGTGTGTGTGTGTGTGTGTGTGTGTGTGTGTGTGTGTGTGTGTGTGTGTGTGT
>OU015751.1:100199580-100217995 GCA_907169655.1 Acomys percivali
CTCTCTCTCTCTCTCTCTCTCTCTCTCTCTCTCTCTCTCTCTCTCTCCCCTCCCTCTCCCATCCCCTTCAGACAAGTGCAGACTAGCAGTCCCATCATAAAGCCTATTGCTGGTACCATGCAGACTCTGGCACTTCCCCTAGTGAAACCAAGTAGCTTAGTGAGAATAAGACATTATCCAAAGCCAGCTCCATTCAGCAAATGGTGTAGCCTCCCTGGCTTCATTCCTCCAGTTCTGGAGTTCATCACGCCATAAACCACAGGGACTTTGTATGCGTGTTATTGTATTAGCTCCATATGCGGAATACCCAAGGAACTCACATGCAGAGCGTGTGATGTCAGACCAGTTTACATGAGTCTAAATTCCGTGCAGCTGTTAGACTCACATGATGTCTTTTGTCTTTTGTCTTTTTTTTAATGTCAGCGCCATCCCAATAAATTCACCGATCTTGAGATTGAAAAGTAAAGAGAGATCTCTGTACTTGGAAGTGCTTCAGAGCCAGGAAGCCCTGCACCGTGTGTGTGTGTGTGTGTGTGTGTGTGTGTGTGTGTGTGTGTGTGTATGTGTGTGTGTGTGTGCACTCACTACAAGAAGTCCCACCAGACCAGCATCTTCAGTTCTCTTGGAAGCAAATCAACAGAAGAGCGAGTGTAGAACACGCAAGGACAGCCTGCTCTCAGGCAAACTAGAAGCCATGTCCCAGAATCCTATGTGCCCTTGTAAGTATTCCAGGACAGGAGACCTTCAGTTCTGCATAGACTCTGCAATTTCCCTAAAAGGCATTGGGGCTTCTGAGAAAGAATGGTATTGGCTAACAAGTCTGCCCTGCCCTCCCCCACCCCTCTACCCCTCAACCCCTGACACTATGGTTCCATGTCTTGAGTTTATTTCCTTTGGAGCATAAGAGTGGTCAAAAGTTGCCACCCAGTTAATACTGATATTAAAAGATAAGTAGCTCCCAAACTTTGTGTGGAATGGAGGACAACTTACATGTGTTTTTAAAACCTAGAGTTTTAGATTTACAGATGCTATTTTGAATCTCCATAATGCCAGTCAGTGTGTGTTTTGAAATATATGCTGAGAACTGTATGTTTCTGTTATTCGCTTTGGATAGAGCACAGTTCATCATGGTTTGGTAAAGAAATTAACCTTAGCAAGGTGGTGGTGGTGGTGATGGTGGTAGTGGTGGTAGCGGCAGTGGTGCATGCTTGTAATCCCAGCACTCGGGAGGCAGAGGCAGGTGAATTGCTGTGAGTTCAAGGCTAGCCTGGTCTACAAAGACAGCCAAGGCTGCACAGAGAAACTCTGTCTCGAAAAACAAAACCAAATGGGGGAAAAAAGCCCCACAACTTTGTGTATTTGGGGTGGGGGAGGGAGGCAAGATTTACATGGATTGCTGTTTGTTTACTTTGGGACCTAAATTAAGATTTGACTTCATATTTATTTCTTCTTTTCCTCTTTTTATCATTTCACTTCAGGGACTCTGGCTGCCACTGTCCCCTTCCCTTGTGAGATAGCAGAAGGACCTTGCAAGTGGTGGTCTGTCTGAAAGGGGCTTTCGCACAGGATGCCTTATAGAATTGTCAGACTTGTCTTTTCTCCTCATCATGTTTTGTTGCAAAGGTTTTTTTGAAAACCAACAGAACAAACCTTCTCCGACTTCTCTTGAAGATAGAAAACAATGAGTTGCACCACACTGTGAACACTTCAGGGCTCACTTCTCATTCCAGAAGCATGGTGTGCTTAGCTACTTAAGATAGAAAATGCCCTGCTGTGTTCCTTCAGCAAGCAAACAGATTTTTGTGAGATCCTGGGCTTCGTTTAGACTCTCTAGCCTTTAATACTCAGCGGTTAAAACTGCTATGCAAAAAAAGTCGTTCTATTGGCTATGCAGAGAAGGTCCACTGAACATCATCATCCTAAATATGGTTGAAGGAAAGTGGGTTCCAGATTGACAAGGCAAAAGTGTACTTGGAATGAGGCTTAAGCAGTTGGTTGGAAGCTGGCACGCTCTAAACAGAAAGCCGGGGTTCTTTGCACCATCAACTTCAAGGGTTCGTAAACTCTCTGGGTCTGGTGACAGCCGTTCAAGAACTTAATGCTTCTTGAGGGCTGTGCTGCCTAGATGTTGTAACTCAGGCTAGGTGAGTCACATCGCAGCACATGACTGACAAGCTGGATGTTCTCAGCCAGGAAAATCAGAAGGCTTACAAGAAGGCCTAGTGGCTCTCACAGTCACTCTACAAACACCTTGAGTTGTGAAAGTTTCGCTTCTCGCTGAATGAGACCCTTGTGAATGGATTCTTCTCTACTCATGTGACTCACACTACACAAGCCTAGTTGTCATAGTTCTATTAACAGTCATCGCCTGTCCCCTGGGATAAATATATATCCACTGAATGAGGACACGTAGGAATTGGCAGCATTAAACAAATCTTATATTAAAAAAAAAAAAATTCTCTGCGCCATCTGCCTGCTTTCTGGAGGTGGTTTTCTTCTTATATTATTGCTGTTTCCTGTATCTTTTACTCTCAACTCCCCACACTCTGAAAAGATTACTCATCCTTGACTTGAAATAATCCTTTAACTCTTTCACTGGGGTGGGAAATCTTTTAAGCTTCACCTAAGGGAAGGAATGAGAGACTCCACAGACTCCACACATAAAATTGACACACACATATGCTGATCTCCTTTTAAAGCTACCATTGGCTTTATACTGAAAATCATATGTCTGATAACACCTCACTTACCATGAAAATAGTCATTTCAAGTACGTGGTCGTAATTTTCTGTCTTTTTCTTCCAGTGTTCCAATTATGTACACGTTATCCATTTTGATATCATCTGCAGCTCTTCAATGTTTTTAGGTCTTTTTTCTTTTGGGGCTTTGGTTTGGCAGGTTTCTATTGAATCATCTTCAAACTAACTCTCTGGTTGTTATCAGGAGTTCTGCTCGAAGGCCAAATTCCTAAGACACAGGCCACTAAAAACTCAGAGTAAGTCAGAAAGCTATAGAACTCTCCCAATACACACACACACACACACACACACACACACACACACACGACACACTGTCACTACACAGAAAACCTTTAAGGCTGAAAGAACTGTAAGACCCAGACACTCTCTGAGGGCCAAAGGGAGCCCAAAAGCTAAGAGAGGATTCAGGAACTCAGGAAAAAGGACACTTGAATGTCTGAATCATTTGAAGTTGACACACCAACTCTAAGGAAAGCCCAGCTATAAACCAGATTAGTAGAAGTGCCCACTGAAGGATTATTTTACCTCAGAACTTACTATAGGTACAACGTGCCTGGTGTTAAGCCAACAATTATAAGGTGTACTAAAGGATTAGCAGAAAAAAATGCACTGTGAGGATATAAGGTGATCACCAAAGCCAGAATGACGTATGGCATAGACGTGGGAGTAATAAGGTGCCCGCCCTACCACACAAGCATGGAGACCTGAGGTCAGTACTCCATATGCCATGTGAAAATGCCAGATGCTGGGCCCTGGAGACAGGCAGATCCCTGTGTTGTGACCAGTCTTGCCAAATTGGTGGGTTCCGTGCTCAGTGAGATGTCTTAAAACATCAGGTGGGATGAAGCTGCTCACCCCTTCTCTGTTGTCCAAGCCTGCTGAGGAGCTATGAGCAAGGCCTACCCTCCTGAACTGAAGATATTTATGGACAAGAAGTTATCATTGAAGTTAAGTGGTGGCAGACATGGACAAGGAGTACTTCGGGGCTTTGATCCCTTCATGAATCTTGTGATGAGTCTGTGGAGATGTCAGCTAGTGGGCAACAGAACAACATTGGAATGGTGGTTGTACGAGGAAACAGCATCATCATGTTAGAAGCCTTGGAAAGAGTCTATACAGTGCCTGCTCAGCAGAGGTGCCCACATCCCTCCCCAAAGAGCTAGTTTGATTGTGATGTAGAACTGGGTTGTGTACATTTTTATATGACACTTTTTGCTAAATAAACTTTTGTGATACTCAGAAGTGCAAAAACAACAACAACAACAACAAACATCAGGCAGACAGCAATTGAGGAAGACACTGAACATTGATCTCTGGCCTCCACATATGTACATGCATGCACATCTACATGTGTGTGATATACATGCATTATACACATAAACAAAGTAAATATTAGAAGTAAAAACTGCAGTGGTGGGCTAGAGAGATGGCTCATCAGTTAAGAGCACTGACTGCTCTTCCAGAAGTCCTGAGTTCAATTCCCAGCAATCTCTTGGGGGGTTCACAACTTTCTGTAATGGAATCTGAAAGCCTTTTTTGGTGTGCATGAAGACAGAGCACGAGTGTGTGTGTGTGTGTGTGTGTGTGTGTGTGCATGCATGAGCACACACACACATGTCTTTTAAAATATTTTTTAAAAAAGAAAACTGCAATGTCATTTTTTTTTTCATGAAAGCACTGTGCACATGTAGAATGGGTAAGTGTTTAGAAATAAATGTTTATATCTACTCAGGCTAAAAAGTGAACTTTCTTGTAGACACTTTTACCTTTAGTAAAGATGAAGTGCTTCTCATTTCTTGGGAAGTTAAAATATTTTAACTCAAGTGTGTATCACCTTTTATAGTTCAACACATTCAAAGCAAAGGAGATGTGTCTTCTTCCTCCGTGAGAGAAAGCTGTCTGGGAACAGATCTCCTTTAGTTCTTATTTTTAAGCAGTTCTGGAATTGTACACACACTGCCTTTTTGTCTGAGTAAAAGACCTCTTGGGAATGTAGCGTGGTGGGAAAGTCACCTCTCTGCTAGTGGGAAGAGTTGGGTAACCTTGGCATTAGCCAGGGTGAGGCTGGGCGGGGGCTGTGTCCTCACTGTGGTCATTCCTGTGTCCATTCTGCTGGACACTCAACAAGGGCTTGATGTATACTGACCGAATTAGATGGGACCATGAAGCAAGTGTCGGTGGCTCCGTGAGGAGTCACTGACCTGTGTGCAGTGGGGCAGCCTATCGAGTAACTGATAGGCAATCTCTCTGTTCTTAATGGTTATTTTAGAGTTTAAACTCGGAGGTTATTAGCAGCTCGGCACAGCAATACTGAAGAGATTAACTAGGCCTATAAAGAGTGTTGTTTCCCGATGGAGACTCTTGCGCACACTGAAATAGCAGCAGAAATTATCCACCTTGTCTCAGCCAGCTCACAAAAAGACTTAGGAATTGGCCTTAAAGTTTAATATTTTAGCCGGGCGGTGGTGGCCCATGCCTTTAATCGCAGCACTTGGGAGGCAGAGGCAGGCGGATCACTGTGAGTTCAAGACCAACCTGGTGTACAAAATGAGTCCAGGAGAGTTAAGGATATAGAGAGAAACTCTGTCTCAAAAAACTACTACTAATAATAATAATGATAATGATAATGATAAGTTTACTATTTTAGTCTCCACTTTTGCATTTAAAAAAAGATGGTAGTGGATGGGACCAAAATTAAGATCACATGAGAGTTGTAATGGGACATAATTTATAACTACAGGCCATCAAGATGGAAAGGAGAAGAAACCAACATCTCTTGAGCACCCACCTCATGACCTTGTCTCTGCTCACAGATACACTGTTAGTCACTGGGCACAAAACACCTCAGGAGGCCCCCACTTGTATCAATGCTCTCACGGAGCCAAGTTCTCATTTGCTTTTCTATAGTATTTGCTAAATTTAATTTCAGGTGCATTTTCACCATACCAGAGAGTTACCATCCCAGCCACTGACACTTCCAGCTTGTTCCTGCCACAGTTGAGTCCTTTTCCAGTGTAGCTACTTCCACTCGCTGCCTCCTTTAGTTCCATGATGTACTCACCTGGATCTCTGCACATGGCCCAAATCTATCTGTTACTCTACTCTCCTTCCATACCTATGTGTGTATTTTGTACACCCATCACATTCATTTTTAGTTAGTTTGGTTTTTTTTTTTTTTCTTTTTTCAGTCTTACATCTCTAGTCTGACGCCCGGTAGAAATTATCTATAAAACAGAACCTTAAGGAATTATTGAGCTCAGCCTTTATCTCTAACCTACTGCTCCCTTCCACCCCGAAATTCATTTCTATATCCCCAATACAAAGCTCGACCATCTACTTTGTTATTCAAAGCTAAACCTTTGCCTGGTTGGACTTGAACTGTCTTCAGTGCCTTTCATGACCTCCCTGAAGTAGCAATGCCTTACCATGCCGCTCAGTCTCTAGCACATCATCACGTTTGGTTTCTTAGGACTTAGAATTATCTAAAATAACTGTGATCAACTATCCATTTTCTTGCTTCTTATCTGTTTTCATTTGTAGAAAGGCATCTTCCTATGAATGGGAAGCTCTCTCTCCTATTCAGGACTGTGTTTCTCTGGCTAAGAATCTCCTATTTAAATAGTAGATGTTACTTAAGTAATTTTCTTTCTGCCAGGCCACAGGAAAGAAAAAAATATAGGTTGCAGACTCAGAAAATGACCTAACGCTATAATGTTTCAGTTTGAAGTTTTGCATTTAAAATGGTGTAGTGGTTGTAGCCAGAATTAAGATTTTGAACTAGACGCCCCTTGGGCAGCACATCTGTAACCCTAGCTTCTTAAAAGACTGAAGCAGGAAGACCCCCGGAGCCCATGAGTTGGGGCGCAGGCCAGGGTTACCTATTGAGACTCCATCTTAAATGAAAAAGCACAAATAAAATAAAGAGTTGTAAATTAGAATGTTTCAGTAAAAGTTTCTTGAATGAAAGTTAATTCATTATTGAGTGCAAAATTGGATGGCCATGATTGCAAAGAAGCGGATGGCTCCTTAACCTGCAGTTACAATTACAATAAACAAACACCGCACTCATTTTAAACAGCATTCTAATTAAATGGCAAATTCTGGTTTCTACTTAAGATACGCACTGCATTGTGTCGTGACTTGCTGGGTCATTTATTATATCAGTTGAACATTGTGAAACATTCTCCACTTGAATGCATCCAAAGAATAGTACAAGGGAGATCTGCTTTCCTGATGGCAGCCAGCTGCCCCGACTGAGCGGTCCTGTTTGATTTTCATCACTTCGAATGTCTAACATCACTTCTAAAGTGCTGAGATGGCCAAATATGGGCTGCCCTGATGAGTGACCTCTGCCTCCCCTTCAAAACAATCCCTCCCAGTTAGTTACACTGGACCCTGACGGTGCTGGCTCCTAGCCAATGAGGCAGCAGAAAAGAACACTTGTTGCCTTGGAACACCACTCTCCTCCGAGGCATCTGGTGGGGTGGTAGCATCAGTTTTGCTCCTCTGCTTTCCCCTGTTCAATAGTAACGTAACTCTTTACTCTCATCACCACTCACAAAACACTGTCAGAAAGCAAAGATGCAGAAAGCCAAAGCCAGTAGAAGCTTGAGATTTACTTTTGCCTCCTAAGGAGAACTTCTAAACAGACGTTTTATAAACAGCTGCATGTTCTTTTAGAGAGGAAATCGGAGGCATGGCCTGGATGAAAGGAAGGGCAGCATGGAGTGTCTGAATGCCTTTTCTTCTGCTAAATTGTGGGCAGAGCTGGAGGAGCAGGAGAGACAGTGATCCTTTTATTATCTGCAAACTGAGCCCAAGGCACGTGGGAAGATCCAGACTCGGCACCTGAAGTGAACATTTCTTAACTCTGGTTTAAACAACAACAAAATATATGAAAATTAAAACAGGCTTAACTTGCTGTAAGGAGGCCAGTCATAAACTGGGTGTGGTGGCGCACACGCCTGTAATCCCAACACTCTGGGAGGCAGAGGCAGGCGGATCTCTATGAGTTAAGGCTAGCCAGGTGTAAAAAGTGAGCCAAGGCTACACAGAGAAACCGTGTCTCCAAAAACAAAAACAAAAACAAAACAAAAAACCCGAATAAATGACAAATACGGTTAAAAATGCCATAGGAAAATCATTACTTTAAATGCTAACTTAAAGCTATAGAAAAATGTTTTTTATTATAGTTTGTTTCATTTGTTTTTGTTTTGTGACAGCTTCTTTTATAACTTGGGCTGGCTTTGAACTCCTTATACGCCAAAGGAAGACCTTGAACTCCTTCCTGCTCCTATCTCCCAAGTGCTGGGATTATAGGTGTGCAGCATCACTCTGAGTTACCGTTATTTTCACCATTGAAGGCGAAATGCAAAATGACTCATACCTCCAGAGGTAGTTAGCCTGTGCTGCTGGCTCTTGAACTCAGGAAAGCCAAAGGTTAACTTGAACTAAAATGTATAAGGCTCTGGGAATTCAGGAAGGAATTTGGATGTCTTCTAATCAATTGATGGATGAGGACAGAGGCCCAGGAAGACTTCATTTGTCACCTCACAACATTCACCTCCCCCCACCCCCTCATTTAGGTAGACTGCAGTTCTACAGCTATTTGAAACTATGGAAGTCAGAAAACACTATGGGAAATAAAACGGCCTGGATATCTTACCGTGGTTGGGAAAAACATCTCCAACTACAAAATAAAGGCCAATTGAGACAACACGCAAGCCGGGCGTGGTGGCGCAAGCCTGTAATCCCAGCACTTAGGAGGCAGAAGCAGGCAGATCACTGTGAATTCAAGGCCAGCCTGGTCTACAAAGTGAGTCCAGGACAACCAGGGCTACACAGAGAAGCCCTGTCTTGAAAAACAAAACAAAACAAAACAACAACAACAAAAGACAAATTGTTACAAATGTGTTTTGTTGTTTGTTTTTGTTCCAAACACCAAGACATTCCTGTGCTTCTCAGAAGTTTCCAAATAAAAACACAGAAAAGAACTTTGGTTTGGTTCAATGAGTATGATTCAAGTTTTAATTTTATCTCTCGGACCCTCTGTTCCTCAGCCTGATTATACACATTCCTGAGCCATGTTTCCTTCTGGCCTCTCTGTGTACTCAGAGAGAAGCTGGAGACAGTGACCGCTCGCTTTGGCATGTAGACCTGAGAGATATGGTCATTGGCACTGTGATTTTTACATTATTAAGGTAATAGTTCAGGTTATGTAATTGCCTTCTAAAAATATTATGACCCCACCCCCCAATAAATCATTCTGAGGACTTAGGTCCTCCATCACTGACAACAAACTAAGAAAAACAAATATTCTTTTTTTTTTACACTTAGTCATACTTAGCTTTTTCTAAAGAATAGGAAAAATAACTCCCTTCATAAGAAAATAAGCTATTTGAAAAACAAGTGATCTCTTATATTAGTTAGAATAGAGAAAGCTGGAAGATATATTAGTAGCCAGTAAAAGTTATGGAAACCCCGGGCTGGGCTGTGGTGGCACACACCTTTAATCCCAGCACTTGGGAGGCAGAGGTAGGTGGATCTCTGTGAGTTTGAGGCCAGCCTGGACTACAGAGGGAGTTCCAGGACAGCCAGAGCTGTTACACAGAGAAACCCTATCTCGAAACAAACAAACAAACAAACAAACAAAACAAAAACAACAACAACAAAAAGTTATGGAAACCCACTATTTTGTAGACTAACTAAAAAATAGAATAGAAAAGTAGTAGGTTGAACTCAGATAACCTGCATGACTGAAAAATGCTTCTTCTTAAAGAAGACATGGGTTATTAAATTAAAATCTCGCCATCAGGCATAGTCTACTTCCCCACATGTTAGTGGTCAATGATGCACTAGACACCCCCAAAATAGCACAGCCTATTACCATTGTTCTTGGCTGCCCACCATAACTAGATGGGAAAACCCAGTTGCTGAAGGCAACACACTTTGGTTGCAGCACATAGAGAAAATCAAGCTGGAATTGACCTGGAAACTTCTTCCCTGTTGGAGTATGTAGGCCACTGGGGAAGAAAAGTTATTATTAGACTTGCCCAGTGGCAGACTATACATTTTGCAATACCAATCTGCCAGGCAAAATATGCCCAGGGGTACAATAGTGGCACGACTGTTTTAGGGGGTCACCAACTGCCTTCTGCTGGGATTTGAGGCCTACTTGGAAGAAGGAATTCATGCCTGCTACTGTCAATCTGACCAAAGGCTATGGCTTGGGAGGTCATAGGTTCTCAAGGAGAATCTGCTACTGTTGTTTTGCTGAACGGGCATGTTGTTAAAACTTGCTTCTGCTCTCACACTGGATAAAAAGAAGTTTCTTTTTTGTACGGGCAGCAGTTAGTATAGAGACTCACAGCTTGTCAAAGAACTGAAAATAAGTGACTGTTGAGTGTTCAGCCCTAAATGAGACATCTGTATTAACCTCCCCCAACAGGGCTCAAGACATACATTGGCAAAAAGGAGAGGAAAGTAAGTTAGGAGGGGAGGAGGGGTGGAGGGGAGGAGGGAAGAGGGAGGAGGGGTGGAGGGGAAGATGGGAGGAGGGGAGGAGGGGAGCAGGGGAGGAGGGGTGGAGGGGAGCAGGGGAAGAAGAGAGGAGTGCTGTTTTCTAAACACGGTGTGGTGGTTGCACTGCTGGACTCACTGTAGCCATGGTTGCTGGTTCGGAGACCAAACCAGTCAATAATCCCAATTATGCAATTCCATCCCAAGCTAAAGAGATATTGACAGCTGCTGGCTGCTGAGGGGGGGTGTCACTTTTCTTTGTGGGTGTGGCAGCTGGTAAGTCACCCATATTCACACAGGCCACACAGGGTGGACTCATTGGCTTATAAACAAAAGAATTATGAATAAGAAGTAAACAATTAGATGAATGAAGATGGAGGGCGGCACGTGCTCAGGGGGATCTTAGGGGAGAAAGAGGGAGGATTCCAGTGGGGTATGATCAATTCCCACTGCACGTACATATGAAATTATCAAAGAACAAATAAAAGTTGTTTGGTTTTGGTTTTGTTTTTAAATCGTGACATGCAAACCACATAAGATGGTGTGCAAAGATCAATAGTGTAAAGTATGGAAGTCGTAGCAATCTGGAGGTGCTTGTTTAATAGGTGTGCACTGTGCTTAGGATCCCTGTGGAGAATGGAAACGAAGTAGCAGCTACAGCGCAGTGCAGAACTCAGATAAGAGTAAATGGTTCATCAACAAAGATGAAAGAGCCAGGGAGGTGGTGGCACACACTTTTAATCCTAGCACTCTGGAGGCAGAGGCAGGTGGATTTCTGTGAGTTCAAGGCCAGCCTGGTCTACAAAGCCCAGGACAGCCTAAGCTCTACAGAGAAACCCAGTCTTGAAAAACCAAAAATAAATAAATAAATAAATAAATAAATAAATAAATAAATAAGTGTTTAGTAAGAGCTTTAAGCCCCTGAAGGGAGATGGATGGACGCACAAAGTCATTCAGGGGCCACATTAATGGAGCCATGGGGAGGCGCCATCGTAAGCTTTAGAGACCAAAATATACAACCATTACTGAATATGTATACAGTAAGGTTTTCCATAGCCATGTATTTCTCAGTCCATCTTAAAATCCAAGGGTCACTGGTGGAATGTGTACTGATCACTACGACTGTGACAGGTGCTATAAAGATAAATAAAGTACCAACTCCGCCTCTGAGAGGGTAACAGTGTGGTCAAATACTCATCTCAGGAAATGATAGGTTGTGATACACACTTCAAAGGAGCCCTGTACAAGGTGCTACTGAAGCTGGAAAACAAATGCTTTGGTTGACTGGGGAGAGGCCAGATAGTTTAAACAAAGGACAGAGATCCTTCAGCAAAACAACGCCACTTAAGAAAGCATTTCAAAACTACAGGCGGGTCTGGGCCCTGGGGTCCTCCTCAAACTATGGCACCAGCCAAAGGAAAATACAGGCAGTAAACTTCGAACCCCTACCCAGTCTAGTCGATGGACAGGACATTCTCCACCGTTAAGTGGAGAAGGAGATCTGACTTTCACACAAACTCTGGTGCCCCATATTGGACCATGTCTCTTGGATGGGGTGGCCTGGTGGCACTGAGAGGAAAGATAATAAGTCATCAAGAAGAGACTGATACCCTAGGAGCATATACAGGGGGAGGAGGTCCCCCTCAGTCACAGACATAGGGGAAGGGAGTAGAGGGGGAAGCGGGAGGGAGGAAAGAAAGGGAGGATACAAGGGATGGGCTAACAATTGAGATGTAATATGAATAAATTAATAAAAAGAAAAAAAAGAAAGAAAGCATTTCAACCAAGTTTAGTATAAGGCCCTGGTTAGCCAGGCGCCTTGGGAACCCTGAGTTTCGGGAAGAGCCCAGGTCCGGGTAAACAAAGGGCAAGAGATTGAGGTCATCAGAATTTAGCAACCTGACCGGATACTGCAAAGAAACACAACTCAGACCTCAGAGGAGGACAGTTAGCCAGATGGCTCCCAAAGTTTCACAGTATGGTCGGAAATAGTGAGAAGGCAGACAGCAAGACAGACACATTTCAGGCCAGAGGGACTGTAAGCGCACAGACATGATGCTCTCCAGCCAAGTGGCGGGGGCTCTTGGGAATTCTAAGTAGGGAAATCAATAGGAGCTAGAACTCAGAATGCAATTGGGGAACTGTGGAGAAAGGCAGCTGGGCCGCCAGGAAGCACTGGCGCTCTGAAGGGCGCTTGATTCCGTGGTAAGCTATAGGGAAGCAGGGTTAAGGTTTTCAGATCTTTCCTTTTTAGGAATTCAGACGTTTTTTTTTTTTCACTTTGTCAGCATTAGGCATAGACTGAACCTAAGGTGTCTGTCTTACAGAAGTAATGTCTGCTGCCCACAGAACAAAGAGGTCATTGCTTGGGTTTTTTAAATTTCAAAATAGTTGTTTAAATCCTTTGGGGGAACGAAGCAGCCTGAAGGCAAGCTCTCTTGGATTTTTTAAAAGCCCGGTTCTGTTTTTATTTCTGTTTTTGTTTTTGTTTTGAGAAAGAAAAAGATTGACCCAAAGCTCTGAGAGCTGAGTGAGGAGACACTAAGAAGCCATGGAGTAGGGAAGTGGTGCAGGTTCCAGTCTCACGAGGACAAAGAAAAAAGCCTCAGCTGTTGGCGGGATTCTAACCAGAACGGCAGACTCCATGGTTCCAAGCGGATGTACTTCTCCATTCATCTCTGAATCCCATCTGGGGGTGGGGTGGGGTGGGGTGGAGGGTTATGTGTGCCTGTGAGGACTTTCTGAGAAGTTTGCCATCAAGTCTCCAAATGAAAAGCTCAGCTCCCCCAACTGCAGCACGTAGAAACTGTTCCCAAAAGGCTCCGCTCGTCACGAAGGTCCCTTAAGATGGGTCTGAGACAGTGTATTCCTAAATGACACGTTAAGCAGCTTTCTTGTTTGGGATGGGCATACGTTTTGCTCTTGTGCCATGTGTGTGGGCCTTGTTTTTGTTTGTTTGTTTGTTTGTTTGACTGGGTTTTTATTGTTTTGTTTGTTAACTATACTGTTGCACACAGCTGCATCTCATTCTTGTATGCTTAGTACATTGTAGAATATCATAATTTTTTTTTCAAGGACTGATGATTTATTTGTTCCTCTTAAAGACTTAGAAGCAGACTCTCTCGGTGAGGACAGCCTACGTCTTGTAATCTGTTCCTGGTGTTTTTCTTTGGCTTCCTTTGGCTTCTCTTTACTAAAACTTAAGCATCTCCTGCAGCCTCCTCCTTTAAAAAAAAAATCTTAGTACGTTGTTTCTTCAGAGCAATATGTCAGCATTTGTGCTGCAGCAGATGCGGAGCAACAGATGCTGGCTCGTGGGTGCTTTGGTCCCGGGCTTCTTACCTTCTTTGTTGAAGGGCTTTCTGACAACATGTTGAAAGACAGCATCTTCTTTAGAGAAATAGAAATAGTTTCAGTTCCTTCTAGCTCTTTCGGGCCCTAACCTACAAGGCACAGTATTATCTGTCAGTCTAGGAATACCTTTCTCTCCTTTGTTTGTTTGTGTGTTGTTTTTGTTTTCTTACAATAACCAACTCGGGAACCCTCAGATTGGCATTCGCGATGCATCGAGATGCATTCGCGAACAGATTTGCACCTCCTCTGTCCTGTTCTCCTCACCCTATAACAAGAATGCCCCTTACTCAAGAGCACTCTGCCATGGGTCAAGATATCTCGCTTCATGAGCCCACTACTTGAGAGGCTGATTTCTGTGCATTTCAGGCCAGTTTGGTTCATATAGCAAATTCCAGACCATCCAGGCCTACATAGTGAGACATTTTTCTCAGAAAGAGGGAAAGTGTAACAACTGGCCCTACCCTTTTATATTTTCAGTTCTTGTGGAACTGGTATTTATGAATGCTGGGGAGTGCCAGGTATATTGGGGCACACCTTTGATCCCAGTACTTGGGAGGCAGACGCAGGCGGACCTCTGTGAATTCAAGGCCAGCCTATTCTACTGAGTGAGTCCAGGATAGCCAGGGCTACCTAGAGAAACACTGTCTCAAAAAACAAAAACAAACAAACAAACAAAAAGAATGTGACTTTAGACCTTTCATGTCAAAACCAATCACGCCATCTAGATTTGTTCTCTGGCCACACACCCACATCTCATTACTACTGTAGCTTATTATAGCTTGATATCAGAAATGAAATACTGTTTGGCCTTTTCTTTTTTCTTTTTTTAATCTTTTGATCTTCAATGCATATTTTAGAGCCATTTTATAAAGGGATAACCTATTTGTATTTTTACTGGAGTTACAACAAATCCACTGAGTTTCAACCAACTCTATTCTGCCTTCAACTGCTAGAATACCACTGCAATCAATCATGCTCAAGTCACCCAAACCTAGATGTTATCAAACCCATTGGCTTTCCCTTTGTTCTCTGTCCTCACTGACCTGATAACAGTGTGCAGCTCAGAAGAGAGCACTGGCCTTCCTTACTCAGCCTGTGCTCTGTGCTTTGGTGACATCATGTTGTTCTCATTTTCCTCCTAACCTAGGACGAGAACCCCTTGGTTTTTACAGGTGCCATTTCACCTCTCACTGACCTCTGAGAACAGGAGTGCCAATGACCAGCTATTCTTTTCTCTCCTCTAGTTCACTCTCAGGGTTGGGGTTTTCTAGCCCATGGCTTCCAATATTACTGTGCATTATTGAGCTCCTAAATTTAGAGATACATTTATACAGCTGCTCTGACCTTCAGACTTAAATATCCAATGGTATCCCTGAAATACATGAACAAACATGAACAAAATTAATATACATTGAAAAAAGTTCTACCCTAGATATGATCCTTTATGTGGTAGATTGAATGATAATGCCCCTCATAGGCTCATATATTTGACTGTTTGGTCCCTAGTTGGTAGAACTGTTTTGGGAAGGATTAAGAGGTATAGCCTTCTTGGAGAAAAGTGTGTCATAGTGGGTGGGCTAAAGGTTTCACAAACCTACGAGAAGCCCAGTCTCTCTGCCTGCTGCTTGTAGACCAGATGTAAGCTTGCCACTGCTTCTCTAGCACCACGGTATCCTGCCTGCTGCCACGCTTCCTGCCACGATGCTCACGAACTCACCCTCTGAAACTGTAAACACAGCTCCAATTAAGTGCTTTCTTCTATAAGTTGCCTTGGTCATGGTGTCTCTTCACAGCAACTAAGAACAGTAACTAAGACACTTTCTCAAACTAAATAAATAACACCAGCATCTATCTACTTTCCTAACCAAAAGAATGAATGAACAACAGTAAAAAACAAATAATTACAACCTAAGTCATTCTTGTCTGTGTTCTTTGATCCTGCGCACTCAGCTCACTAACAGCTTGTAGACGCTCCTTCAAAACTTATTTTAAACCCTCTTATTTATGCCTGTTTCATCCACCATTATCCTGGTTGAAGCCATGAATCTTTTTTATTTGATATCAGAAATATCTTCCTAAGCAGTGTCTCTCATGTGATTGCACATCCCTGTGATTCACTCTTCCTTAGGTGATGAAAGCAACCTAAGAGTTAGGACAGAGCCTGTGCTATTTTCTCTTCCGAAGATCTCTCACTGTAATTAGAATAAAACAGAGTCCAGACAGGCCTACCAAGCTGACCCTTGCTTACTTCTTAGTCCTTTGCTCACCAAGTCCATCCCCAGCAGCCTTCCTTTGCTTCCTCAAACTAAGCTCCTTCCTACTTGGAGCCATTGTATACACTGACCCTTATGCCCTCAACTCCCTGCGTGGCTTTTGTTCCTTAATCTGCTATCAGCTCAAATGTCCCTAGAGAAGGGACCTTCCCTGACCTTCTAGGAGTGCCACCCACCATAAAATGTCTGAAATTATTCTCACTTACTGGCTTAGATATTTATTCTTGACTAGAAAAAAAAGGTCTTTGAAGGCTGGGGCCTTGACTGTCTTGATAATCATTGTTCAAACGCCCACAATAGTGCCTGTCACCTAAGAATCCCTTGGCAAATATTTACCAGCTAGATGGAGCTTCTTTCAGAAGGATGTGTAGTATGCTAAGGAAGGAGTCAGATGGCGGTGCTCTAACAATATCTTAAACTTTTAGACCACAATTCAAATATGGTCATGCACATAGCCTTGGTACAGAAGCAATGAGAAGAAATGGAGCTAGTGTGCGAGGCTATGAGCATTAGTGAAATGGCCTCCCATATACTGCTGTTGCTTTGCTACTGCTGTAAGAAGTCAAATGAAAGAAACCCGGAGCTCATACACTCTCAAAACGAAATACAGCACAGTCAACTTGTGAAAAGAGTTTGTACTTATGACTTGAAAGAAGAAATGAAACTTCCCATGGGCGTGTTCTTTTCTGTCTTCGGTAACGACCCAATGCATGCTCCAAATACTCAACTCACGTTTGTTTTGTTATGTTCTTTTCATTTGGAGGTTGCTGAGGACTGAGCCAAGGGGCTTGTGTGTGCAGTCTACACCAGAGTTGCATCTGCCCCCCCCCCCCCCCCCGGCCCTAGGTTTATTTTAAAGCTGAGAAGAACGTCTCATCTCTATTGCCATCACTATGTAGTTCATATATTGTATGCCTAACCTGTTTTCAGTACCTATCTGATATTTGTCTTGGTTTTAAATACTATTTGTTTTGGTTGGCTGTGTAAATGAAAGCCAATTGCAACCAGTGCAATGTCCTGCGTTACAGACAGAGAATGTTGGAGTGGTTAGTGAGTGACAAATAGGTGAGCGTGTGGTAGCTTGCATGTCCATGCCCCTCCAGATTCAAACACTGAATCTGACTGTGTTAGCGTTTGCAGGCAAGGCCTCCCAGAGGTGACTGGGCTCACTCACAAGTGCCTGACCTCCATTTCTCTTAACAATGTACGTCAGTGATGTCTCCCTATGGACAGTGTCATTTTTCTAGTTTCATGCAACTTCATCTCATGGATGTATTACATTTGTTTGTAGATGTTAGGATTAATTATTTATAGGTAATATATGTAACCAGGTTCCTTTTGATGAGTGAGGATTGTTTCTGCCATTACAAACAGATTGATATCTAATACAAGGGATAATCTCATTCAAGCATCCCTTTACACTTGGGCAAATGTATCCAATGCATACCTAAATGTGGTATTACAGGGCCGCAGGTAAATATGTAGGTAATGCCTTACTCTTAAATTCTCAGCCTTAACTTCAATTTAGGCAGGCACTGAATGAAGTTTTGCCCTCTGCTTTACTATATTCATGCCTTCAAACAATTCTTCCATCTCTTAAGTTACTCCTTTGTCTAAATCTAGACCGTTTCTATATCCTGGCAGCTTGCCAGATTCTAGCTTCGTTCAACTCTCAGCTGTGAATCACTACGAAAGTATAATGCATCGAGATAAAGAAGGAGCTTTATTTAAATCTAGTGAGAACTAGCTCACTCACTAGCTATCTAACAGTGGTTCTGGTTTTTGTACTCTTCTGCTTCTGTCTGCAGAGCTGCTTAAAACACAGAGCCAATGGGCTGAAGAGATGGCTCAGTGGTTAAGAACACTGGCAGCTCTCCCTGAGACCCAAGTTCAATTCCCAGCACCTACGTAGTGACTCACAATTGTCTGTTACCCCAGTTCCAGGGGATCTGGCACCCTCACACATACATACATGCCAAACAAAACAAAACAAATAAATAAAAGTAAATAAATCATTAAATAATAACAACAAAACACCACAGTGCCAATGACAGAGTTAGCCATCAGTTTAATAACATACCTTCATGACTGAATTCAGGTAAACTTAATGATTGATCTTTAAGGAATACCAGTCAAATATGAAGGGGACATAGTAGGAAAAAGCAAAAGCTTATCAAGTAACTCTGGGTTTGGATTTCTGAATACCAGGGCTAACAATATCTGCTTTCCCGGAAGGGAACTATCAGGTTCTAGTGTATCTACTGCCCAACACACTAGTGTTCAGTAAATGCACGGCGCCTTTGAAAGGATTAGAGCTTCCTTTTCCTCTCAGTGGAAAGTTACAGAGGTGAGAAGGGTAAGTCTTGAAACTTCTACTTCCACTAAGAATGCTCATATGGTCCAGTGTGGTGGAACATGCACTTAATCCTAGCACACAGAAGGCAGAGGCAGAGGCAGAGGCAGAGGCAGAGGCAGAGGCAGAGGCAGAGGCAGAGGCAGAGGCAGAGGCAG
>OU015751.1:100218005-100235082 GCA_907169655.1 Acomys percivali
GGCAGAGGCAGAGGCAGAGGCAGAGGCAGAGGCAGAGGCAGAGGCAGGCAAATCTCTGGGTCCAAGCTGTCCTGGTCTATTTAGCAAGTGCCAAGCTAGCAAAGGCTACATAGTAAGACCCTGCCTCAAAACAAAAACAAACCACAACTCACTTTGGGAAAAGGAACTTTAATTTATTCTTCTTGGCATAAATCAAAATACTGTGTGACGTTTGATTGACCTTAACAGATGAAGTGAGTTGTAGTCTTAATTGAGATTGAAGAAATTATCTGAATTGTGGCCTGTATAGATTTACAATCTCCATGCACTTCCCCACCTATCAGTCACTGAACTTTAAAAACTGGTGTTACGATATTACACCAATATTTTACACCAATTTTATAATCTTCTAAAGTGTGATACATATTATTTTTCTGAGACAATGGAAAAGTGTATTTCTTATGGTTGTGGCTGCCTTCCTTAGCAGCAGCCGATAGAGAGACTCTTGTATGTATTTGTAACAGATAACAACTCTAGTTTGTGTGTCTGTGTGTGTCTGTGTGTGTGTGCAGGTGTGAGTGGTTGCATGTGCAGATATGTTCATGTGTGTGGAGGACTGCAAACGACCTTGGCTGCTGTTTTTCCAGACCTTCCCACTTTGGTTTTGGAGGATGAGGTTCTCGCTGGGATGTGAGGCTTGCTAATCAAGTCAGGCTAGCTGTCCAGGGAGCTCCAGGGTTCCGCCTGGCACTTCGTTCCCAGTGTTGGCTTTGCCAACACCCAATACCACCTCTAGGTCTTTCCTGTTTTGTTTCTTTTTTTAATGTGGGTTCTTGCAGTCAAACTCATGACAGAAGCATTTAGCAACTGAGTTATCCTTCCACTTCAAGTCTCTTCCTCTCTTTTACAAAACATAAACTAGATGCTAAGTCTCTGATGAAAATTGCACAGGATAAGTTAATCTTAAAACATTCTATTAACCTGTAGAAGTATATTTCTTATGCACAGTTACATTGAAATCAAATCTTTAAGGGGCCCAGAGGTTAAGAGCACTGGCTGTTCTTCCAGAAGTCCTGGGTACATTTCTCAGCACCCACGTGGCGGTTCACAACCATCTGTAACTTTAATACTATGAGATCTAATGCCCTCTTTGGGTGTGCATACTTACATGCAGACAAAACACCCATATACATACTAAATAAGTAAATGAATCTTTAGTGTTAAAGAGATAAAGTCTGTAAAGGAAACAAATAAGAATCTTTTCTTTTTTTTATTTTTATTTTATTTTTTTATTAATTTATTTTTGTTACATCTCAATGGTTATCCCATTCCTTGTATCCTCCCATTCTTCCCTCCCTCCCATTTCCCCTTAGTTCCCTCCCCTATGACTGTTCCTGAGGGGGATTACCTCCTCCTGTATATGCTCATAGGGTATCAAGTCTCTTCTTGGTAACCTGCTGTCCTTCCTCTGAGTGCCACCAGGTATCCCCCTCCAGGGGACATGGTAAAATGTGAGGCACCAGAGTACATGAGAAAGTCATAGCCCACTCTCCACTTAACTGTGGAGACTGTTCTGACCATTGGCTAGATCTGGGCAGGGGTTTAAAGTTTACCGTCTGTATTGTCCTTGGCTGGTGCCTTAGTTTGAGCGGGACCCCTTGGCCCAAATCTGCCTATCATAATGTTCTACTTGTAGGTTTCTAGGACCCATTGGATCCTTCTACTTTGCTATTCTCCCATGCTTCTCTCATCTTTTCTTTTGTGGTCTATTTGTACAACTCCTAGGCATGTAACTGAAGTGGGGAAAATGTCTCATAATAGATGTACTTATACACTCATGTTTGATAGTTACACTTGCATACTCTTATTTAATAAGCATATGTATATACCCATACTTAGTAGATAAACTTACATATCCATGTTTTATAGACATACTTATATATCTATGTTTAATAGATCCACTTATAAGGTACCAATGCCATAGCCTTAGTCCACAGCTGGAGGCATGGAAGCCCCTGAAGAGTCACTGGTGTAGTCAATAGTCAGGTACCATGGGTGACAAAAGCAGCAAATAAATGCAGCTGAGGTCAGCGATATTCCCAAAGCTGGGGTGGGCTTGCGTGTGTTCACAGGCCTCTGGCTGTCCAAGACAAGGAAGACAGACAGGCCTTAATGCCATGCAGGACTCATCCCCCCACCCCCAGCACAACACAATATGAATCTGGTCCTAGGAGTTTCAGGCCATGATCATCGGGCTCCATTCCTTGACATGAGGCAGAATATTATGGTGACAGAAACAAAGCAGAGTGTGGACCATAAGCAGAGATAGCAATGGTTGTTATTTATAAGCCACTCAAATTATAGTGTTTTGTTATAGTAACCTGAACCGACTAGGACAGCCTGCTTTATTTTAATATATTTTTTAATTAATTAATTTATTTATTTATTATATATACATTGCTCTTCCTACATGTACACCTGCACAACAGAAGAAGGCACACAGATCTCATTATAGATGGTTGTGAGCCACATGTGGTTGCTGGGAATTGAACTCAGGACCTTTGCATGAACAGACAGTGCTCTTAACCTCTGAGCCATCTCTGCAGCCTATTTTAATATTTTTAAAGATATTTATTTATTATGCATCCAATGCAGAAGAGGGCACCAGATCTCATGATAGACAGTAGTGAGCCACCATGTGGTTGCTGGGAATTGAACCCAGGACCTTTGGAAGAACAGTCAAGTGCTCTTAACCTCTGAGCCATCTCTCTAGCCCTATTTTAATTTTTTAATGTATTAACATAAGAAATTTGATGTAAGTAGTACTTATGATGTGTCAGGTACCTCTAGGCACTTTAAAGCAGGACACATTTCATTAAATTGCTATCAATACTCTTGGTGAGGTGCTATTGTCATTTTTTTTTTTTTTTTGATGCGGAAACTGTTACATACAGTGGGTTGTAGCATTCTCAATGTTCCTACTACTAGTTCCCTTATCAAAGCTGACATTTAGATCCAAGACAGTTCTTGCTACAGATGTTGACTTTAACTGGATGTGATGGTAAATGGAAACTAAGTAGACAAAGGTGCTCTCTCTATATACATTGAGATAATACTTGTATTGTAGCTAGTGCACTGTTCTGAAATATATAAGTGCCAGGACCATTGCAGCCTTCTGAGGCTGGTGATGCTCTGAAGGACACTATTAATACTCTTTTGCTCAGAGTTACTGAGGAGCAGTTGGCAGCTTGTGCACTCCACCCCTCCAGAGAGCCCTGCCTATGCAGATGCAGAATGGCATCCCATGAAGCTGTTAGGATTTTTCTATCTACAGTGGACTTGTGGGTGGCCTATGGGTTTGCTGGCTGTCTAAGAGCATGACTCTCAACTCAGACACCCTCCTCTGTATATATAATAGTAGTTCCTTTTCAGTCACACTGCCATCAGAGTGTAAGGCTAAGAGAACCTAATAAAATGCCACTCGGTATACTTTTTGATTATTGTTGTTACCTTTTTGGTTTTGGTCCCATTTTAAAAAAAAGGCTTGAATGTTTAGATGTCTCTATACACCATGGAGTTTTTTGTATTTTAATTTCTATGTGGGATGTTATGGTTTTAAATTACTCTCTAGGGGCTTTGGGACAAATATCTGGCAACAAAAGGTAATGACAAAATGGGAAGAAATCTAATCTAAGATTCTGTGAATGACAAGATTCATTCCTTAATCTGTTTGCCTTTAGATAGTTTTGATAACAGTCTATTAAACTATTATGTGTGTTCTAGTATACATGTGTGCTTGTGCAATAGTGTGTCTGTGAGTGTGGAAGTCAGAGGGCAAGCTATATACCTTATTTTGAGACATAGCTCCCATTGGCCTGGAGCTTGCTCATTAGCTCTGGAATTACAAACACACACCACCACATCTGGCTGGGCTTTGTTGTTGTTGTTGTTGTTGTTTTGTATTGTTTTGTTTTACTCGAGAACAAATGTAGGTTCTCATGCTTTCAAAGCAAGCATGTTAGTGATTGGGCCATTTTCCCAATGCTATTAATTCTTAATGCAGTTGAATAGTATTCAGCAGAGCTGGTCCTCACGGATTACTAAACTTGATCCTAAAAGACAATCCTAGAAATACCAGGCTAGAAGAAAGAGCACACATACGTGGGACCTACCTAGCTCTCTGGTCTCTCTTTTCTTCAGATCGTTGACGCCTGAAGCCAAGAGAGTTGATAAGCAGACACAGCTGGTTAGTGAGAAGGCAGAGATGGAATCTTAGACACGATTTCCTGTTCTGTATCTCACTGTCTCCTGCACCTCTATAGAACACACAAGGAGCTCTGTTTTGTGTGGATACTCTGGTTTTTCTGTCCCAGTTTTGTGATGTTTCCTTTGATGGTGTTTACTGACAACCAGTAGAGTTCTCTAAGCAATAATTCTGTCTCCAGCCCGGTGTGGGTGGCGCACGTCTTTAATCTCAGCACTTGGGAGGCAGAGGCTGGCGGATCACTGTGAGTTCGAGGCCAGCCTGGTCTACAAAGTGAGTCCAGGACACCCAGGGCCACACAGAGAAACTCTGTCTTGAAAAAAACAAATAAATAAAAAATAAATAAATAAATAAATCTCTATCTTTAGGTATAAAAAATAAATTATAAAATTATAAAAGTATGGCTGGTGATATTTGTCATCAACTACAAGTCTGGCCTCTTCCACTACTTATGCAAACGATCTAATTGGTCAGTTCTGCTTGGTGGACCTTTTTTCAATATGAACTGAAAGCTGAGGATACGTGGTCCACTATGTACTTTCCAGCACTTGTGTTCATCCTTCTGTGAACCACCATTGTTTGCCAGATCATCTTATCCTTAAGTACGCTTGGAGGACATGACAATCTTTCCAGTTCTTGATAAATGAGGTCATGTTTTCAGTGGCTTAGTCAGCTTTGCTGCCTTGCTTCTCTCATGGGCTGTTGTTAGCACTTGGCATTCCGACTCTCCCGTGCCCTGTTCTCTGTTTCTAAATCACACTGAGTGTACTGTATGCTGACCTGTCATTCTGTTCTGACTAGTCTGGGTTTACATTTTGTGTTTTGTTTTTCAGGGAGGAGACGCAGCTGCTGAAAAGGAAAAGCTCCCAGGTGGGGTATTTGAAGTTTCAGGGGTCTTTCAAGGGTTACACATCTATGGCTGTGGCTAAGCCAGGAATTAGCCTGATTCAAAGGTCCCATGAACAATCACAGGGGATCTGGCTTGGGAACTTAGCCCCAGACAGATGCTCCCATCTGGGGAGTGAAGATTAGGCTAAAATGCATCATCTTTCTTGGAGCTTTTAAATAGATTTACCAAAGGGGGGGGGGAGGCGCTACAGGCAGAGAGCATCAGAGCCAGAGACATACTGTGCAAAACCTTAAGACAAAAGCAATGCTACCATGAATTCGGGGAATGTTGAAGAGGAAGGAAAATAAATGGAGCTCGAGAGCAGCTGGGCTGAAATAATAACAGAGTAGATTCATTGGAGCAAGGTTAAATCAACAAGTCTGAGGTGATGGCCAGATGACCAGACAAGCAGAGCTCCTGTCATCGGGGCTGCAGAAGCTACTGCCTCTTCTAGCACTCTCCGACACTGAGCCAGCCACAAACAACATCTTGGAGCCCCATAGCTTCCCACCATGTTTTCAAAATTTTCCATCCCCTACAATAACCTATGTATCTGTGCCTTGCTGACTGAAAAAGCCAAAATAACACTGTATCTTGGTTGGATACACGCCCAATGCACTTGAAATGCCGAAGTGTATCGTGGTGGCCAGGATTCAGCATTTGGTAAAGTTTGCTGAAAGTAAGGGGAATGGTTCAGGCTGTGTTAGGGCAATTAGAGAGTAGATTCTTTTTTTGTTGTTTTTTTTTTTTTTGTTTGTGTGTTTGTTTGTTTTGTTTTTGTTTTTGTTTTTCAAGACAGGGTTTCTCTGTGCAGCCTTGACTGTCCTGGACTTGTTTTGTAGACCAGACTGGCCTCGAACTCACAGCGACCCACCTGTCTCTGCCTCCCGAGTGCTGGGATTAAAGGCGTGTGCCACCACTGCCTGGCTTCTTGTGTAGATGAAGGTGAAGCCAAAGTTTCCTGAAAACTTGCAGAATGGAGCTGGATGAGGCCTAGACTCGAGCACATGTAGTCAGTCATTTGGCCTAAGCCACATCTACTACCAGCTCTGACAGCACAGTCAGTTTTCCATAACCTCATGGGGTCCCAGAGAAAGGAGCTGGTGGGCTGGCAGGTAGAGAAAGGAATTCTGAGAAATGGATGAGGAGGAGGCCACTAACCAAAGACTACTGTCACTCATTACTGGGCGACACTGTCCCTACAAGAAAGCCTGCAGAAGCAAATGAGGGTAGACTTTGCCATTTGAAAACGAGAGGACGTGCCGTGTGTCTAATGTGACAGAAACGGACTTTTACCGATCGGCATGAGGTGCAATGATTAGCCTGTGAATTCTGTGATTTTTCTGAAGCATTGCATTCTCTACCTCAGTGCTTTCATGAGGGGAGCTGCTTTGTTTATGAGTTGAGCCTTTTCAACATGCTCTAAATTGAAACAGAAAAATCTATTCTTTTTCTTTTTCTTTTTTATTTCTGCTTCTAGTGTAAAATCGAATAAGCAACAGCACGCTGCAGGAAGTCAGTCTAGCCACAGCGAATCTGTACTTGTGTTTGTGAGAGAGGATGAAGAGAATGAATGTTTGCCCTGTGGCATCAATTTCCTGTGTAATGTTCTTCAAGAGGCATTTGGAAAATGCCCAGCCACACAGCTGTACAGAAATACCATGCATAACTTGTTTTTTGTTCGTGAAAAGAGGAGTCTGTAAAGTATGACAAAGCTGGTTTACCATCACCTCCTGGTAGCTGGTGAGTCACTCCGCATTTAGCTGTGACTTAGAAGGTGGATTATTTCAGAGCTTGACACTGGAAGGACAAACAGGGAGAACAGTGTGACATTTGGCTTCTTTGCCCCTGTTATTCATTTAAGACTACTTTTATTTAAAAGCTTGCACGTTCCTTCCTCCTAGAGATTGCCAGATACAGCATTTCCCCAATAGGAACTGATCTATAGTACTTACAGATACAAGCATTTGTTTTCATATGACAGAAAAAAAATGTATGTATACATTACATAGCATTTCTTCAAGAGTGGGCAGGTGTGTCTGCAGTTCTTAGAATCTTATTATTCCAGACGCTTCGAACATCATCATTGGCCATCTTGTTTGAAAGGTGATGGCTTGATTGGAGAACCAAACCACTGTTTTTGATTTAGCCAGCCACCGATAGACCTGGGACAGAGTTTAAGGACTTGACACACAAGGAGAGATTCAGCTGCTGTAGAGGCTCAGTCTTCGAGCTCAGCTTTGCTGTTTTCTCTTTTAACGGTTGGGACCTACCCCTGGGCTTTGTGCAACATGCACGCCTACTCGGCAAGAACTCTAGCAACTGAGTGACAGCCCCAGCTCCAATCTCACCTTCCTCCTAACAAAAGGCAAGAGAAGAAATGACATCTGGGGCCTATTACTTATTGCGTATGAGGAGCCTCTCCATGTAAAAAATGGTAACCCACATAACTTCTGTCTTTGTTCATATCTCCTTGTTTTATAGATGAGAAAAATGTGAACACAGAGAGTATAAACAACATCTCAGGTGAAACACATAGCTATTCATACTAGAATACAAGCCCATATCTGTCTGGTCTTAAAGCCTGCGGTTTTTCTCGGATTGTTGACCTGAGATTGTTAATTGTTTGTCGCTAATTTTTAATTGGTAATCTAGGATCCCTCAGATGGTCTAAGAAGATGCTCAAAAGCCTGCATTTCCCTCTTTTCTTTTCAGACAGGGTCTTGGGTAGCACAGGCTGGCTTCGAACTTGTTATGCAGAAGATTATCTTGCACTTCTAATCCTCCTGCCTCCACTTCTGGAGTGCTGGGATTATTCCTGTCAGACCCTGCTTCACGTGCTGCTGAGGCTTAGTGTTTACTGGGTAACCTAACATTACAAATCTGCCATTGTGTGTATACATACTGGGAAGAGACCAAAACGTCTCAGATTTCTCAGCTGTATTCCTACAGCCTAGCAGATTTGTATTTTGTTTTCTCTCTGAGGTTGCCATCCACACTGTTCCCCTGCCAGCCTCTGGTAATCAGCAATCGGTTCTCTATTACAACATATTCAACTCTTTAAGATTTCATACCTAAAGTGAGCTCACACAGAACTTGTCTCTCTGTGCCTGGTTTATTTCACTTAACAGTATCCCTCCCATGCTGTTCCAAATAACAGAATTTCGTGTTTGTTAGTTTGTTTGTTTTTAGCAGCAGGAAGGAAGGAAGGAAGGAAGGAAGGAAGGAAGGAAGGAAGGAAGGAAGGAAGGAAGAAAAAACAGCATAGTGCCTATAATCAGCCCTTGGGAGGCAGAGGCAGGAGGATAGAAGGAGTTGAAGGTTATTCTCTATTAGATATTGAATTGACAGGTAGCCTGAGCTACAGGTGACCTCATGAAGAAAAACTTTTAAAAACAATAAAAGAAAAGAAAATTTGCAACTACCCACCCCCAACCCACTCAGAGTAAGCTCAAACAGAAAAAAATCACTGCAGGGATGTGGTCCTGAGAGGTCATCTGGACAGAGACCCTCCAGGCCTGCTTTGTTGACTGCCAATGCCATCTCCGTCTTGGCATGCAGATGTTGACGCAAAGACTGAGTCTCTGGAAGGCTTCCAGCCTTGTGGGGAAGTTGGCCTATCCAGGAAAGACCAAGGAGGTTCCAGGCCCAGATCTGGGGGGGCCCTATCAGGTCCAGTCCTCAGGGCTGCAGAAACAGCGTGTGTGCTCCTGGCTCCTGGAGGAGGACTCTGTGGGGTTGAAGGAAAGGCACCTGGACCTCCATCACTGAGATTGCCAGCAGTGGGCCATGTGGTGAGCTGGGAGACCATGCTGCTGAGGAAAGAAAAACAGTGGATACGTGGAGGCTACTGCCCCATTGCAGCATGCACCTGATGAAGTACACCACAACTTGTTTCTTTTTGGCATGACTCTGGACACCAGCACCTTTGCAAACCTCCTAATCACAGTGGGGGTTCACCTTAAAAGGCATCACTAGCTCCCCTCATTGCCCCCTACTGTACTCCTGGGCACAGGGACTCAGGGTTCTTCCATCTTGGGTGAAGCTCCCATTGGGTTAAGATTTGGTTCCTGTTCACAGGCCTTGAGAAGCCTAGATGCTGGAAATAGATCTAGGTGCTAGGGTCCTCTGGAAGAGCAGCAAGTTGTTTTGAACTATTCAGCTATCTGCCAGTCCTTTGTCTTTTGGGGTTCTAGGCAAGAATCGTCACTCCAAACAATGTTGTTGTACAGTTTTCTCTCCTTTTTTAGCAGGATGGGCCAGGATGAGCTGTGGAGACAGGCCTCTTCTTGCAGCCTCAGCTGGCCCCACACTCAGAAATCCTCCTGTGTCAGCTTTCCAAATGCTGAGATAAACTGTCTGTACCTTGTGCCTAGCATCACAGTGTTCAGTTCTAACATTTTTATCATTTCAAGTCCAGTATGGTGGTGCCCAGTACTCAGAAGATAGAGGCAGGCAAACCTCTGTGTGTTCTAGGCCAGCCAGGGCTACACAGTGAGACCTTGTCTCAAATAAATAAAATAAAATAAAATAAAAAGAAAGAGAAAAAGAAGAAAAAAGTTTTAAAATCAACTTTGATATAAATGAAATGTTGAAAAAAATAAAAATAAAAATTTTGGAGTGTCAGGTTTCCATTGGACATATCTGTTCAATGACGGCTACAAACCCACAGTAAGGGAGAGTTCAGGAACCATTGCTTTTACTGTGTAGCTTTGTGTCACTCCATCTCATCCCATTATCTATGTTATAGTTTCACAGATACATTTCTAGTACAACTGGCTTTCCTTTGCATTCATTCTTTGAAGGGGGAAAAAAAGACTTTAAATGGCAATCTGATAGAACATGTGAAACCATTTGATATTCCTATGAAAAGGTGATATTACATAAGGACTTTTTTCCAGCAAGCCACACTCCTTGGGCAAAAGAATGCAAACTATTTAGACCAGCACAAGAAGAGAAATACAATATGATTTCAAAAGCAAACCGTGTTTGTGATTTTTTTTGTTTGTTTGTTTTTATTTTTATTTTTTGAGGCAGAGCTTCTCTGTGTAGCCTTGGCTGTCCTGGACTCCCTTTATAGACCAGGCTGGCCTCGAACTCACAGAGATCTGCCTGCCTCTGCCTCCCAGAGTGCTGGGATTTCAGGTGTGCCACCCAGCTCTTGTTTGTGACCTTAAGCTTTCAGATAGCCACACTATAAAAAGCAAAAACATATAGGTAAAGCTAATTTTAATATCTTTTAGTTAATTTATTACATCCAAAATATTACCAAAATATTTCTGGGTTGAGTTTTCAGATGATGGTTTGGAAATGTGATGTGTATTTTTAGGGCAGGAAACACAGCTCAGTGGTCGATAGAATGTTTACATGCCCGTGGGTCCTACATTTGATTCCCAATACTGGAAAAGGAAAACTCTACTGATGTATATTTAATGTTCAGTGCAAAATCCCCGCCCCCCCAACCCCTTTTTCGTGTTCAGCTGCCACCATGGCTTATGGCTGTCGTGCTAGATGGTGCACGTGCAGATTTAAGAGGTTGGAACATACGGGCAAGTCTGACAAAGTCTGGAGGGGAGTAGAAAGAGAACACGGCGGGTTTGGGCATGCTGGGAATTCTTTGATGATTTAGGAAGCAGTGATGTTAACAGGACACCAGCTCTCCATGCCAAATTTGCAGCCATGGGGGTGATTGTAAAGATGCAACCCCTCCCCCTCCCCCCTGCAAAAAAAAAAAAAAAAAGGAAAAAAGAAAAGAAAGACCCAACCCCAGCACTTCAGCAAGTGTCTTCTTATTCCTAGTCATGCTTTTTAAATCAGGGGGACAATCCAAGGTGCACAGGGAGGAGGAAAGGCTGTGATGCAGGGTGAGTAAAGTTATACCCAATCATTATAATCATCCCAGAGCAGAGGATCTGGGGATTTTATGGTGCGGAACTGAAGCAGTCTCCGGCCCCTGGGGGGGAGACACACAAATCAGAGGTTTCTGGGGTGCATTCCTCTCTTTTACAGATGGAGGAGGGGGCTGCCGAGAGAGCTGGAGGGCAGAAACCACCAGGACAGACCATGCTATACTCAAGAGCTCAGGAAGTACTGCTTGCCTGCTGCCCAGGGTCCCACACGGTCCCTGAGACCCTCTGAGGGCTCTTCCACAGGGTTTGGTCCTACCTCTACCTGCAATCTGCCCCTCTAAGTCTTTTTTTGTTTTTCTTTTCTTTTCTTTAGTTTTTCAAGACTGGTTTTCTCTGTGTTATCTTGGCTGTCCTAGGCTCACTTTGAAGACCAGGCTGGCCTCGAACTCACAGTGATCCGCCTGACTCTGCCTCCCAAGTGCTGAGATTAAAGGTGTGAGCTACCACATCCGGCCCCTCTAAGTCTTAAATCAAGCATATCTTTAAATAAATGAATCTGTTGGTTGGGTGTGTTGGTGCACATCTGTGATCCCAGCACTCAGGATGTAGAGGCAGGAGAATCTGGAGATAAAGCCTGATACTACTAACCCTTCCTTAAAAACAAACCTCAACCCAACCACCACCATCGCCACCACCACCACCATCACCACCACCACCACCATCGCCACCACCACCACAACTAAATGCCTTCGGCTACTGTCAAGGCCGGTTTGTGATCCAGAAATGTGTACATGTAAAGGCTTTTTCAGAACAGCATCTTTGCTTCTGAAGTTTTTACTTAACAAAATGAGCCAAATGTTGTTTTCCATACGATGCTTATAATCTTGCAAACATGCAACTGGGTGAGCTCCAGTGCCCCACATAGAACTCCCAAATGGAAACATTATCCGAACCTGTAAGTTAAAAGCATTTGTTTGAGACCTAATGCTAAATGTTAAATAGGATCAAAGTTAAAGAGACCTACTGGTGGTTGTTTTAAAGTTTAAAGGAAAACAAAACATATAAAGACCTCTGCCACCGGATGAAGAACAGAGATGCTGTTTATTTGAGAATCTCAGAGTATCATAGTAAATTTTAAATCATTGAGAACATGAACTCCAATTGTTAGAGATTAGAAGGAAATTCTACACGCTGCAGTACAAGTACACAACTTCTATGCCATCCACTTCACTAAAGTGTCACCACACTGTCACCGCAGCCATCACCTGCATGGCTGCTACCTTTACCACCTCCACTACCAGCATGCCTCTCCTGCCGTTCATCTGCTCTGGGAAGAGAGCCAGGGAGAATAAATAACGCGTTCTGGGGCACTTCCTGTGCACTCGGGTTTCTGTCTTCCCAGCAGGTTGTAGAGTCCTGGGGTGGTATAAATTGGGAAACGCAGCATTTGTAAACCGATCCACAATTTAAACAATTTCTCGCTCTTTTGAAATGATGCAGCATGACTTGCTGAGCTAGAATGGAAGAACCGAGGGAAGCAATTAACCTAGGAGGGCGGAAAAATGCGAGTCAAAGAGGACTGTAGCTGAAAGCCCACAGGGAGTAACTCGATTAAGCCGCTTAGGACGTAATTCATAACGAGAGCATCGGAGTGCGGAGGAGTGATGGGGCGGGTGATGACTCATGTTCCTTGCACAGGGTACAACCTCAAAATAGTGAGGCCGCTCCTGCAGGCTAATGGGAGCTGCAGCCACCAGCTAGGACGATCTTCCACCCATGGGCAGCTGTCTGAGTCGACCAGGGCTTCTTGTGATAGCTGAGCTCTGCTTGTGGCCGGCTTACAAGTAGAAGTTCGCAAGGAGGAGCGTTCGCCAACATGTGTGTGATCTGGAGCAAGGTTTCTGATTCTCTGAGCCTGTGTTTGCAGAGGGAAAAGACAGATCTCTGTGAGTTCGAGGCCAGCCTGGTCTACAAAGGGAGTCCAGGACAGCCAGGGCTACACAGAGAAACCCTGTCTCAAAAAGCAAACAAACAAACAAACAAACAAAAAAGTGCATAATTCATGAGATCTTCAGTATATGTGAAGAAGGCAGGTTTTAAAAAATATTTATTTATCATGTATACAGATCTCATTATAGATGGTTATGAGCCAGCATGTGGTTGCTGGGAATTGAACTCATGACCTTTGGAAGAGCAGTCATTAATTACTCTTTACCTCTGATCTATCTCTCCAACCTGAGAAAGGCAGATGTTGAGGAGACTCTCATTTCCTGATAGAAAGCTGTTATCACTATCCACCCTCTCTCCCTCTCTAGCAAATGCTCACAATTAGTTTCTCCAGGTTAGGAATGAAAACACGGAGGCTCATCGAGGTTAAAATCGCACAGCCTGTGGAGAATTTTCTAGTGTACAGCCAGACTTCTTTAATGTGTAAACTGTGGCTTGCAATAGCTTAACATCAATAGAAGATCAAAGCGGTTCAATCCAAACTACTAGCACATGGGTAAACTCACAAACCTTGAATAACTGGGCCATTTCAGGGCAATGTAGTCGTATAAGGACGTACAGTAAGCAGAAAAATGAGTAACAAGGCCTGGCAGTTCAGGCCCAGATTTAGTCAACAGATAAAAATGATTAATTAACATATCTAAGAAGTTCTCGGCTTGCCTACACATTGAATAGATGTTTTATAAATAAAAGAAACCTCCAGTATTGAAAAACAAATTATTTTCTCTGCTGAGTAAATGCTCCCTTTCAAACATTATTTGTTATTCATCTACTTACTAAGCCATCTCCTTCGGAGCTAGCCCATGAATGCACTTCAGCTCAGACTCTGTACAAATGATTTTTTTTTAAAGTGGAGATTAAAACTGTCCAAATTAAAAGGTTTTGTTGTAAAGGTCGAAGTTTCTAATCAGCTTAATTTATTTATCTTTTAATTCTTCCGCATATAATGTTTTGAATAACTGTAAATTCCTAAATATTTTCCAAATTCTAGTTACCCAGCTTGACACAAAAGATCTATTCTGGTATTTACCAAGAGCTGCGAAGTGTCAGCTCCGTCCTTTGTTACTCTGCAGAGGCCTTGAGAAATGCAGGCCTTTTTAAATATTTACACCATTTGGGAGTAGTCTTTCGAATAGAGAGTGGCTGGCAGCAAATAGAGTGTTCAGGCTGTAGGCTTTGATGGGCCTGGTATGGAGTTAGCTCCCCTTGCGGACCCGTGGCTCCCGTTTACTTGGGTGGACCAGACTCAGCTCAGCTCAAGAGTGGAATCTTTTAGCTATTGCTGCTAAGCCATGGAAAATACTTTAGCGTAATGGGTTCTCTTTTAAAGTTAATGAGTTATTGCCAAAAAAAAAAAAAAAAAAAAAAAAAGAACAATGGGATTTATTCAATATGGTGGTCCTGCACCATGCCAAATATTTTGTGGTTTTCTGGGAACACAACAAGGTAGTTATTGGTATCATAATAAATGAGGGGCTTAGCGTTACCCAGCTGCTGACCACATGATCAGTACTTGGGAGGACAAATAGCAAGATTTTCTGTCCCTGGAGTATCGTCTGCTCTAGATCTCTCTGCATAACTACAGTGGACAACTGATGGGGGTTGCTAAAAAACAAAAACAAAAACAAAAAAAAACAAAAAACAAAAAACAAAAAAAAACCCAACAACCTATATTTCATTTCTCTTGCCCAAATCAACTCCGTTGAGCTAATGTCTGTCAGAGTCAAACTCTCCATGGCATGCAAGGTCTGCTGCAGGACTTCAGCTCCACTTTGGTAGCTGTCCTCCTTTATAGAAGCTAACTAAGCAGCTGACATCAAATTTTTATTGGGTAGTAGTTGGTTTTTACTGCAAGTTTATGGATATAACTAGATGTAATATTCAATAAACAAATTAATCACTTGCTCTATGCACAGTGAAGGAAGAATGCCAGATTATGTTTTTCCAAAAACTCTCAGTCGGAGTAGAATAAAGTGTTTATCCAGAAGCATAGATAAGAAGAATTGGAGGAAATACAGAAGTTCCTGTCTTGGGTTCAGTGTTTTACTCCAATAGAGGTAACACAACCACCGGATAGTCAGTTGGCTAACATATCTCGTAAATACCCGTAGCCTATGTTAGAGCACAGCTGCTTTATTTCTCTGTGAAATACCTGCCCCATGCAAAATGCAGGTCTTTTGTTGTGTAATATTCTGATTATTTTTCTCTCAGAGACATTAGGATTCCATTTTTTCCAAAATTTTCTAATATTTTTTTTTTCCGAGACAGGGTTTCTCTACATAGCCTTGGCTGTCCTGGACTTGCTTGGTAAGCAGGCTGGCCTCAAACTCACAGAGATCTGACTGGTCTACCTCCCAAAGGGCTGGGGTTACAGGCATGTGCTACCATGCCCAGCTAAATTTTTCTGATTTTGAAAATATTGTTAGCTAATTTGAGTCTTACTAAGAACTAATGAGGTATATTAGTAGGCTTTACAAATGTAGACCACCCCACATCTGGGTCTGTTACCCAGGACTTTAAAGCTTCTGCCTGTAACATCTTTTCTTAATGAGAACAAGGAAAGGTTTCTGGTGAGGGGAGCCTTTGGACAGTCACTGCAGGGACAGTTCAAGGAAACTTCTGCAGAGAGGCTTTGAGTAGCCCTTGAAGGGAGAGCTTGGATCAAATCCACAAACAGGAGGATCAAAGAAAACTGGTTGCAGGGAAATAAAAAAAAGAAAACACGGGGCTAGGCATTTGCAAATAGATATGCAAAACTGAATAGAGCAGTGGCTCTCAACCTTTCTGATGCTGCGACCTTTTAATATAGTTAGTTCCCCACATTGTGGTGACCCCCCAACCATAAAATTATGTCGTTGCTAATTTCTTTTTTCTTTTTCTTTTTTTTTTTTCCGTTGCTAATTTCTGAACTGCACTTTTGCTGCTGTTATGAATCGTAGTCTAAACATCTGATATGTGGGATTATCTGCTTTGCAACTTCTGTTGGGGGTCGCAAGCCACAGGTTGAAAACCATTGGCGTAGAGACTGGCTTGGTTTGACTGGGGAGTGAAAACTATGTCATTGTGAAGCTAGCAAAGTGACTTAGCAGATAAAAGCAGGTGAGGGCCAGAGTTCACATCCCACACCACCACACCCGGGAACTCTGAGTCCTGGAGCAAGTTGGCTAGCTACACTAGATGAATTGCTAGCCTGCTGGCTCAAGTCAGATACCCTGCTTCAATATGTAAGGAAGAGTAACGGAGGAAAACCGGATCACCAGAGATATTTGCACAGTACTTGCATACATGTGTGCCCACATACATATATGCACAGACACACACAGACACACACACACACACACACACACACACATACACACACACACAGCACAGCACAAATGAGAAAGAAAGGAAAAATAAAAACTTTTGGATTTGGTATAATTGCATGAGCCTTTAATTCCAGTACTAAGGAGGCAGAGGCAGAGCTTTCTATAAGTTCAAGGCCAGCCTGGTCTACATAGTGAGCTCTAGGCTAGCCAGAGCTATTAGGCGTGCTAGGCTACAGGTATACAGAAGCGGATAAGAATGCCAAGTTTCAGGTTTGTATGGGTTATTTATACAGGTGACACGGAGAGAGATAACAACCAACCAAGAAGTGACATACAGTACCATGACCTAGAATCAAAACAAGAAGAGTAACCACACAACTGTGGTTATACAACATCGGGTGGCATGGTGACAGAACACATCTCTGAGGACATGGCATTTACACTGAATCCCAGCTGATGAGAAGGACCTGGTCCTGTAATGACTGAGCAACAAGCTTCCAAGGCAGCAGGAAGAAAGGCTAGTCCAAGGACCTTCGGTGAGTAGGAACAGCAGAGCAAGCATGGCTTCCATCCCAGTAAGCTGCGGCTACAAAGACAGCCGGATGCATCTCAGGTCTTGGTAAGAAGGAGGCTGGGTATGAATGTGTGCAGAGCTCCCAACCAGGAGGCAGAGCCCTCAGATATTTGACAAGAAAAGGAGATGGGTTATGAAGGTTCTTGGGATTGAAGCTGATGAAAAACAGCTGATTTCTGATGACAGCATAGACTTTCATGGGCAGAG
>OU015751.1:100235092-100247983 GCA_907169655.1 Acomys percivali
ATGGAAGCCATCGTGCTGTGGCTTCTATTGCTGTGACCTACATGTACTAATCTTTCTGATTTAGTAGACATTTATTGGCTTTTTGTATGTTATGTTAAAGTACTGTTTAACACTTCATTTTGATGTATTACCTCATTAACCTTTCATGGGTGAATCAATTTGTTTATAATATACGAGACAGCTTTGTATGAGAGCATTTTCCACTGACGCAGGCTAGATGCTATGAAAGGTACTGTCGTGTGATGGTTAGCGTTAATTATCAACTCAACAGGGTCTAGGATCACTTAGAACATGAGCCAGCAAGGAAGGTTCTAGATTGGATCAGTCAGTGTTGAGTGACCCACCCTAAGGGTGGGCAGGACCATTCTGGGAGCTGGGGTCCTGGGCTGCCTAAAAAGGAGAAAGTGAACAGAGCACCAGCGTTCATCACTCTTGGCTTCCTGACTGCAGATACCATGTGACCAGCCGCTCCAAGAGCCCGAGTCCATGGCATCCCATCTGATGGTCTGTACCTTCCAACTGTGATCTTTTCTCAAACTGCTTTTATCAGGTGTTTAGCCACAGGAGCTAAAAGAGTGACTAATACATATGTTATAGGAAGCTCTCTCTGCAAGAGTCCGGGATGTGTGAATTTCAGTTCCACATTTCATTTTCTATTTTTTGGTGTTTTTTTTTTTTTCTTTTTCTTTTGGGGCAGGGGTTTCTCTGTGTAGTCCTGGCTGTTCCAGAGCTCCATCTATAGACCAGGCTGGCCTCAAACTCAGAGCTCCTCCTGCCTCTGCTTTCAGAGTGATGGAATTAAAGGCAGTGCCCCACCATTGCCCATTTTTATTTCCACGTTTTAACTAAATAGCCAATAATAGGGTTAAGGTTTCAGTTGCCATGGTTGTTGACTCTGAGTGTACTACAGACTACAACCTTCCCTGTGGAGTCTTCATCATGACTTACACAAATAACAGGTGCACATGGGACCTAGGACCATCCAGGTCACTTGTGTTGGAGAGACAGTCAGTGGTTAGTCGCCGTGCATCTGTCACTCAGAGAGCTGAGTGTACAGTTGTGTTACCTCCCTGTCTCTTAGTGGTCAGCCCCTGTGATGATTTAAAAGCAGAGCAATAAAAAAAATAAATAAAAAACCCCAATCAACCGACCTACAGTAGAGTGCAGAAAGAATGAAAAGGGATGGAGCTGGAGGGGGGAAACTATAAATGCAGATACGGGACAGAGCTGAGTGTGGTCACGCTTGACACAGCTGGGGCTTGGGAGACTATCTGGGTGTGCAGCCCGAGGAACTCATCCACACAGAAAGGAAAGGATGGAGATGTTCCCAAAGAAGTGACTTGGAGAAACATGTCACATTAAAGAAACCCTTGGAGGTCACTCATGGCATTAGAAGTACAAAGGATAAAATGCTGGCAGTTTAATAAACTTAGAAAGGCCACGACAAGCTGCCAAACCATGGAGAAGAGGCACAGTAAGATGCTGCCTGGGGAAAGGGCGACTCAGTAAGTCTTGTGGGGAGCAACAGGGATGTTGTCAGTATTATTGGTATTTGACGTTGGAATGCATTAACTGAGTGTTAGTTTTCAGCATTTTCTTCACTTTCCTTAACTGACTCTAATAGAGGCTTTAAGTCCATCCCCACCCCACCCCCGACATATACTTACCATCAGTAGTCATCACCCACAGTTCTGTTTGCATGGCCATTTTTATTGTCCTCAACTCTTATCTCCTGTGCAAAGTGAAGCCTGCCTTTAATTAATTCTGTAGTGCAAACTAGCACACAAACACATCTTGTTCCCCTTTCACATAATTTGACTCCCCAGTTGGATTGAAAGTGCCTTAACTGCAAGAAGAAGGCACCTGCTAACTCCTTCTAGACTGCCACCCCACCTACCCTAGTACTGAGTGTTTGATAAGTGCTTAACTTAATTAGTGCTTTTGATGACTAGTTATTCTTATTTTGAGTGGAAGGGCATTAATAAAGGGTATCATAATCAATAGTGTTTTCTTTATTAGATGAGACACTTTACTAGTTTTAATTTTCTTGGTTAGGGCTATAAAGTATGGTCCTTAGATTGTGTCCCTCTCTCGCAAAGGAACACCTCTGGGAGGGTGGTACTTGCTACGTGTGCATTCTGTATTTACTCAGAGTAGTCTCCAAAATGGTTTTGTTGTTGTTGTGTTTTCTTTTCTGTTTGTTTAATCAAAAGATGCAGTTGGAGGCAGTCAATGAAGAGGTAGAAAATTGGGTGCTCAGCCCTAATGGAACATGAATATTACTCCTCCCCCCCCCCCCACCATCCTCACCTCAAGCCACCCTCCCTCAAGGCTCTGAGAGCATCTCGGAAGAGAAGGTAGGATGGCTGTCAGGAGGCAGGATGGAGAGGAATTCTGTGAGGTGTCTACTGAACAAGACATGGCTGTCACAAAATAAACTCATAGTAGCCAGGCATGGTGGCACATGGTGGCGTAATCCCAGCACTCAGGGAGGCAGCGGCAGCTGGATCTCTGTGAGTTTCAAGGCCAGCCTGCTCTACAAAGTGAATCCAGGACAGCCAGGGCTACACAGGGAAACCCTGTCTTGGGGAGGGGAGGTTGTTCTAGCAATTGTGGTTTCCACCACAAGAACCACCCTGTCCCTTCCTGGGGCACTACTGTCAGCTGATAGTTTCTAGGGGAGGAGGATCATTCTTTTTTAGAATGTGGCCACCAAAAGGATTCCCACAATCCAGTGCGTGGCCCCACACCCTCGCACATATGGGCAGCACTAAACTGGCTTAGTGGGTTACTAAAAATAAAAATAAAAAAGACATAAAGTTAGGAGGGGACATGTTGGGGAGACATGGGGGCAATTGGATGGGGAAAATGAGAGTATGAATAAGCACCTATAAACCATTATACACATGTATGAAATTATCAGTGATGAAAAACATTTCTTAAATCAAAAGAACATATTTCTTGCAAAGCTATCTTGAAAGAGAGTCGTATTATCATTGTTTATAAGAGTTTGTTTCTTTTTCTTTGGTGGGTTTGTTTGTTTTTATTTGATAAGTTCTCACTGTGTAACCCTGGCAGCCTTGAACCTGCTGGCTTCCAGTGTCCGCCTCTGGAATGCTGGGATTACACACGTTCGTTCCCCATCACACCTGGATCGGTCTCTGTGTTAAAAGGCCACTTTTATAAAAACCCTTCTACTGTATAAAGGGGTATATTTTTAATACTTCTTACAAACTGTTCAGTCTTTAAAAAGTAATTTGTTTCTCCACATTGGTGTTTACCATATACAAATACTCTATAGGTGCTTCTGGCCTACGGGCCTTCTGATTGTAGGGAGCATTGTCACCATAGCACCATATAACACAATGCCTATTTGTTTTCGTTTCCCTTCCTTCCTTCTTCCTTCTTTCTTTCCTTCCTTCCTTCCTTCTTTCCTTTCTTTTGGCAGGGTTTCTCTATGTCGCCCTAGTTGTCATAGAACTCACTATGTAGACCAGGCTGACCTAGGACTCACAGAGATCCACCTGCCTCTGTTCCAGAGTGCTAGGATTAAAGGTTTGCACCACCACACCTGGCTTTGCTTTAATTTCTTACCTGCTAGCATGATAGCCCATCAGTCACAAAAGGCTTTTCAAGGAAATGTCCTATCACACGTGAAACCTAGCAAGGTCATTATCAGCCACTAGCGGCTATGATGGATAAGGCAAGCAGCCTATTTCCATGGAAGGGTTGTTGTTGCTCTCAAGTTAGCAAATGTCATTGCTTTATAATTGTTCTCTTTGTATATAATAAAATGTGCTTTTGAGAACTCATTTCCCCAACAAATATATGTATATGTGTTATTCAGTGGGAGATTTCATTTGAATCCACAGCTGACCAGAAGGTATCTTACTGTCTATTGTGTCTCTGTGTGCGTCTCTGTCCCTCCCTCCCTCCTTATTTCTCTCTCTCCCTTTCCCTAGATATCCTGAGAATTATGTATAAAAATCGCATTTCAAAATGTCGTAGCTGGATGATAAGGATAAGTGTCGTGAAACCCTGTCTTTGAGGCACGGTGCAGCCGCTATAGCCACGAACTCACAATAGCTACAGTTTTCTGCACTGGGCCTGCACCAGACTGAACCTGAGAACTGTCAGACATGGGCAGGGCAGGGCAGGGCAGGGCAGGGCAGGAGCGCACATGGCCCTATCCTTCCCTGGTGAACTATTGGCAACTGATGGATGCCAGAGGAGAGACAGTCATCATCTCCAGCGTGTACTCACTGGTGAGGTCATCAGTGGATAACCCCTTACTTTCCTGTTGCTGTGATAAAATTCCACAGCCAAGGGAGCCTGCTAACAGTTGGCTACATGTCCACCACCATGGGGTGGGGCACAGCAGCACTCACAAAACAGGGAGTAGACTAGAAACGGAGGCAAGGCTGTACATTTTCAAAGCTACCTCTAGTGATGGATTTCCTTCAGCAAAGCCAAAATTCCTGAGCCTATTGGGGGGGGGGGCGCATTGCTCATTCAAACCACAGTGACTCGCAGTCACACAAATGTCCTTGAGGGGGAAACTCACTGAGTCACAAGCCAGAACAAAAGACATGAATACCGGAAAAGGATATGTAGGGAGGAGGGTTGAGGTCAATGGAGAGGGAAAGGAGATAGGAGTGATCAGAATGCGTTATATAGAGATACACATTTGTTTAAGAATAAATACTTTTAAAGATAAAAAGAAGGGAGGAGGTCCCCCTCGGTCTTAGACCTAGGAGAGGGGAATAGGGTGAAAGCAGGAGGGAGGGAGGAACGGGAGGATACAAGCGATGGGATAACAATTGAGTTGTAATCTGAATAAATTTAAAAAATTAAAATTAAAAAAGAGTTTTAAAAAGCTTTATAAAAAAAAAAGAAGAAGATTAAAAAGGAGAAGAACTTTAAAAAATAAATAACGCCAGGCACAGATTTTAGTCCCAACACCAGGAGGAGGGATGGATAAATCTCTTGTGAGTTTGAGGCCACATTGGAATTTCAGGCTAGCCTTGCCTCAACCTTGCCTTAAAACCAAAAACTAACAAACAAACAAACAAACAAAAAAACCCAAAGAGGACAGCTGTGGTGGTGCACACCTTTATCTCAGCACTCGGGAGGCGAGGCACTGTGATCTCTGTGAGTTCCAGGACATCGCAGTCGACAGAATGAGTTCTAGGCTACTTGGCCTATATAAGCAGACTCTGTCTCCAATACCAATCAGTCGTGCTGCCTAATTTAAGTTTTTGATAACGTGTTCTTATTTTAGATTTCTTTCTGTGTGCCAGTCACAATGCTCCGGTTCTTTACTCTGCCTTTTGTCAAATCTTTATACCTGTCCTCCTTCTCTTTAAAGTAAGATCAATTTATTTAGAAGATCAACTGTACCCTGTTACTCGGGTAACAGAGCGTGGGGCCCGAGATGGATAGTTCTGTTCATAAATGGGCCTTTGTTGGTATTAGGTCTCCCAGAGATGTCCTTCTCCCGGGAGCTTAACCACACGGTGTGGGTTCAGTCATTTAACAAATATTTATCGAGTACCTGCTACGTGTGAGAGCTGTAGATATGGTGGCGAACAAGACAAATAATCCTCCTGTTTTCGTTGAGGTTACATTTTACTTGGAACAATAAACAGAACAGTAAGCAAAGTTATAAGAAATATGAGCCAGGCATGATGGCTCACACATGTAAGCCCAACATTCTGGAGACAAAGGCAGGGGAAGCGTGAGCTCCTGGCCAGCTCTTTGTTTAAAAAAAAAAGGGGGGGGGAGAAAAAAAATCTAAATTCTGATGAGCATTATTTCAGAGCCTCAAAGAGGCAAAGTCTTTCCCCACTATTCTTTTACATTCTGCATGTTATACTTGAGAATTAACTTGACAAAAAAGAAGAAGAGGAAGAGAGGAGGAGGAGGAAGAAGATAATTAACAGGAAAAAAAGCACATTCTTTATTTTATGTTAATATATTTACATGACATAGGGGGGCTCTTGTTTATTGATTTATTTATTATTTATTTCTTTGTGTGTGTGTATGTGTGTGTGTATGCATGTGTGTGTGTGTGTGTGTGTGTGTGTGTGTGTGTGTGAATGTGTGTATTGGGTAAGTTTCCTCTGAGATCAAAACATAGTACAGAGATAGTTCCTTACACAGGGAGGTAAACAACTAAAAAATAACTTCAGGAAGTCCCTGAAATTGACCAGATTCACTAGGCCCCTCCCTGCGAGAGTAAACAATAAAAGCTCAGAGTCCTGCTCAGTTTAAATAAAAAAAAAAAAAAAAAAAGCTGATCTGAACTTTAGACTCTGAGACACCCTGAGCTACAAAGACTCTAAGACCAGACTATCTTCCTGGAAGAAGCAGAAAGCAGTAGAGAACATTCTGGAAGAGGTGTAGACCAGCTGAGGCACCTGGGAGAAGACTCTCCAACCCACTGAGTGGTCCATAGGCTGAGCAGTGGGCTCCAGGTTGCCAGCTTTGTGAGCCGTTTTTCAGTGCTGAGGTGGGCTTTGGTGTGCAGCAACCTTGGAGTCATTTCTGCTCCTGTGTGATAAACCCTCACCTAAATCCCTGTAGTCATTTCAGTAAAAGCCACTGGTTCCCTAAGTTGTACTTTGGTGTATCTATACTTTGGTCTGCTGCTGAACCTCTTTGTGGAATGAGTAGGTTTGTGTGATGTGCCTCTCCAGAAAGTTCTCTCACACAACAGTGTGTGTGTGTGTGTCTCCACAGTTCACTTGTGGAGATCAAAGAACAACTTTTGGAAATCTGTTTCCTCCTTCCATGTGAGGAAGGAAGGAATCATCTATCCCCAGGGGTAGAACTCGGATCACCAGGCCAGTCTTGGCACCAGGCACCTGGTATACCTGTCACATTATAGCTGAACGGAGATGTGGGAGTAACAGATGCATGCATGCTAGTGCCTAGCTTACTTTGCCATTTTATACTGTCCTCAATCACCTGCCTAAGGAATGGTCCCATGATTAAGATGAGTGTCCCTTGTTAATTAACATAGTCAAGAGAATCCCCCACAGGCGTGCCCAAGGACCCATTTCCCAGGAGATCCCAGGAGTTGACAATTAACACTGTCAAACCCAGTAGTTAATATGCAAAACAACACGATTGAGATACCAGCTTTTGAGTCTTCTCACTATAAAGGCATCAGGGTCCTAGAATGGGAGATGAAAGCACAGTGATTATGGAGACTGTTTTCTTAGGGAATGACATTTGCTTTGAGAACAAAACCTAAATATCTTTGGCAGTAAGCTGACGGGAGAAAAATATTTGCAAACAGAGGAATAGTTCTACAACTTCCAGGCAGCAAGAACAGAAGGGCTGTAGAGGGCTATGTATGGGTGGACTTGGAAAAAAAATTATGGTCGGGGAAGAGCTGGGGCTGGATCAAATTTGGGGTTACTCCAAATGTGGTGCTGACCCCTAGAAGACAAGAAGAAGAGAGGCACAAGCCAATCTGTTTCACCCAAAGGCACCCTTCTCATATGAGCAGAAAACGGGATCTGAGAGGGTAAGATGATAAACATAAAAATGTCCTGGGAGGCAAGTGCTGGTTTTGAGTGTGATGGTGAGCATTATGTTTAGAGGATGAAAAACATGAGTCAGACTGGTGAATCCCTGAAGGACCCCAGACCTGTAACAGCAGCAAGTGACAGATGGAGGACAGTGGGTAGATACAAAATGTGCTGCCAGGCGTTAGTGGCGCACGCCTTTAATCCCAGCACTCAGGAGGCAGAGGCTGGAGGACCACTGTGAGTTCGAGGCCAGCCTGGTCTACAAAGCGAGTCCAGGACAGCCAAGGCTACACAGAGAAAGCCTGTGTCAAAAAACAAAAACAAAAACAAAACAAATTAACTGGGCGCTGGAGATGTGACTTAATGCTTAAGGGCCCTTCCTGCTCTTCTGGAGGACCCAGCACACATGGCTCACAACCATCTGTAACTCAAGCGTCAGGAGGCTTTGATGCCTTTGGCTTTCATAGGCACTGACATTCGTGTATACAAACTGACACACAGACACATAATTTGAAACTATAAATACATACGAATGACTATATCTTGCTGGTGAAGTGGGTACAGAAGAAGAGAGAAGAAGAAAGATGCTTGTCAAGATTTTGGCTTGGCTGCTGGGGTCTGATCACTAAGATAGGGAAGATTAGGTGAGGACCAGGTCCAGGTCTATCTTAACACATTCCACGAGACACAGTGGGTAGATGTCCTCAGATGGTGGATAGACTAGAGCTTGGAGTTCTCAAGGTGGTGGTGTTTTTTTTATTTCTAGTTTGGGGAGAAAGTTAAAGTGTGATCAGATTAAGAGAACAAATATCTTTATCTTGAAACTAGAACTATACTTTCATTTGCTTATCTTTGGGTCAACTGTCTCATTTAGAAAAAACAATGTAACTGTCAAGCAAAGGGTTATACATGGTGGTAATTGAAGATCATGGTAGACAGTGCTTTTCAGAGCAGCACTTTAGAAGCATGGGCCCAGGAATGTAACAATTTCCTGTGGGTTCTGAAGCAGGCCTGATGGGATTTAATTAAAATCCCACTCCTGCAGGGTTTGGTGGCACATACCTTTAATCTCAGCACTCGGGAGGCAGAGGCAGGCAGATCTCTGTAAATTCGAGGCTAGCCTGGTCTACAAAAGTGAGTCCAGGATAGCCAAGGCTAAATGGGGAAACCCTATCTTGAAAAACAAATAAAATAAAATAAAATAATAAATAAAATCCCATCCTTTACTTTGTGATTATACAAATTGTGATTATTGATTCTCCAAGTCTTGGTTTCCTTCTGGATAAAATGGAAGTAATCTTGATCTTGCAGTGTAGTTTTCATCATGGACCCCCTTATATTCTGGATGAGAATTACATGAAGGGAGAAAACCAGCCAGCTGAGAAGGGCACCTAGACCTACCTTGATTGGCAGAGGAGGAGCTAGTCAGTGTTTTCAATCCAGCACTATAGGAGAGGCCGATCCCTTTCTGTGGCTCTTCCATCTGGAGATGTTCTAAAAAGACAGTGAGGCCCAGCTAGCAGCCTGGGATGGGATTATTGAGCTCAGACGAGCATTTAGCGCCTTGAGCTACTGAGACCTGCCTTGCATGTTCCACTATGGCTGCCGATCCCTTGGTAATGGTGGTTTTTGACACTGAACTGGCACATTGGCCTTCTGTCTCATTGTGTCAAAATCCACTTTACCCCTTCTCACTCTGAAATATGTTTATTATTATTTCCCTTCGCCTTTCTGGAATGTGTGGCTGTCAAATTATTTTTGCAATAACAAAGCAACTCTGATTGTAGAATAAAAGCTCGCTTCCAGCTTTAAAAATCCACCGAACCCCACCAAGCCCTGGGCTGGTCCCAAGTTCAGGAATTGAAATCCCACCAATCCCTACCCTGGAAAATCTCCACACAGGAAAATTCCTGCCCCCCCAAAACCCTATCTAAACTTGTGTCCTGCTCAGTTCCCTACTGTTTCTCTCCCGAGCCGAGGCAGCCACCACCATCTTGTACCTTTCCCAATAAATCTGTGTGAGGTTTGTTGTGTGTGTGGTGTGACTTTGTGGTACTCCTTGACTGAATTGCCAGGATATTGTTCATTTCGGGGCTGAACATGTGCACAGAGGGAGGTGTAACGCGTGCATTGGAGGTGTAACGCGTGCATTAAGGAAACCTTTTCCCTCAGAGCTTTAACATTTACACTGATAGTTTAGTGGTTTATGATACGTTACGCTCTCGTTTATGTTAATTTCCCATTCATAATAATCACGGGTCAGCTTCAGTTCTGTTCTAGTATACCCATTTCCCCCTTGGCATACAAGCCCGGAAACCATCCTACACTGAGAGATTGCCAAAGGAAAGAAAGAAGGAAGGGGCATTAAAACCAATGTCCTCACACAGCTATCAACTAAACTATGTTTCTGAGGAAGGGTTCATCCGTCCTGCCTGGCACAGACAAATGTCATTATCTGTCATTGCTGGCCATTTCAGTCACTAGTCATGTTCACTATGACTGTGCATCGATTTGGGGACCTATGGATATTTAGCTCCTTGTATGCAGAAAGCATTAAGGCGGTAAATAAGAGTTTTAGCAAGAGGATGCGTATGGCTGTGACGGAAATGAAAGTGTCGAGAAAACGCCCATTTCAAAATGAAGGGGAAATGATGAGAGCTGCCTGTGTATACAGGATGAATTGTTTCGCCGAAGGAACAGTTTTTAGGGACAAAGAGAATCAGGCAGCAGTTGAAGAGCTGGGCTTTTGCAATCAAGAGCAATCAGCCAGCGATGATGAGACAAACTGATTAGCAAAGTGGGAAGCCTGGCCCAGGGAGTGAGCTGATCAGAATCAACTCAGATGTCCTTTAGGTCGTGTTAATGCAGGGGGTGGGCCATGGAGAGTTTGTTTGTGGACTTAAAGGCTAAGTATGTTTGTGGTAGACCAAGGCCAGGCCTGTCTGCAAAATAAGAGGAAACCTCCTACACGCTCTGCCCAGGTGTAGATAAGAAAGAGTTGCCGCAGCCTGGGCACTGAAGGCATTTCAAGGCCCAGAACCTGGATATTAGCCTAAATGAAGCTGCTGGCTGAGTAAATGTTTTGCCTTATATGGTATTGTAAGTTGTTTCTAGCTGTTAACGTGGCCGGTGTGTGAGAGAACGAGCCCACATTTCTGGACAACCCTGACCTCCCAAGATATCTTACCCTTCAGGCTTCCAACGTGGCCAAATTTATGGTCACTCCATGGAAAACACAGGAGGCAAAGGGCAGCTGTAGCTGCCTTAATTCGTGACTCTCTTTTGCCCTACTTTAGTGTGGCTTTGGAGGTAAAGCAAAGTAAAGCACCATTGAATTGAGAACTCAAAAGCATCCCCCTTGCCCCTTCTCTCCCCTGGACTAGATTCTATGGTCTCACCATGTTGGGTGAAAGTGCCGCCAGGGGAGGTGCATCTGTTCAAAGCCATGAGTGGTCCATCAGTGACCGACCTGGCCTCATGTAACCTGCCAAATGCATAGCAGGTGTGGGTGTCATATCTGCTGAAGGCCAATGTAGAGTTTTCTGTGATCTATTAGGGAGGAGAAAAGGCTCACCTGCATATTTGTCAGTATTTATATCTGCTTTGAAAGTTTTCAGAGCTATCTAATGCCTATTAGGTAAAAGTAAGTTCATTTAGTATAAATTTAAGCGTGTGTGTGTGTGTGTGTGTGTGTGTGTGTCACACTATACAACGAGTCCCAAATCTCATCTCCTTCTGCATGTCTCTCTCTAGGCATGGCTTCCTTACAGAACTACTCCATCTATGAGATGTTAGTAAACTGCCATCAAACCAAGCCACTTTTGAGTGTGAAAAGAAGTGCTACTCACTAGTAACGAAGCCATACACCCAGTAAGGACCGTACAGAATGAAGTGGCTGTCTTTATAGATATGCAGTTCCAAGGATCTGCCTGACCTTGCCACCTTCCAAAGAGAGCCTGGTCTGCTGGAGCCTGCTAGAGAGGTTAGTTCATCAAGCTAAACCTGAGCCAGCAGTCTGTAATCTATTGAGCACGTGACTTACATGATAATAACCCTGGGATAGTGACACGAGAGACCCTGAGGAAGCAGGACATGACCTGACAAGCCTGGCCAAACAGTTCTCTTTTTGCCAGAAATAAAAGAGTGGCAGTGGGGGTAGTGGCTCTTTTTTTTTTTTTTTCTTCCTGTCTGTATTCTTTACCCCTGTGAAACATGGTGACAACACCAATGTTATTACAATCTAATAATTCTCTACCCCTAGAAAATGAGGCAGGAAAGCAGAAATTTACAAATCTCCAGCCACGTCTACTAAGCCACAGACATACACACCCTCACCAAGTAGTTTGGAGTCTATTTTATTTTACAGATGTACTTGTACTCTTGTAAAATGATGCGTGCAGATGTCATTGATTACAGTAATGTTTCATTCACAAGCAAGTCCACAAAGAGCAGCAGTAGCAGGAGGAGAGGAAAAAAAAATCTACACATTGACCAACAAGGGGCCGAATAAGTACATTACATAATATGGCATGTCCGTGGAATATAAAAAAATAGATGTAGTGGATGCTGTGACCATCAAGATATAGGAGGTGACAAAAGCAAGACTCCAGAGAATGTGTACGGCATGTGAAAGGTGGGGCCCAGGAGCTGGCCATTCTGTTCATACATGCCGGAAACATTCCTGGAAGTGAATCAAGTGTTTTCAACCTTTGAATTGTTTTACACTTGTGCACATTAAGCTGTGTTCCTTCAGAATGTATTTTGAAAATAAACAAATCAAATTAAAGCTATGAGTCATATGACAGCCCTTAGGTCATACCAAGATAACGGGGTTAGGAGCTGAGACCTTTGGTAAAGTGTTGGTACAGGAGGACAGAGTCAACTGGCCCATCCTCCCACTGGAGGAAGCAGCAACAGGAGGCTTCCTATCTAAAAGCCAGAAAGCCAGCCACTGCTAGATGCCAAGCCTGCTGGAAACTTAAAGGACTCCCTGCCTCCAGAAATGTGAGAAATAAATATGTGTTTATAAGCTAGCCCCGTTTATGGTATTTTGCTATAGTCATCTGATGGAATAAGACAGATGGTAAACTCCCCACCTGTCAGCAAACATCTGCTAGGTACTATGAGGATTCCAAATGTTAATGAAATAATTTACAGTTGCACAACAAAGTGGCTATACTTAACACTGCCAAGCTGTGCTCTTTTAAGATGGTAAATTTTATGTCTTTTACCACAACTTTCCTTTGCTGTGGTTTGCTGAGGACCAAACATTGACCTACATCAGCCCTACCACAGTTTCATTTAAGCAATAAAACGAAGCAAAGAGGATACAATTGCCGAGCCACTTAGAGCC
>OU015751.1:100248556-100272522 GCA_907169655.1 Acomys percivali
AAGAAGAAGAAGAAGAAGAAGAAGAAGAAGAAGAAGAAGAAGAAGAAAGCCTGGCATAGCCTTATCTGTAGCTATAACTCCAGTGCTGGGTGAGCAGATGGCAGAAGAGGATGAATGGGGCTTGGCGGCCACAGCCTAGCTCCAAGTTCATTGAGATCCCATCTCAGAGGAGTAAGGCTGAGAAGAGTAGAGTAGAGCACAAGATGACCTTTTCTAGCCTCATGAGCACATGTATATCACACACACACACACACACACACACACACACACACATACACACACACACACACACACACATACACACACACACACACAAGCCTATAAGGCTCTAACCCTACCAAATTCCAGAACAATTGCACATGTTTATTTTTATATGCGTATGGGATGTACAAGACCGCATGGCTGTTCACACACACGAAGTTGATGTGTGTATGTCTTCCTGAGTTGCTCTCCACTTTGGTGTTTGAGGCAGTGTCTCTTGTTAAACCCGGAGCTGTTTCGCTGCCTAGTTTTATATCAACTTGGCACAAGCTAGGCTCATCTGAGAAGAGGGAGCCCCAAATTGAGAAAATGCCTCTGTAAGATAGGGCTGCAGGCAAACCTGTAGAGCACTTTCTTAATTAGTGATTGATGTGAGAGGGCCCAGCCACTGTGGGTGGTGCCATTCCCTGGGCACTTGGCCCCGAGTCTATAAGATTGCAGGCTGAGTAAGTCCAGAGAAGCAAGCCATTAAACAGCTCACTTCATGGCTTCCGAATCAGCTCTAGCCAACAGATTCCCACCTGTTCTGACTTCCTTTAGTGATAGATATGGAAGCGAAAACCAAATAAAACCTTTCCTTCCCAAATTGCTTTTCTTCATGAAGTTTTATCAAACTAAGACCTCTGTGGGTTATCTTCTCTGCCAAAGTCCCTTGATTTTCTCTTGGCTTTTCATCTTTAGTCTTATGGGCACTGTTGGCAGTGGTTCTGTTGTGGGAGCATGTCTTAGTCAGTGTTCTATGGCCGCGAAGAGACACCATAGCCATGGCAGCTCTTATGAAGGAAGGCATTTACTTGGGGCTGGCTTACACTTTCGGAGGTTTAGTCCGTTATCAGCATGGCAGGAAGCACGGTGCTGGAGGAACTGAGAGGTCTATGTCTGGATCTACGGGCAACAGGAAGAGAGAGACACTGGTGGAAGATGCTTTTAGGTCTAGACAGATGATTTTAGGCTGATAGAGATGAGATGTGATAGAGATTGATTTAGGTCCAGAATTTTAGACTCGCCAAGATAGAATAAACACTATTTTCTTCAAAGTTGCCAGATGCCTTCTGACTAGACACTATGTATGTAAATCTTGTCTGTTGGTTTTTATAATTTTTCATAATTGCTCTTACTGTGTATTATTTTAAAATGCCCTTATTATTTAGACAGAAAAGGGGAATTGTTGGGGATTGGTCTGGTTGCTGCCCAAATGAGCCTACTTCGTTTGACCAATAAAACGTGAACACATCCAGGCAGGGCAAATGGGATAGGCATGGCTAAGGTTCCCCGGGCTGGTGGAACAGAGAGGCTCTTGGGAAAGGAAGGAGTCAGAGACTGGAAGAGGGGGAGAGCGAGGAAGAGGAGAAGGAAGGTGGCCGCCATGGTTTAAGTGGAGTAAGAGGCACATGGCCAGTGTGGATGGAGGATTCGGCCCAGATGAGGAAGATTAGCAAGCATTTGGGATTATAGATGGGAAGTAGCTTGGTAGAAGTTATTAGAAGCAGATGACATGAGATTAGAGCAGGGAAATATGGGAGGTGGTTTAGGGGATTCATATCTGCCCTGGCCCAGGTGAACGAAGGCCATTTTAAAATGAACAGGTGTCTGTGTTTTTATTGATTGATAGCGGGTTAGAAAATACCGCCGTAGTAATTATAGGGCTAATAATAAGCAATCATTAGACTCAACCTTTACATTAACAGCAACATACTGGGCCTGGCTTGAGCATTTGAAACCACCACTCCCATTAACACACTTCCTCCAACAAGGCCACTCCTCCTGAGCCACGTCAAGTAGGACCACTCGCTAATGACTAAGCATTCAAATGTGACAGTGTGAAATTTCTTATTGCTGTTCATTTTATGGAAATGTTCTCTCCGGTCTGTGATCTTTTGTTGCTGTTGTCCACACACACACGTCCACCACTGCTGTTACTATTATTGCTGGTTCTAGTGCATTTATCATGGGTATATTTCAGTGGTTTGTAAAATAAGACATGTTGGAAGAGAAAGACCAAAGCACCTCTGCTAGAGTTTTAGGATATTTATAGAAATAAATTTAGAGAGCATTTATCCAGACTTTGTTTTATAGATAAAGAAACCAGGACCCAGAGAAGCAGTTCAGTTGCCAAGGGCACACAGCTGGTGGCTGCAGAAGCAGCATTGAACTCACTTTTCTTAATCCTCAGGCTGAGTTGTAGTTAATTCATTAGAGCATGAAAGGCTTAAAATAAACCACAGAGGAGATGCCAGTTTAACAAGTTGCTCTTCACCTTCTGCCCCTCACTTTCTTGATACTTTTTGTTGAAGCTTATAGCTTAGACTATAGCTTGCCTGCCTTTAGAGCAGTGGTTCTCAATGCTGCCGGCCTGTGATACACTTCCTCAAGCTGTGGTGACCCCTAACCAGACAATTATTTTTCTTTCTACTTCATGACTGTAATTTTGCTACTGTTATGAACTGTAATGTAAATATCAGTGTTTTCTGATGGTCTGAGGTGGCCCTTGTGAAAGAATCATTCAACCCGTCTTATTTACGGTTTCTTTTCTTTTGTTTTGTTTTTTGAGACAGGGTTTCTCTATGTAGCCTTGGCTGTCCTAGACTCACACTGTAGACCAGGCTGGCCTCGAACTCACAGGGATCCACCTGCCTCTGCCTCCTGAGTGCTGGGATGAAAGGCATGCGCCACCAGCCCGGCTTATTTAAGGTTTCTGTTGCTGCAACGAAACAGCATGACCAAAACACAAGTTGGAGAGGAAAGGGCTTATTAGACTTACATTTCTTTTTCTTTCTTTCTTTTTTTTTTTTTACATTTTAGGCATTTATTTCACATGCAGATAAAGTAATTTTGTATTCAAAATTTTTGGATTACACTGCTTCTTTTCTCTCTCAAGTTGAGTTAAAATAGCAAATTACTAACACCACCAAGTCATAACTTCTGGATCAGCAAACTAGAGATAGTAACCTATATTTTGTATTGATTCTATGGAACTTAATTTAGTTCCATCTATGGAACTGATGTAACTATAGTCTATCTAGAGTCTAAAAAGTAGAGAGGAAATAAATTAAGATGTGTAAAGATGTAAGGAAAATATCAGAAAATGTGGCTTTAAAAAAAAAAAGAATGGTACAATATAAGAATATTTGTAATTTTCCTTATTGTTAGACTTACATTTCTATAGCACTGTTCATCCCCGAAGGAAGTCAGGACAGGAACTCTTAACAGCGCAGGATCCTGAAGGTAGGAACTGACGCAAAGGCCATGGAGTAGATGCTGTTTACTGGCTTGCTTTCCATGGCTTGTACAGCCCATTTTATTATAGAACCCAGGACCTGGTACCAGCCCAGGAAGAGCACAACCCACAATACACTAGGCCCTCCATCATTGATCAATTAAAAAAAAAAATACCTTACAGCTGGATCTCATAAAGGCATTTTTTCTTGTGTCCTTTTTTATTATTTATTTATTTATTTGGTTTTGTTTGTCTTTTGAGTAGGGTTTCTCTGTGTAGCCCTGGCTGTCCTAGAACTCACTCTGTAGACCAGGCTGGCTGTGAACTCACAGAGATCCACCTGCCTCTGCTTCCCAAGTGCTGAGATTAAAGGCCTGTGCCTGGTTTGGAGGCATTTTTTTCAACCGAGGCCCCTCCCTCTCCGATGACAATGACTAGCTGTGTCAAGTTAACACAAAGCTCAGATAGTACCACTCCCAAGTGGGTCGGAACCCACAAATTGAGAAGGTCTGCTTTAGCATTTCTTTATCCTTTCCCAGATCCAGATGTTCAGCATCTTAATGCTGCTTCCTGGTAGCAAAGTATTTTATGAACCTGCTGAAAGGTAAAAGGAAGTTATCAGGAGAGGGATTCCTTAATGAACAACATTGCCAACAGCAATGGAAAAGAGGTTTTAAAAATATATGTAGTGTTGGGGGCCCGGCAAGATGGCTTAGCTGGTAAAAGCATTTCCTGTGAAGCCTGAAAACCTGTGTTCAATTCTCTGATTCCACATAATAGAAGAGAACTTTATTCTGTAAATTGACCTCTGACCTCCATATGAACTCTGTGTCATGTGTGCACGCACATCCACACATGCACATAAAATAAATGCAACCTTTTTTTTTTTTTTTTAAAGTAATGTTGTTGGCAGGAGAGCTTAGTGGCCAGAGTGAGTCTCAGCCTTTAAACAGGAACCATCTAGCCACTAACTCTTCAGCTACCCAGGCATAATGTCAAGCTTGACAGTTCCAGTAAAACCGAGAACTATCCTTGGAGGATTTCCCTTTAACCTGTAAAGCAGGGGCTGAACAGATGGCTGAGCAGTTAAGGCTGATTGCTGTGTGTCTTAGATACTTTTCTATTGCCCTGAAGAGACATAATGACCAAGGCAAGTTACAAAGGAACTACTTCAATTGGGCTTACAGTTCTGGGGGTAGGGGGCTTGGGGGGCGGGGTGAGTCTGTGATCATCACGGTGGGGAGCATGGCAGCAGGCAGGCAAGCATGGAGTAGTAGCTGAGAGCTTACTTTGTATTTGCAAACCTTTAATCCCAGCACTGGGAGATAGAGGCAGGTGGATTGCAGCGATTTCGAGGCCACCCTGGTCTACAAAGAGAGTTCCAGGACAGCCAAGCTACACAGAGAAACCTTGTCTCAACCCCCTCGGAAAAAAAACAGAACAAAAAAAAAAAGATGAGTTAGGATTAACTGGAATCCCCAAAGCCCACCCTCTGTGTCACACCTCCTCCAACAAGGCCACGCCTCCTACTTCTTTCCAACCTTTCTATAAACTGGTACCCATGCATTCAAGTACATGAGCCTAGGGGGCCGTTCTCATTCAAACCACCACACTGCTCTAGCAGAGGATCTGGGTTTGTTTTCTGGTACCCACAAGGCAGTCCACAACCACCAATAACCTACAGTGTCTGGGACTCTCTTTTGACCTCAAGGACACCAGGCACACATGTGGTGTGCAAACAGACACAGGTATACATACACAAAAGCAATTAAACCCATTAAAAAAGTTATTACGTGTGTGTGTGTGTGTGTGTGTGTGTGTGTGTGTGTGTGTGTGTGTAGACGTCAGAGGGCAACTTGTAGGTGTAAGTTCTCTCCTTCGCCATGTAGGTCCACAGAATCAAATTCGGTCATCAGGCTTGGCTCCAGATGCCTTTATCCAGTGAGGTACCACACTGGCCCATGTAGTTGCATACAGTCACAAGTCCTTAAGCAGCCATGTGATCTTAGTAAGGCAATGCAGAGTGCTGAGAAAAACAAACAAATAAACAAACAAACCAGAGGTTCAGAAATTTGAGGAGATGGTGTTGAGACAGGGTTTCTCTGTGTAGACCTGGCTGTCCTGGACTAACTTTGTATATCAGGCTGGCCTCGAATTCAGAGATCCATCTGCCTCTGCCTCCCTCTGGGATTAACTGAGGCTCAAATATTTAAAGACTTACTCAGAATGGACTCAAATCTAGGTTTCCCAATGCTATAAGTTCAATGTGATTTTCATTTCACCGCTTGTCTCCCCCAAAATCCCATGGGCTGGCTATCACAGTTTTATAAATTATGGGAACTGAGCCAAAGCTATAAAGGTTATGTCAATGTTATCGTAAGACACTGTTTCCTAGGTGATATGACAGATGGATCTACATGTGAGGCCCCGCCATGCATCCTGGATAGAACTTGACTGGTTTGATAGTATACAATTGTTTCTTTTATTTTTATGAATTATTTCTCTCTTATGGGAGTACACACAGTCCTTGGTTGATTAACGAGAAAGCTGATATCCATGAGAAAATAGGCTTCTTAATTGTAAAGCCTAGTAGGATACTCAACTAACCAACCCACAATGCCTGAAGAGGCCTCCTCCTGATCCTGGGGCCTGGAAGTGTAGAGCTGAGCAAAATGCCCTCTGCTGAGAGCCCAGGTCCATTCACACTGTTTTCCCCAAAACAAAAGAAGGAAGAAGGGAAGGGGCTGGATTACAAATACAATTCTTTCCAGACAGAGAAGTCACTTTCCCTTTGGGCAGAGAAAATGGGGCAGCTGAAAGAGCCAGGAGAGTCCAGGAGCGGGAAAGCATGGCTAGCCAGTTATAACGTAGGGCAGAGCATATGGCTTAATGCAGGTGAGACACTTAAGGCCTGATAGAGTTAGGTTTTGATAGATGGAAGCCGTTTTGATTAGAACTCTGTCGGCTCTTTTCTAGTTCCAGCTCCTCTGTTAATTGTGTGATTGGGGCAAGACAACACAGCTGTCTCGTTCATTGCTGAATCTTCAGACCAAGATTAGTGCCTGGCAAATTATCCATGCTATGCTCTCGGAGGTAATGGTCTAATCCTAAACTCTCAGTGACCACTAAGTGTCTTCTGTGTTCCAATGCTCTTAATCTACTACATCTCTGAGAGTTTGGTTTTGGTTCTAGAATAAGACAAAAGCATTTGCAGCCATTTAGTGTTACATGTTGAATTCCAATATTCATAAAGGCCAGTTCACTTAGAACAGCAACATGTGTGTAATTCTCCAATAATGTTTGTGCTAATTCATTTTTTTACTTTCTTCACATATTTTACTAAGAGTGGCAGTACCCTTTCCCTTCCTTGTATGTTGTTTTTTAGAAGTTTCCTTTGAAGTGACAAAAAGCCTGCGTCTGTGGACTAAGTGTCCAAGCAACACTACACTCTTTTACTCTTTTACTTAAACATTTTAGGGGAAAAGGTTGGTGTTGCCACACATCTCTGTTGTTTTGTAAAACAAGCTCTTTTTCACCTAAAAGTAAAAGTTTTCTTTTTTGCAGTTCTTACTACATCAGGGAAGAGAAAATAGTCTCAGATTGTCATATGGGCAGGACACAAAGCTAATAAGTTGCACATTTGATGGTGCCTTTGAACGGCACCTTGTAAGGCATCAATATATTAAAGAGTTGGTACAAATAACCATAGCATCCACCATCCCATATATAGCCAGCAGGTTAACGCACTCCAGAAGATAGCCTGCACAGAACAGTAGACTGTAGAAGATTTTCAGTAGAAAACATAAAAAATTTACATTGGATAAGAAGAACAAATAGTCTAAAGATACACAAATATTTCTAAAACCAAGTAAGTAAAAAAATAAAAATTAAAAAAAAATCCAAAGTTGCAAAGGCACAGTGAAAATTTCATTTGGGGAATGACTTCAGCAACTCTCAAAAGATTTCTTCGAGACTCAGAAGTCCATTGTGTCTCGCTGTTTCAGTCTGGAATCTAAAAGACTCTCTACTTAGTTTCTGACTTATTTTCCGGCTAAACAGGAACTGGAATTTGAACTTTGGTCTCCAAGAGCCAAAGGCCAACTAATTTAGGAGACCACTCTCAAAATCAATGATGGCTTCTTCTACTTTCATTAGTTCTTGTCTCCAGTGATTAAAGGATCTGATTTCCAGATAAGCAACGGTCCTGATGGGTATTTTTACAAACCGCATTAATTTCAATACTCAGATCTGAGCCCTGGCAGCATTCCTGAGGCAAGTCTGGATTCATGCAGCATTCCAACCTTGAATGCTTTTCAAGTTTCCAACAGAATCCTGTCCAGTTGAGTGATGATACCTTTATTGTAGTAGCCTCAAGGTGTGGAAGTTGCTTCCTATGGCCTAGGTACAGCCCAGCCCCTTTGCTTGTTGAAACATCTGCAAATACTTTGTTCATTTGGAAGACATCTGACCACAGAGAGGTTGCCATCTGGGCTACTTCCTTTTCCCTTACTGTTCACTTACAGCATAAATGATCTGGGCAGGCACTCAGCAAGAAAGAAATGGGGAAGGCCTGGGGAATATAGCCCAGGAGTTAGTTAGTTCCGAATGATTTTTCTCTCTCATTTATTAATTGATTCACTGAAGCCATTATCACTCACTGGGTGGTGCTGGGAAAGCAAACATCAGTTACAGTCTCTGTCATCAAACAAGGAACAATCTATTGCAGGTTGTATTTGTCTCAGTGTGATGAATTATGTTTATTTGCTCATGGTAATAAATCATATTTAGAAGCATTTTTATGCATGTAGTTCTACAATTGTTTCAGTTCCTCCATATCTCTTATTTTTGGTAGCCACAGGGTTTATGGAATATTTCACTCTTCTATTTCATATTTTTAAACTACATAACATTGAAAGGAACATTCTACAAAGGCTTTTGTATATAATAATCATTAACTTTTAAAGTTCCATAGGAAATGAGTAGTGGCTTATACCTGTAATATCAACCCTGAGGAGGCTGAGGCAGAGGGATGGCCAAGAATTCAAGGCTTGGGTTGTGTAGAAAGACCAAGTTCAAAAGGCAGGAGTGGGAGGAGAGTCCTGGAGAGACAGCTTAGTAGTTAGGTGCTTTTGTTGCGGAGGACCAGGGTTTGGTTCCTAGCACTGTCATTGAGGTCCAGGTGGATCTGATGGTCTCTATTGGTCTTTGTGGGTACCCCGCATGCACACTGTACATATGTATAGAAGCAGACACACTCATAATACATATAAAATAAATCTTAAAAAATTAAAATAGACTTTTAAAAAGTCTCTTGGGAATCTTTGCTTGATAAGCAAATGGTGAGCGGCGCACTGCAGGAATCAGATCCCTTCATGTGCTTTCTTTGCTCTAGGCCTAAATGTTAAATTACAAAACTGACTACTTAATTACCACTGGGAACCATTTTGTTGAAGATGTTAATTCAGTTGGATAATTTTATGCTCTTCTGTGACATTAATTCCACATATTTTATATATTTATATTATGCACATAATTTAAGAAGATACATACAAACTATTCTTTTTTTTTATGATGATTAAATCATACAAAAATCAAATTAACTCTGTTCCTGGAGTTGCTAAGCAATACATTAACTTTCAAAGAAGTAGGAGATTTAAGGTGCATCCAGGGTGTGGCCTATTCAGAGAAGACTGTAATCCCACAAGGGGCTCATTTATTGGCATGCCTCTCCTGCAGAAGTTTAGACTAATCAGGTCACTGCATCCTGACACAACCGTCTCTGCCACTCGTTGTTTGGACTATGATGCAATGTCAATAGACTTCAGTGATGCTAGCAACAGGAAAAAGAAAACACTTTAAGCCCAAGGCTATCCCCAGGGTTCAGCAGGATGTGTATCATGTGTAGATAGACTCATCAGATAGTACGTCCTACCAAGTTTCTGCCGAAAGATTGAGCCACAGTGACTATACCACATTCCCCAGCAATGCAATGCAAGCCTGAGACAGTGGATTGGGAGCTAAGGCCCTTCTAGTTTGCCCTGTCATCGCTTTCTTGTTGTTGAACGTTCTACACGCATGGTCTTGCCTTGGCCGCTCATCGTAAGGAGACCTTGGAAGGTGACACGGCTCGGTGCCCAGCTCCATCAGCCTGGGCCTCTGCACATTTCCAGTTCCACCATCTTTGACGCTCACTGCAGAGCAATGCTATTAAATGCAATTGGGAACTAAATACTTGCCAACAGGCAGAAGCAGCAGATTCCTTCCTGAGGACACATAGCACTACTGCAGGCTTTGAGGTGCCTTTGTTCACATTAGAGGAAGGCATCCCTTTTGGAGGATGCGGAAGCACATGCCTTGTCAGACTGAGCTAGGATTGGAGTTCAGTGCCTACTGCCCCCCTCTCCAGGTGTCAGCATGCAATCAGTAAAGAGAGAGACAATGTAGGTTCCTTGCAAAAAGGGTCAATCAGCCTTAAAGTAATGTCAGAGGACAATAAGAAAAATGAGGGTGGCTGTGATGAGGAGAAAGACAGAGTATTGTGTGTGCCTCTGCCTTAAATATTTTAGATTTGAGGTTGCACTCAATTCCCAACCCCCCACCCCCACTCACCCCATACCAGGCAAGTATTCTACCAATGAGCCAAATCCTATCTCTGCCTTACTAGTCTCTACATGGAAGAGATTGATTAAAGCCTGGTATCTGCTCTCTGATTCCAGTTTAAATTGGCTGGCTGCATTATCTGGCGCTTCTGTTCCCTTTCAGAAAGCCCCTCTCTGTTGACCGTCATTTTCTTCTCAAGGGTCCGCTACCAAAAGCTTCAAATGAGACAAGGTTTTTACATTTACACAAAGATGTGTGCAAGGCATTAGTATTCCAAACGTGATTTGCATTTAAATAGAGACCGTTTAAACATTAAGCCATCGGTTTTGTCTGTTGACTGCACTATGCCCAACTTTAACAATGCCTCATGAACAGTTAGTCTCAATGGGTCCCATAAATTTCTAATCCTAGATGTTCAGGCATCCAGCAGGAGAAAATTTTATAAAGAAGGTCTCTTGCCTTCAAGATTCCATGCATCAAGAAAAGACTGACCAAAAAATAGTTTCCTACTAGATACTTCATAGGCCAAAAGTCTCAACTCTTTCAGAAAATAGAATAAATACTATTAAATAGTGCTCAAAGACATAATTACTATTCATATATAACTATGTTATTAATGTATAAGTATGGCAATACTGGTGATTTCAAACCTCCATTGCACACAACGAAATATTTGTTGAATATTTATTATGAAGCTTCTATAAGCCAAATATTTTATGTAATGATACGTACAGTTCCTTATACCATACATCAGTGTTTGCTGAACCCTATACAAATAAAATCGGGAACACGGTTTTAAACATTTTACTATTGTAGGTTTTTGTTCAGTTTGTACAAAATTGAATATATACCTTCTTCCTACAAACATCTCAAGGCACCTGCGGTAAGAGTTGCCTGCCCCACAGGATGGAATGCTAGGAGACTTCTTTACACTTCAGCAGAGTCAGGGGAGGGGAGGCACCACTCACTTTAGTACACTGCTTGAAGCATCAGAGGGTAGCAGCATCCCCCCCATTCATTCATTCATTCATTCAAAGTTTTCATTCAAGATTTTAGTTTGATGCTGTGTGCTAGGGACTTAGGGTCGTCCTTATTGAACACTCATCAACGTGAACATTCCATCTGCAGAAGAGTCTTAGGAAATTCAAGGTCGCGTTTTTTTCATGGTGTTTAATCGTACTTCATAACCGACAGACGTTCCAGTGAACTGCTTGCATACTAAGAAAATTACTGAAAAACAGGACGTTCACAGACGCACTACTTACTCTCCTCTATGTGTAGAAGGTAGTCACATGTCTATAACATAAGGCATCCTTGACGTTTTCCTGGCGTAAATGCTAGAGTTTTAAAATGCCTAATTAGAAGTTTCCGCCTCGTATTATTGTTGAGCCCGCACAAGATGTTCAAGACCGTGAAAAGCTGAATGTAATGGCCTTGTTAGAAGCTGGAATTTTTTTTTCCACTTCATTGTTCTTTAAAGTAATCCGTTTGTACCCATACTCTTAACTGAATTCATAATTATTTCCCTTGCTAAAGCAGGACTCCAGACGAGTGCATAAATTAAATTTCACGCACACATACGAAAGATTGCTAAGCGAAATAATATAAACAAATTAAAGGCTCCTTCTAATGACCTTGTATTTCCATGATAGTGGTCTTTGAGGTCTACTAGGCACAGTGGTTTTCATTGTGACTAGAAAGCTGCCTAATAGAATCCAGCCTGCTAACCCTGCAGGTTGTGTTTTATGTGGTTTGCTTCCCCACTGCCTCTCCAATCCCTTGGAGCTGTTCAGACGCTCCAGCAGGCCCAGGCCTGGAAGGGTAGGGCAGGACCCATTCCCCCACCCCAACTCCTGCCACCCGAATCAGTGGGGCAGCCACCGCCACCCGGGCAAAGCCTGCGCCGGGTCGGGCGGCGGCTGCGTGACTGTCTGCACTCCCCACCCCGACGCTGTGGTTATGCAAACGGATCTCATTGCTGCTGCTCACGACACGCGCTTCCCGTCGCCTGCACGCGGCGTAACGAGGCGCCCGCCCCTAGGTTTCAGGGCAGCAAGCCAGAGATAAGCCTGACCGGGTTGCCACGACACCACTCGATTCCCTTTGTCATTCTTCAAGTTACCTTCATCCCGCCCAAACGTCACAGGGACAGAAACTTCTCCAGCCTGACCGTTGTGCACAGGAGTCCCCAGGACATCTCCCCAAGCCCTCCCCACCCCCACCTCCACCCCTGCGCGCGCACAGCGGCCACTCTGTCCCAAGTCCCCCGGAGCTCCTCCAGGTTTTGGAATCAGTCCCTGACCCCAAGCCCACCCAACCTGTCTTGCCCACCCGGTCCTTGTCGCCGCCCAACATGTGCCTTGCAACTTCCTAGCTGGAAACTTCCCGGCCGGCCGGCGTCAGGAGCAGGGCACCCCTCCGGCTAAAGACGGCGTCGGGAATGGGATTCCTCAATGGATTACGCGGCGCCGTCGTCCGCACGCAAGGCCAGCCTGGGCGGCCAGGAAGCCCCGGGAGCGCACGCGAGCGGCGGCGGGAGAGCTGGGCTTGCGTGACCCGCAGGCTCCGGGCCGCACGCACTTCGTGCTGGGGGCACAGGTGCTGCAGGGCGGAGCCTACGGTCCACTTTACAACCCCGGGACCGCAGTCACGCTATGCTTTGTGGGTGGGGGAAGCCAGTTCACCGTGACCCGGTGTTATCGGAACACCGGTAACCTGGGCAGTAAAACCTGCTCCGACCGATTGCATTGAGCCAATCCGGAGCCGGAGCTGCTCTGTCAATAGCAATAAGCCGCAGAAACTTTCTAAGGAATGAGTTAGGCGCGGAGGCACAGCTTCACTGGTGCTAAGTTCTGAGACGTGCGTACAAAGGAAGCAGAAAAAGGCAGAGGCGTCGGGACGCAAGTTTTGCTAGTGCTACTCAAAATCTCGTTTCAGAAAACAGTCGTGATCCTTGGCTTTCATCCCTCCCAGACGCATTTTTTTTCCAGTGCACTAACTAAAGAGACCTCTTTATTGTGATGACTCAAATGCTCAAAGAAATCAAAAAGGGAACACACAGGTTTTAAGATTACTCAAAGATTCCCCCACCCCCACCCCCAAGGGTTTCTTTGCCTAGCCTTGGCGGTCCCAGACTCGCTTTGTAGACTAAACTCACAGAGATCTACCTGCCTCTGCCTCCTCCTCCCAGAGTGCTGGGATTAAAGGCGTGGCCATCACTTCTGGCTGAACAAGCTTATTCTATAGTTCAGTATTTCTAGTTTTCTCCCTGGCTCTTACTGTTGTAACAGGGTCTCATGCAGCTAAAGCAGCTTCTAATTTGCTATGCCCTTCAACTTCTCATCTTTCTGCGCTGACGTGGATGATTCAAATAACAGGCTTGTGCCGCCATGCCCAGTTTCATGTGTTGTAGGGGATCACTCGATCCCGGTAGCATTCCCAGCTCTTAAACTTGGTAAGTAAGACTCTGATGGACACTGAACACATGTGCTAAGTACTTTCCCAACCCCTCCAAGAACCTCTTTCATCAGAATTGGGTCGTAGGTCTCATAGAAGGGACTTCTAGAAAAGACCTGCTACGAACCCACTCCTGGACTTGGCACAAGTGTTTGAGTCAGGGTAAAGAGGTCTCGGTTATGAAACAAAAGGAAGATGGCAGGTCAAATGTCTACTTTGATAGTTTTGAACATTCAAGAATTTATATCCCTTACGCCTTTAGTCCCAGCACTCGGGAGGCAGAGGCAGACGGATCGCTGTGAGTTCGAGGCCAGCTTGGTCTATAGGGTCCAGGACAGCAAAGGCTACACATAGAAACCCTGTCTTGAAAAACAAAACAACAACAACAACAAAAGTAATAAATGTGGTGCACGCCTGTAATCCCAGCAGTGAGGGAGGCAGAAACAGGCAGATCTCTGTGACTTTGAACCCAGCCTAGTCTACAAAGGGAGTCCAAGACAGCTAAGCGTACACAGAAAAACCCTGTCTCAAAACAAACAAACATTATTAATTCTTTAACAGCAATATTTAGAATGCTAGTTGCTCTATACTCTGATGAATCAGGCTACTACAACTATTTTAATATCATCTGTTTGATAGGCTGATAATGATGCTTGATATTTTGTATTAATAGTTCCTTCCATATGCTTATGGTGATACAACCATTTTCCTTTATGAGTCAAGGTCTTATATAGCCCAGGCTGGCTTTGAACTAACTGTTTAGCTGAGAATGGTACTGAATCCTGATCCTTCTGCCCTTACTTCCCAAGTGCTGGTATTACAGGTATGAGCTGCCGCACTGCTGTGTATGATACTGGAAGTTGAACTCTGGGCCTCAGGCATACCAGACAAGGACTCTTATAACTGAGCTACAACCCTAGCCCACAACTTAGTTAATGGTATTAAGTCCTTAGCAGAGACATACGATGTTAGGCAAATGACTATACTTCATTTCCTATAAATTCAGTAGCTACCTAAAGTCAAATGTACAGACAAACTTCACCATAATAAGGGAAAATAGAATCACTGCTGTCAGGTACTCAACAAAATAATACGAATGAAGGCACCTGTGGAAATCTCAGAACTGAAAGGTTTTTTGTTTGTTTGTTTGTTTGTTTTTTAGACAGCATCTTACTATGTAGTCCAGGGTAGTTTACCATTCATGATCATCCTGCCTCCTGATCCCAAGTGTCAGAACTGCAGGACGTGCTACCGCTGCCGACGACAGGAGCAGGCCAAAGGAGATACATGTATAAATACAAAACAGTTTGCTGTAGTATCCTCTTAAAAAATGATTTACTTATTTTGATTTTATATGCATTTGCATTTGTCTATGTGAGAGTGTCAAATACCCTTGAGCTATAGTTTACAAAAAGCTGTGAGCTGTCTTGTGGGTTCCGGGTACTGAAACAGGCATCCTCTGGAAGAACAGACATTGCTCATTATGGCTGAGCCATCTCTCCGGCCCCTGTAGTGAGTGTCTTAATTTTCCCATTTGGGAGTAGATATTTATCATTTAAGGATCTACCTTGCCTCACTGGAAATTTGTTCAATAATTACAGTCTAAGGCTCAAACAAATTCAAATTTGTTACATACTTTCTCTCTGCACAAATGACAGAGCAAGGGACATTCTAGAGAGATGCCATTTACACTCCATGACTTTTATTTTATCACATACTCAAGTTTATATCGTATCTATAGGATACAATATAAGTAGTATTTTGTGGTCTAACTCATATCCAGACCACAGCATCTTGGGGTTCAGTATGCAAAGCAGCTTTATAAGGCCATCTACAGCTTTAAATATAATGGCACGGTAGAAGTCCAGAAAGGAACAATCCCATCTTGGTGAGAAGAAAATGTGCTGGGGCATGTAAAACAAAGCGAAGTGTTCTTTGCAGCTAACATCTTTTGAAAGGAAGAAGCTGTATGGGAAACGTCACGAAGAAACTGAGTTTAAGACATGTGTCTCTAATCCACAGTAGGCTAATGTCCCAGGAGGCCTGGCTGTCTGGCAGACACAACTAAGGCAACATGTGAGGCCCAGGTGCTTCCACTTAAACTCACACTGGCTCCAGAGCACTTGTGTGTTCACATGACGGGCCATGCCCTTAGCCACTTCTATCATTTGAGTGAAAGTAAACAGTAAGTAGGACCTGACAGAGTTATGTTTGGAAGGATTCTCAACTAAACGAGGCATTGTGTACGAAGTGCCTGGCAAACAGAAAGAACCCAATAAATGTTAGCTTTTTAAAAAAAAATTCTGCACTTGCATTGGACAAAGCCCAGAAATAGCAATGAAAGCAGCAGTTGTTTCCAACCTGGGAGGCCTGATTGCACAGCCATCTTACTCAAACTTACAAGAGGACAGAGTCGTATTGTAGTGTTTTGCAGGATGAAATACTGTTGGACTTAACTGTAATTTTATAATGCTACCTTTGTACCATCCTTCATTGACTTTAAAATCAGCTCTCTTGGGTGGACTTCCTGTTGTTTTTAGCAGACTTATAAACAAAGTACCTATTTTCCTATACTGCTTTTCATAGGTGCACGGGAAAGGAGAGGAGAGTGTGTGAACCAAGTGACCAAAATGAAGGGGACGAATGACTGTCCTGTGTGATAAGTATGTTAGGGAAATTCCTACCGTAACAAACACACGGGAGTTCTTAGAAATTATAAGAAGTCTGCAGGCCATGTGGAGAGCTGAATTTATTCATAGGCAGATGGTCTATAAACTAAGAGGACATCTTTTTTTCTTTCAGGGGTCACTAACCCACAGGGAAAATAACAATGAAGGGTCACAAAGTAGTTAAAATAACTTAATTTTTAAAAAATGGTGAATTATCTTTAAAAGACACAGTAAAAGTGAAATAGCTGACTTACAGTAAGCTGACTTATCAGTATAGCTCAAGAGTAAAGCACTTGCCTCACACAGGTAGGGCTCTGGAAACACATACACACACACACACACACACACACACACACACACACACACACACACGCTCACCAAACAACAAAAGAATAGCATAAAATAGCATTCAATACAACCTACAATGGGAATATTTAAGCTGCATTTAATTATAGAATGGGCAGTGATAGAATGAAGAAAGAAGGATGAGAAAAGAGAGGGAGAACCTGAAATCAACAGATAACCAAGAAAAAATACCAACACAGGGCAGTCTTTTTTTTTTTTTTTTTTTTTTAAAAACCTTTTGGAGTATTTACCAGTCAGATTTTGACACGTGTTAACTTGCATTTTTAGAAACTCCACTTATTTTTATTTTAAGGGATTTAATTTTTTTTGAGATTGCATTTTAATTACAATATATACATGTTTGCACCTTCCTTCAAACTCATGGCCTTTCCCCCTTTATTCTTCTCTCATACAATACATCCGGACTGAACCCTACCCTCCCTCCACTTCTCCCAGGCCCGCCCCCAACCGCCCCTCTCCCTCAGCTTCACCAATCCTCCATTTCTCTTCAGGAAAGAGCAGCTTCCCAATGCTATCCAGCAAACAAGGCATAACATGATGCAACACGACTAGGAACAAACCTTCTTTTAAAAATTGTTACTGAGCTCAGACATGTATTTATTTGTATATACACATATATTTCCAAATACAACCTGTTGAGTCGACACACTGTTACTTGTATGTATGTCTTCAGGGCTGACCATGAAGCATAGAACAGCCAATTGCAAATTCATATTCCTGTTCTTTCCCAAGTGCTACTCTTTATTCCTTCCCTTTGAAAGTCTTCCTGGGTCTACCACTGTCTGATTAGATTTTCTGTGAGGCAGCACACATGGCACCCAGACAGATCATTTGGCTTGTGGCTAGTTCATTTGCAGTGGGATTGCTAAATTTATTTCCTATCATCTAAGGCTAATGTACTGGACACTGAAGGGCCGAGGGGCATTGACAGCAGCAAGGAAAATGGACTCAAGATGATGTGGTGAGGAAAGTGAGTTATAGCCTTTCCAAAGGATTTCACACACCCCGCCCCCTTTCAGAGGGCTGCCTTCCGTTTTAGATAGAAGTGCTCAGTAAATAATATCGTTGTGAAAATTGTAGTTATCTGCTTTATAGCAACACTCTGGTCAACAATTAAGCAGTATAGTGGTGAAAGTGCTTGAATGTTATAAGGAATTGAACATTTCTATCACCCAGTAATGTTAGTTATGATAACATTTTGTGCAATGCATAACTCAAGTGTCTGTGGGGATGCTGGTGGAAACCTGTTCTTAGCCTTCTAAATCACATACAGTACATAATTCTAGTTATTCAGTAATAAATAACTGTTGCTGGTTTGTGTATTAACTATATCTTTCATGACTTAGGGAAGTCTTCACTGCTGTTATGCTGTCATTTTCACACTAGATAGCTATCAACCAGTACCTCGAAGCGTTCTGGCACTATTTCAAGTTATATGTTTACCTTTGTCTCTTAAGTGTTATTTTTCCTTATACTCAAGCAAACTATTCTTCAACAGTAATTACTGTCTTTACTGGTAGGGAACCGTGTTTCTTTAGTTCCTGGAGGATCCACACTTTGGGCCTCAGATAATCCTGAAAAAGGAGACATCTGGACTACTAAGAAGACATTAATCATACTAGTGGCCTGGGTTAGTTACAAAGCGTCATCTCATCCTACTTGCTTGTCGCATAGAGGTCACCAACACTTGTTCTATGAATGAAATAATATACTAAGGGACGTCGTCTGTGTGTAAAAACCAGAGGCCTTCCATAACTTCCATAACGTCTCAATATACATCATGAACTAAAGCCCTTCATCTTGATTGCTTCTGGAACAAGATGGAATTCAAAACAAGCTTTTCCCTAGTCAGTCTGCACTGGCTGAGAACGTGCTTTCTTGCATACCGAGCCTTCTAAAAGCATCTCTTTCCTCTGTTCCAGAGCAATGATTGTCCTTGTTGTGCACCCCTCCCCCTCCTTCCTGCCTCATCAGCCTCGGCTGTCTGCGGTCCCCGCGTCTTCCAGAGCCCCATCCACGCCCCGTCACAGAACTGCGCGTAAGTACGCCCTCTCCACCGACCCCCGCCACCTGCGCCAGCTTCCGCCTAACCCGCCTTTGGGACAAGTGATGCAAAGGAGCTTCGCTTCCGCGTCGGCGACGGCGTGGGCAGTGACGTCACCGCGCCCTGACGTCAGGCCAACGTGCAGCGCGGTCGCCCGGGAGACCGGGGAAGCCGTTTCGCACCCTGCGGAGTCCCGGGCTAGGTGAGGGTCACGGACTTTCTCAGCACTCTGAGGACTGGCTGGCTGGGACGCAGTTCCGGTGCGGAGGCTCCAGCGGGGGAAAGAGGGGGGCGGCGGGGGCGAGTGGGGTGGGGGGAGGAAGGCGCCCCGGGCGAGGCCTGGGCAAGCAGGGTGACCTCCTGCTCTGTTGCCCCTGATCTGCCCTCATGTGATTCACGCCCCCGGAATGGTGCTTGAGGAAGGGCCAGGAAGCAGAACCCGACTTAATGACGGGGCGTGACACCGGTGTACGAGTCGGAAATGAACCACCAAGGACGTTTTCTGCACTTAAAAACACATGTCTCTCTCGTGACCTGTGTCGCAGAGGAGGTTCAAAAACAGGTAGCTGCAGCCAAGTACCATCCATTGTACTTTTGTCAAGGGCAGTTTACACATGTATAGTGGGGCAGACCAAAAGGAACTTGCTTGTTAAAACAGGAAAAATAATGGATGGGTAAATTAAAAACTACAAGTTTTCTCCTGCTCAAAAAAGCAAAAAGAGCTCCATACTTACTGGAAAACTAAATGATCTCTGAATTCTTCTATTCTTTTCATGGGTACTCAAATCTTTATAAAGTCCCAATGGGCTTTTCTTAAAGGCATAGAAGCTATTTCCTTAAAATATAGGTATAACAAAAATATTAAAGAAAGTACTTTCCTTGCCCTCACCTTGTGAATTTAGGTGGCTACCTGTTAGTTGTAAGCATCTGCATGCCCTGCTTAGCAGAAAAGCAACTAGCTACCCCAGATTGCGATCACAGTTTACATGGGTTCACAATATATGTATAAACAGTGTTAGAGACCTCTCTATATGAGGACAAGATATTAATGTTCTTGGGACGAATACAATGAGTGTATCTATATGAAAAGACTATATGAAAAGAATTGAGACTCCTTATCTTGTTACGACGTTTCTGTGATGTGCATCGAAGTCAATTGAAAGGCTTTTTCAGCTTCTCCCCCTATGTTTTGGAGGGCCTTCTAATACCAGGGCGCTATTTTAGATTTTTCTTTCACAGTCAGGGGCCTGCCACTTTTGTTGGTATAGTAATATGTTGCAGTGCAGTCAAGTGACGGCGCTAAATTATAAAATGCCCTACTTTGAGTTTATACTGTTATGTAGACCCATGCTCGCTAATTCTTTTGTGGGTGGTACTTTAAGAGGAGACTTAGTTGGCAATTTTAGGGGGGAAATATTCCTGGTGGAGCTGAAGAGATATTATCATTTCCATAGACTAATGATGGCTTAACTGAGAATAACGAGCCTTCTGGTTTCTTGGCATGTGACTGTGACAGTATGCCAAATATCAGATTATGAACTTGGTCACTTTGGACCCATGTCGACGTAATTAACTTCACTCCCATGCTTGACCTCAGTTAACTTTTACCAACCACACACATTGTCTTGTGTTATATGTGGGAAGACAGCTCGTTAGTTGTTTGTTTTAAATAGCGGCTTATTGAAATGAAGGATGTTCAGGCTAACGTGGGGTTGAGGAATCTCTCTTCCACCAATGGTATTTACAAAAATATTCTTGTCCTGACCTAACACAAATAATTTTAGGAAGTCTTTGCTAGCTTCCCATCATCCCCACCTATAAGATAGGTTATTATCTTTTCTGGACTCTTGCATTACCCTTGCTTGTCAGTCATGGGCCAAACCTTGAATCACTTCAGTCTGCGGTACCACCATTCTGGCCTTGGCATCTTTCTTCTACTGTGTGTGTGTGTGTATTCAGGCTCATGGGCACACCTGTGTATGCATGTTTATGTATGTATGGAGGCCTGAGGTTGATGCCAAGTGTCTTCCACACTCTTTACTGGGTCTCTCACCTGAATTCTGAACTGCTCAGTTCGGGGAGTCTAGCCACCCAGCTTGCCTCCCTCCCAAGGCTGGGATTTCAAGTGGCCTTCCATACCAGCCCTGCATTTATGGGTGCTGGGCTCACACTGTGGCAAGGATTTTATTCAGTAAGCCATCTTTTTGATCCTCTACTCTCTCCATGGTTAGCCTGACCCTTCACTGATAAGACTAGATTGGATGTTCTTTGTCCAGTTTGGGAAAAACTTGAATGAAAATGTGTGTCTGTTGTCTGTGATTTCATGAAAGTAATAAAAAGTTTTATACTGAATTGTTGGTATTAGAAAATGAAAATCTGTTAAAAGTAAAATCTAGATAAAGCTACATAGATATCCATCTCAGTTACAGTTGGCATGTGGTCTTTGATGTTTTGGTGGCTCTTCTCGGTGCCTGTATACCATAACTTAGTAACTAAGTATTCTTTTGTATTCCCTAGCTTAAACAAGCCTTGATGGCACAAGTGCTTTTTTTTTTATGATTTACAATACAATATTATTGCTTTCTATAGCTTTTCAGAAAAATGTTATTTTTGAACACTGAAATAAATCTAAAATCCTTTAATCCCAGCACTTGGGAGGCAGAGGCAGTCGCATCTCTGAGTTTGAGGCCAGCCTGGTCCAGGACAGCCAGGGCTACACAGAAAAACCCTGTCTTGAAAAACAAAAACAAACAAACAAACAAAAAGTCTAAAATCTTACAGTTACTCTGTTGCAAAACAATTAACAAATCACTATTATTAGTAATAGTTTATAACTTTCTGAACAATAGAAAAGATGTATATGTCAGTAATGGCTATAGCTTCCTGTGTGAGTGGCTTGAAACCTGAGGAAACTTAAATTGTACCTTCCAACATGGCGCTAACGAAACAAACATCTGTTAAAGTACTTACTGCCAGCTCATCCCCAGATACTAAGAATTTTTAAATCATTTGAATTTCCTTGTCATTATGTGAATTCTGATTGTTACCATCCCTGTTTTTAGACGGTTTTTCTGCAGTGCTCTCAGTGCATTTGCGGGGGATTATGGATCGCCACATTCCAATGCATGCATTACCTGAAGAAATCCAAAAGGTAAGACGTTGTATTATAAGAGTTGGACATTCGGAGTGTTTGGTAGTTAGATCATTCCAAAATACAGGAGAGTGAATTTAGGAAACTACAACGGAATTGTGATGACTTGGTGGTGGGAGGAGGAATAATCACACTTTAAACTTTCACTGCCAAGAATAAATAAGAAGACAGACATATAATTCCACTATAATATTTAACTGGCTAGTTTTAGAGTCATAGTGGAAGCGGATCATAGAAATGTTCGTGTTTGTAACTTTTTGTGATTTTTCTTTTTTACATAGTGCATTTTTTACATACTTTACCTCTCATCGCATTCACTGTGCACCAGGTGCTGTTTTCTTTTAGACAGTAGCTAATTGTGTAGCCTTGGCTGGCTTAGACTTCCCTGCATAGGCCATGCAGGCTCTGCCTCCCTTTGCCTCCAGAGTGCTGGGATCAGAGGTGAGCACTGTAGCTGGTGTTTGGATAGGATTTTAATCAGTTACCAACCCTCTGGTCCTATGCTCGACCCAGATGGACACTGTGGGTCGCAGGTAAGAAGAAGCTGTTGCAGGATTTATCCCTTAGGCGTTTTGAGTGCTGGTAGCAGACAGGCTGGAACAGAAGCAGGCAGCGTGGGATATTCATCTCTCAGGCAGGCCTCAGACAGCAGGAGCCTTAGCTTTGGAAATGTGAGAGCGCCTGCCCAGGCCCAGAGAACCTGGACGCTTTAGCTTCATGAGGATTTCAGCTCTCGTGTGGACCTAGGAAGTTGGGATTCCTAAGCCCTTGCTGGTGACCAGTTTTAAATCACCTAGGCCTGGGGGACTGTCTGAACTTTCATACACTTTCTGAAACCTTGAAGTGAGTGGGGCCTGCACTTTCTTCTTTTCTGGTCCCTCCCAGGTTTCCATTCTCCAGCTTCCTGTCTCCCCCCCCCCTCCTTCCCACTCTTCCTCTTGTTCTTGCCCTGGCCACTCTCTTGGATTATTCAGTTGCCTCTTGCTGCTGTGGCCACTGTCTTAGTCACCACTGTCCATTTGGGAGGCCGTTACCACCACTCTTTTGACGCTCTTGTGGTCACACGCACAGTTCAGCGGTTCCATGTCTTTTGCAGCTGCCGCTCTGCTGCTTTTACAGCTTGGAGTTTTGACCGTCTAGCTCAGGTTTTACTTCAGCCATCAAGTGGCCTGCTGCTCTGCGGCTTCTGGGGCTCAGTGTGTTGGCCCCTCAGCCATGCCGGGTGCTCAGCCTGTGCTACCAAATGTGGGCAAGAAGTCATCATGGGGAGGAGGCCTTCTCCTGAGCCCAGTGTTAGAAAATGAGGGAGGGAAGGCAGAAGGGTGTCTCTTATCCAGCTCCTCAAGTGAGCACACTGCTAGTTTACAGAGCCAGAGAAATGGTGTTTACAGGAACCACAGCCAACCTCCCACACAAACGGTTTTGCCTTGTCACCAAACAAGACAATGTCCCCTTTGTACCTGTCTCTAACAGCCCCTTTGCTAGGCCACCATGGAAAATGCTCCCTCTCTCTGGCCTAGGGTCATCTGGAGTTTACTTAGGCTCCTGATATCAGAAACTCTGAGATACAAATGGTTTGAAAGTGTTCTGGCTGTGGCTGTGTCTTCAAGAGCCAGAGCAGGCAGCTGTGATCACTGTGTCATTTGTTCAGAGCCTCTCACCAGTGTTCAAAATGGCAGATGCTGGCCTGGAATAGTCCAGCTGGCTGTCAGAGAAAGCCCGACAGCTGCAGCTGGAGAATCAGATGTGCACACCCCAACAACTTTGCTTATAAAAAAAGCATAAAGGTTTTTTGTTTGTTTGTTTGTTTGTTTTTGTTTTTTGAGACAGGGTTTCTCTGTGTAATATCCCTGGCTGTCCTAGAACTTTATCTCTTTATAGATCAGGCTGTCCTTGAACTCACAGAGACCCACCTGCCTCTGCCTCCTGAATGCTGGAATTAAAGATATGCACCACCATGCCCAGCTGAAAGCATAAGATTTAAAATAAGAACTCACCATTAACACTGGTAGTGATTCTAATAGTGCTTCAACAATACTTAGTGCCTGTATAACATTCCAAGGGGCAGTAAGTCCCCCCATTTATCTCAATTTTACATTTAAAAAAACTGTGTGTCTGTGTGTGTGTATGTATGTATGTGTATGTGTGTGTATATGAGAGAGAGAGAGAGAGAGAGAGAGAGAGAGAGAGAGAGAGAGAGAG
>OU015751.1:100272532-100330392 GCA_907169655.1 Acomys percivali
AGAGAGAGAGAGAGAGAGAGAGAGAGAGAGAGAGAGAGAGAGAGAGAACAGACCACAGCATGTGGGGGTCAGAGGATGACTTGTAAGAGTTGGTTTTCTTCTTCTACTGTGTGGTTCGTAGAGCTCAAACTCAGATTGTCAGGTTCGGCAGTGAGTATCTTTATTTACAGAGCCCCATCATTGATTTCATACTTATAATTAATTTAGCCTTCCTTCGTATTAATTTACATTTGTTTTCAGGCAAAGACGTTTCTTTTATATTTAGTTTTCTTTTCCTTTTTGTTTTTCTAGGCAGGGTTTCTCTTTGTAGCCTTGGCTGTCCTGGACTCGCTTTGTAGGCCAGGCTGGCTGCCAACTCACAGAGATCCTCCTGCCTCTGGCTCCCTGAGTGCTGGGATTACAAGTGTGCTCCACCACGCTTAGCTCTATCTTTCGTTTGTCAATCCATACATTGTTAATATAACAATTAAAAAAATACCTCTTCAAAAAGTATTGCCATAAATTGTGGCTTCCAACCTTTTGTGTTAGCTGTCACTGTTCATGTAGCTCTTGTGGTGAGTCTATCATCAACTTTGCCTCTGCTTATCCTGCTAAGAATTGAATGTAGGACCTCCAGTGTGTCCGGAATTGAGCTGCACCCCCAGCTTACAGTCAGCTCTTCATTAATAATTCACCACTTTCCACTGAAAACCATGGTTCTGAGCTGTGCTTTGACAATGTGCGTGGCTATGGCTGGCTGGTTAATATTAGTCACAGCATTGATTTGACATGGTGCTGTTCTTGCTGCCCACCTTCCAGACTTATGGGAACCTTAAAGGAAGCGTAGTTACCAGAAGATAGCCTTTCAATCGCTGCATGTAATTCTCTTTACCTCTGAAGTTTGCTGTAAAATGCTAAGATCTTAGCTTGACTGTGTTGCTACTTCAGAAATGGTGCTTCAATGGATTTGGAAAAAAAAAAAAGCAACATCTTCTTCTCACCTGAATGTGTTCCTTTCATAAAATAGCCCCAGTGTGATAGAGATTAAAAGAAGCTGTAAAACAGAACAAAATCCTAAAAGCAAAAGTCCATGTTTCAGATTCTAATCAGTTTGTCAGGTAGAAAATGAAATAACAATAAAAGTCTACAAGACTGATTTAAGTTCCATGTTAGACAATGCCCAGGAGGCCAGAGAGATGGTTCAACTAGCACCCAGGCCTCGGGCTCTCAGCTGGACCCCCGGGCATGAGGCCAGAGAGATGATTCAGCTAGCACCCAGGCCTTGGGCTCTCAGCTGGACCCCCGGGCTCCATGATGAAAAGCAGCGATAACTGGCTCAGCCCAGTTGTCCTTTTGAGAATGGCATTCCTGGATGCTGGGGACCATTAAAGGCAGAGTTTTGCGCAGAATGTGTGGTCCTAGAGTTGGTTCCTGAGAGCTTAGAGTTGTTGAGTGCTTTTTGTCATGTTTGAGGTAGTTAGAAGGAAGGATGGCGCGTATTACCCTGTAATGCAGCAGGAGAGGTTTGGCTCTCTTAACCCAGGGGCAAGTGTACTAGTTACAGCCTTTCCTGCTCAGTGTTTAGAAGGCAGTGGGTAGCTTGGTGCTTTTTTCAGACGTAAGTTAGATAGATACACTTATACAAAAATACTTTCATGCTCATTAATGTCATGTGCACAACCAAAATGTATATATATGGACATCCCCAATTTTGAAAGTCTTTAAAAGGCATTTCTTTGCTGAAACTTTTTACGTATGGGTTGTCTGCATTGTCCACGTTAACTTACTTAATTACCTAATGATCAGGCAGTATTCAGTATTATCAGCTTGCATATGTCATTCTATACAGAATCATATTAAATATATAAATGTACATATTATCCCAGCACTCAGGGAGGCAGAGCAGGCAGGTTGCTAGGAGTTGGAGGCCAGCCTGGTCTACGAAGTGAGTCCAGGGCAGCAGGGCTACACAGAGAAACCCTGTCTCAAAAAACCAACCACCAACAAATGTTGAGAATCCCTGACTATCTGAAATGCAAAATGCTTCAAAAGCTAGAAGTAGTCAAGTGTTTATATTTATTATACCACAAATGTAAATTTTACATTATGAATCTGTTTCATGCACACATTTATTAAGATATTATATAGGGTCATATTTAGGCTAGGTGTTTAACATAGGTAAAACATGAATGGATGTTGTATTTAGCCTTGGGTCTTAGCTCAGAGATCTCATTTTATATATGCATACATTCAGAAGTCTGAGAAAATCTAAAGTCTGAACCGCTTGTGGTTGTAAGCACTTTACTTTAGGGATAATTATCCTGAATAATTTGTAATGAAATAGTAATTCAGATTAGAATCAGTTATTTTTTAAGATGGAGAAAAAGGGACATTTGTCATAATGACTTAGAAAATGTGCTCCACTCTTTTGGGAGGAAAAAAAGACTTGAGGTGGATGAATCCGCGCCAGTGTGCAGTGACTGAGATGTCTTTCAAAGCCTTTTGGTTTTTTTTCATTCTTTCTTGTCTCTTAACTTTCTGTATTACTTTATAGGCTGGTTCTTCTTCCTAAAGACGCCCCTGCTGTGTTTCTTTATTTTCTTTTTCTGTGTATAGGCAAGGAGGGCTTCTGCAGAAATCAGAGAGGAGAGGCGAGGGAGCCTTTCTTCTTCTCTCTGTACTAGTGCTGTGTGATATGGTAATGGATGTTCAGTGCATTACAATGTGGGGATGGCTACGCTTCACTGTACCATTAAAAGCCAAATGAGCAATAGTGGGGAAATGACACATGGAGGAAAATAAAAAGAAGGTGAGAGAGAAGGCCATCAAAGAAAAGAAAGAAGGATGATGGGTAACAAGCTGAAGTCAGAGTCTGTTGCCTGCTCAGAGGCAGAGATTAAGTCTCCTTTGGTCTCATCTCCTCAGGGAATCTTAGGGAAGAAGGAACAAGATAAGCTCTGACTTTCATTTCCTGGATCTTTTTGCTTTTTATCATAGTTTCTGGCTGTGCACAGAGCACTCCTCAGACTTCCATCTCCATAAGTACAAGACGCCCATGGGGCATATATGTCCCTTCTGTTTTTTGCCGGACTCTGCAGTTTACTTCATTTTACTTAACACTACGTCCGAATCTGTTCTTTCTCTAGGCTGAGCAGATGGCAGCCTGTCTCTGGCCTCAGAGACCCGGCAGCATTGCTGGAAGCTTCGTCCACTGTTCTGCAAGGAGAGTGCATTTCAGTTCTGCCTTCTTTCACAGTGTAAATGGAAAGCAGCATTTAGAGATGAGCAAAGTACTAAGTGTGTATCACCTCCTGTCCAAAGTGTCGGCTCATGTTCTCTTGTTAGAAAACAGCAGCAACAACAAAGTTCCTTTGCTGTTTTTGCTGGGGGATGTGTGTAAGTCAGAACAGCAACAAAGTAGTGGGAAATCAGTTTGCACAGGCTGACTTAATCCCTTGTTTTAAAAATGGTGACAAATTGAAGACCTTACAGGGTTTTAGCTTCAGGAGATCTTTATTACCACTGGACACAAAGTGAGGAGATCGAGGTTTGTTTATTTTGCAAAACAGAAGTGTCAGTGGAGAGAGACTGGAGAGAGGGCGCACTGTTCCGGAATAGCAAGCCTTCCCAGCACTAACAGCTCATTTTGTCCTGTTTCAGCAAAGTAATTTTAGTACTTGGGAACTTTGAAATTTATTCAGAATAACAGTTTTATATTTCCAAGCACAGGTTGTCACTGCCAGAGAAAATAAACTTAATTTTTCAGGTCATTTTGGGCCACGGTGGCTAGGTTCAAATTTTGTGTTGAGTTAGAGCAGAGAAAAAAGAAAGTGGGTTTAGAAATGTTAGATCTAGCATCCTGGAAAGGTGTGTGTGTGTGTGTGTGTGTGTGTGTGTGTGTGTGTGTGTGTGTGTTTAAAGCACTTGTAGTTTTGACACCTTATGAGGAAAACTGTGTAATTTATGGGAACACTATTACTTAATGCTGTGATCCAAAGTATTCCATTAGTGTGTGTGTGGTTTTTCAAGGCAGGGTTTCTCTGTGTAGCCTTAGCTGTGCTGGAACTTGCTGTGTAGACCAAGCTGGCCTTGAACTCAGAGATCCGCCGGCCTCTGCTTCCCAAGGGCTGGAATTAAAGGCATGTGCCACCATTGTCCACCTTAGTGAAAATATTTTTAAAACATGCTATCTAAAAAAGTCCTCATATTTCTATTAGCGGTTAAAAAAAATCCTCTTGCTGACTAGTTATTGAATATTACAGAGGTTCCTGGGGTTCCTAGTAGAGGAGAGCTGTCGGAGGAAACAGACTTTGCCACCATGTGTGTGTGGTAGACTTAATGTAGCATACATAATTTTATAGCATGAATCCAGCATACATTATTTATTTATTTATTGCTCAATAAAATATCTTTGTTAACCTGATGTTTTAATTTAAATAAGATTTATTTATTTTTATGGTTTTAAAATTAAACTTACATGCAATTTTTAAGCATAAGATGGAGAAGGTTTTTTTGGGTAACATTTGGCAGGCTAAAGTATGTTATCCTAACCAGAAGATTGACAGTTGATGCATTCAAAATTTAGAGCAGTGATTCCTCACATTGTTTTTTTAAAAACTATACTCACCTTAACTATCCCATTTTTCTCTCCTCCCTTAATGCCATGACTCCTACTAAACTAATCTGATCTTCAACAATTTTGTTATTTCAAGAATGTTATATAAATGGAAGCCATATATACTATTTCAAAGTTTATTTCAGGCTGTTGTTTGGGTCAAGAGTTTCCTCATTTCTAATTAATTAATTTACTTATTTTGTTTGCTTGTTTTTCAAGGCAGGGTTTCTCTGTGTAGCTCTAGCTGTCCTGGACTCGCTTTGTAGACAAGGCTGTGCTTGAACTCACAGAGATCTGCCTACCTCTGCCTCTGAGAGCTAGGATTAAAAGCATGTGCCACCCAGTGAGTGTCCTCACTTTTTTTTACTGGATCTATGCTTTGAACGTACCAGTTAATTTAATCATTCACCTGTTGGATTGTATATGTATTGTTCCCAGTGCTTGGCTAGGTATTTACATGAACACGTGTTTTTGTAATATAAATACCCAGCAATGTATTGTAGGTTTAATTTTTAAAAGACGATAAATTGTTTCTCAGAGTAGACATACCATTTTCTACTCTTACCTTCAGTATATGAGTAATGGACTTTTTCCTAATCTTTACCAGCATTTGAGGATGTCAGTAGCTGTAATGATCCCTCTGGGGTTTTAATTTGTATTTTCCTAAAGTCTAGTTCTAAAAATATAGAACACCTTTTCAGGTGCTCATTTGGTATTCAGTTAGTGTTAATTGTTAGTTTATTAAAAGTAGAATCACATGGGAGATGTACTTCTGGGCATGCATGAAGGGCATTCTTTTCCATTTGAGGTGGGAAGACCTGCCCACTTCAAGTGACACCATTCTTGGACTGTCTGGAGCAGGAGAGCTGAGAGCAGCATGAATTCAGTGCTCTCTGCCTGATGACTGGTGAGAAGTGATCAGCAGCTTCAGGCCTCCCTAACGCCATGATGCACGTCCTGTGAACATCCTCCCTCAAGTTGCTTTTCTCAGAGTATTTTATCATGGCAACAGAAAGAGAAATTCCTCATATCTGTCTATCCTTTGAAGTCAAGTGCGTCTTTGTGTTCTCTTTCATTTTCTAATTGTTTGTAAATTGTTGAGTTTTCAGAATTCTTTATATACTTTAGCTACTGGCTATGTGTGTGGTCTGAAAATATTTTCTCCTGATGTGTAGCTTGTATTTTTATTTTCATAGGTTTGGATTTTTTTTTTAAAACAAAGATGCTTAATTTACAGAAGCCTAGGTTGTCAAGATTTCCATTTACAATTTATGCTTTTTGTATCAAGTTTGCTGGTGAGCTTTTATTGTCAACCTGACACACACTAGAGTCACCTGAGAACATGGAACCTAAATTGAGGAGCTCCCTACCTAGGAGTGACCTAGAAGAGATGGACTTCATTGATGATTCATGTCAGAGGGCCCAGCTTGCTCTGGGCAGCACCACCACTAGGCAGGTGGGTCTGGGATACATAAAAATCAAGATGAAGCTGGCAGTGGTGGCGCACGCCTTTAATCCCAGCACTCAGGAGGCAGAGCAGGCAGATCTCTGAGTTGGAGGCCAGCCTAGTCTACACAGCTAGTTCTAGGACAACTAAGGCTACACAGAGAAACCCTGTCTCAAAACAGCCAGACAACCAAAAAGAAGCAAGCTAAGCATGAGATGACCAAGGGAGTGAGCCAATAAGCAGCGTTTGTCCATGGCTTCTGCCCTGATGTTCCTTCATGATGCACCGGGACAGGGAAGTGTAAACCTACAATAAACCCTTCCTTCCCAAGTTGCCTTTGATCAACGTGTTTTATCACAGTAACAGAAAGCCAACTAGAACAAACCACAGGAACTTTTGTACTAGGTTACATACTGAAGATTTTCACCTACTTAAAATCATACTTTTATATTTTACATTTAAGCCTATGATTCATTTTGAATATACTTTTGTATAACAGGAGGTTTAGGTGGAGGTGTGAGTTTTCTTTTAACCCAAGACTAGCCAGTTTACCTGTAGCATTTGTTGAAAAGGCTACTTTGCCTTCACTGAATTGCTTTCATGCTAATAAGTTGGCATGTTTATATGGGCCTGTTTCTGGGTTCTCATGCTATCCCATCAACCTTTATGTTTTTCCATTGCATCTACAGCATTTTGTTGGTTAGTAGCACACTGTTTCTTAAAATCAGGTGTAGTCATCTCTTCCATTTTATTCTTTTTAAGGATTACTTTAGCAGTTCTATTTTCTCTGGCTTTCCATATACATTTGATAATCGTCTCTACATTTGCAAAACATCTTATTAGGCTATTGCTAGGGATTGAATTATACTTACATATCAATACAGAGAACTGGTATTTTTTTTTTTTTACTATTTTTGTTTATTGAAAAGAAAGTTTCCCCCATACAGTATATTCTGATCACAGTTCCCTTTTGCTCATCTCCTCTCAGATCCTTCCCACCCTTTCCAAGTCCATGCCTTTTTTTCTCTTTCTTAAGTAGACAAGCAAATAAAAAAAGGCAAATAAGAATAAAACAAAATGAACATGCTAACAAAGAGCACATGAAATGCATACACATGTACACACACACATCATAAAAACACAAACTCAGAAACCATAATATACAAACAAAAGATCAGTAAGGTTTTAAAAAAAAAGTCTAAACAAAGCAATATGAGACAAACAAAACAAAGCAAAACAAAACAAAAACACAAAACAAAACTCCCCAAATACGTGTGAGTTCATTTTGTGGTGGTCATCTAATGCTGGGCATAGGACCTGCCCTTAAGTGTGGTTTGTGTATCCTGTAAGACTCCCTTACAGAAGCTAATTTTTCTTTGCAAGCAGTTGTCAGTTGGAGATAGTTTCTTGGTTAAGGATGGGAACTTGTATCTACTTCACCTCCTTCACCTCTCAGTGCTGGGCCCTGTCTGCCTTGGACCTGTGCAGGCTCTGTGCATGCTGCTGCAGTCTCTGTAAATTCATATGTGCCTATCAGTCCTGTTGTGCCTGGGAAACACTGTGTTTTTGTTTTTGTTTTTTTTTTTTTTGTTGTTGTTGTTATCATCCATATGCTCTGGCTGTTAAAATCAGTCTACCTCATCTTCTGCATAGTTCCCTGATCTTTGAGGGGAGGGACTTGATGAGGACATTCCATTTTGGACTGAGTAAGGCTTCTCACTCTGCACATTACCTAGTTGGGGGTGGCTATATCAATTCCCATCTACTGTAAGAGGAAACTTCTCTGATGATGGCTAAGTGAGACACTGATGTATGGGTATAGCAGAATACTGTTAGGAGTAATGTCACTGCTGTGTTCTTATAGCTGAACAGTAATGTTTGGTTTCCCCCTAGGTCCTTGGCCTATCACGGCTCAGGTTCTTGGTGACCCAAGCAGTGCTAGGTATGGCTTCTATCTCATGTAGTGGGCCTTATATCCAATCAGGTAGTGGTTAGTTACTTCCACAATGTTTGTGCCTCCACTATACGAGCATATGATGCAGGCAGGTCATCATTGTAGATGCAGGGTTTGTAGCTGGGTTGGTGTTCACCTTTCTCCTCTGGTATCATGCACAGTACCTTCTAGTATTATGACTACTAGTTACTAGCCACTAGGGTTTAAGGCTCTAGTTAGGTACCAGCAGAAAGATGGATCTTGTTTCTTAATAGTTTTGTCCGTATGTCTTTTTATTGGAGAATTGAGGCTATTGATATTGAGAGTTATCAGTGACTGTTATTATTGTTTCCTGTTATTTTGTTGTTATGCTATAGGTTCTGTCCCACCCCCTTTTGGTTTGCTGGTCTTAGATTATTTTTTTGTGTGTGTTTTCTTTTTTCTTTCTTTTTCTGAGACAGAGTTTCTCTGTGTAGCTTTGGGTGTTCTGGACTTACTTTGTAGACTAGGTTGGCCTCAAAAATCACAGAGATCCACCTACCTCTGCCTTCCTGGGATTACTGTGCCTGGCTATTTTTTGTGTTTTGTTGGGTGTGGTTAATGTCTTGCGATCGAAGATTTTCTTCTGGTGCCTTCTGTAGAGTTGGATTGCTAGATAGATGGTAATTAAATTTTATTTTATTGTGGAAAGTTTTCTTTCTTTCTTTCTCTCTTTCTTTTTTTCTTTTTTTCTTTCTTTTAATCTATGGTGGCTGAGAGTTTTGCTGGGTATCTGTGAACTTTTAGACTTTGTAGAACATCCATCCAGGCACTTGGGAGGTAGAGGCAGGTGGATCTCTGAGTTGGAGGCCAGCCTGGTCTACAGTGTGAATTTCAGGACAACTAAGGCTACATAGAGAAACCCTAACTCCAAAAACAAAAGAAAACAACAACAACAACAACAACAAAAGTACAAGAATTATACAGAAAACAAAATAAACAGGACCAGAAATTACCCACAACATATAATAATCAAGACCCTAAACATACAGAACAAATGAGGACTATTAAAAGCTACAAGTAACATACAAAGACAAAGGCAAACCCACCGGGGTTTTGGGCTTCAACTGCATCACATTTCCAAGGGCTTACTGGAATAGAGTTACTGGAATCTAGTGGAGACATACTGTCCTGGCTGTTATTGTGTTTTTGCCCTGGTGTCTAGGCATCTGAGGTTGGGATGATGGAGATAATTTTAGGTGCTGGTATCTGGTCTTGTCTTTGTTAGATGGTGTTCTGTTCCTTACTCTCTTTGCCCTCTCTGGATCTTAGGAAAGTGTGATGGCTGTTGGTGCCTGCTAGAGAGTGCTCCTCAGGTCCATAGGTGACAGAGAGGAAGAAAGATGGGCTGGGAGGAAAGGCTGAAAGAAACTTCAGAAAAGAGCTAAGAGGATCTTGTTCACATCTAGAGGCAGTGTGCCCTCGGAGTTGGAGGTGTGATGCAAAGAGGGGATACTGCACATGAGGCTGTAGTAGGGTGAAGAATTGTCTGGAGAGACAGGGATAGGGGAACCCTGCATCTGAACCAAGAGTTGGAGTCTACAGAGGGGGGAGGAGGAGCATCTGTAAGTATGTTATTATTATCAGGCTGAGGCTGAGAACGGGTGGAAAGATGGCAAAGAAGGAGAGTGTGATGCACCTATCACAGGTCCTGCTGGGGGTGGCCACTGCTGGTTCTGGCTAGAGAGTGTTTCTAGGCATCAGTGACTGATGGAAAGGGGTGTAGGGAGGGAGGAAAGCCGAGTCATCTGTGAAGTCCCCAGGGAATGGAGGTAGGAGAGGCCTCAGCAAACTGCTGCAGGGCTGGGAATGAGGCTGGAGATATTATAGTGGAGGGCAGGAAGGAGATTGGAGGTTGCCTCCCAACTCCAGGTCCAGTGTGGCAACTGGAGAGCCTGGGTAGAAGGTATTTCTAGGTATATTCTATTTTAACTACTTTGGGTCATTTGCCTAAGCCCATGAGCAGAGCATGCCTATTTCCCATACAGCCCAACATGAAACTGTAAATGTACTTAAGTTATAAAAAATATTCTAGCTTCTTCTTTGTAACTCAGTTTATTTCTCAAACATGAACTTTGTAGAAGACCACTTTGTGTCGCAGTGTCAAAAGATTGGATATACCTGATAGTTCTTTATTGTATTTAATTAGCATTTTGTGTTTTTTGTCGTGTAAATCCTATCTACGTTTTGAACAATATTTGATGTGTGTGGATCCACCTTGCTGCTCTGCTAGTCCTTCCAGCACTGTATTGAATACGGCACTTTGTCTTCTCCCGGGCGATGGACAAGCACTCAGGCTTTTTGTATTAAGTGTAATGTAATTGTGAATTCCTTTAAAACTATGTTATGAAATTAACTATAAAGTTGACTTAACAAAGAGGAATGAGCCTGGTGGACTTAGGAAATGGCAATTGGTATGTCTGGCTAATGGTTGCAAAAGTCTCCTGTCTTATCTCAAAAAAATTTCTGCCATTTTGGCTGAAATTTACTGAACACTCGTTATTTTGGATAAAGTTATTAATGTTTTAATTACATGTAGTTTATTTATTGTGTCATGGCAGGTGTGCATGGCCCATGGGATATGTTGGAATCAGAGGACAGCTTTCAGGAGTTGGTTCTCTCCTTCTACCATGTGGGTCCTGGGAATCGAACTCAGATCTTCAGGCTCTCCAAAAGACACCTGGAAAGGCATTTTACTGTGCAAAATATCTGAAAGATGCTAGCGCTTTGTATTGTTGTCACTCTTACCTTTGACTAAAGTTTGTTGCGTTTCTCTTATACAAAGGTCAGTGAATGTGTGGTAGCTTTAATACAAAGGAAAAAGAAAAAGGAGGCCAACTTTTGTATCAGGGAATGCGTCAGTTGGGCAGCAGGAGGCCTTTAGGTGCTTTTTGTAGTTACGTGCAGTCAGGAATGCTGATGAAGGTTTAAGTTTAACTTACTTTTTACAAGTTACCATTTTAAGCCCAGCATGGTGGCGCAGGCCTTTAATCCCAGCATTCGGGAGGCAGAGGCAGGCAGATATCTGTGAGTTCAAGGCCAGCCTGGTCTACAAAGTGAGTCCAGGATAGCCAAGGCTACGCAGAGAAACCCTGTCTTGAAAAACAAAAATCAAAAGTTATGATTTTATACCAATGACTATAATTTTAAGAGCACAAACACTGCATTTAAGAAGTTTGTTTATAATTTATTTTTAAGTGGTTCTCCATTTGTGTAGTGTATTCCACTTGTTAATGCTTTCCCAAGTAGAACAGGCAGAAACTTCCTGTTAATGATGGCACTCTTGTCAGCGATGACAGCATGCTGTTATTTTGCTTTGAAACTAAAATGACAGAACACTGAGTTAGAAGGAAGCACAAATTAAAATTCACAACAAATACCTTTTACTTGCTTCATTTGGATCCCTAATTACAGGATCTCATAACTTCACAAGCTTCTGAGAAGTGTCCCAGTTAGTCTCCACAGACACTAAGAATTTGAAAGAGTTATATCCTTTCTGTTACAGTTTTGCTAATAGAAAACTATAATTAAACAGTGCTGAAACTCTGTGAGCTGCATAGTTATTTAATAGATAATTCAGAGATCCAGGTTATACTTGGCCAAGCCTGGAGAACATTCTTTTGGACGTATTATTATTTTATTATTTTGTTTCCAGATCACAATGACTGTTGTGTTTTTCTTTGATGAACATTTAGAAAGTGTTCTCTAAAGTGCATTGTTTTACTTATTTTAGCTTTTCGTCTCTTGTTTTTTTAAAATTATGAATGCTTTTGTAATACCTTTCACAATATGAAGTTTATGATTTCTGTTTCATACCTCCAGCTGTAAATCTACTTTATCAAGAATTTTCTTAGGAATAATGATAGGGCGCTTTCCAGAAGTAGGAAAGGAACTGTGACAAATGGACAAAGGTTAGGAATAAATTGCCTTAGAGTAAGCAATAGAATGCTCTAGATAATGAGAAGGAATCAAAACTCAAGATGAACAAAAGGACTTCGAGGAAATATCCATCTCTTCTGAATGAGTGCAGGTCTCTCTCGATCTGGATAGGTGAGTTTCCCTAGGGCTGATGGGATTCTGAATGGGATTGCTGAGTCACTGAAGAATGCTGTGGAGGACAATATGCAAATGTTGTTCCATGTGTGTGAATGACAAGTGAGCCTTATTTTAACTCCAGACAAACTTTAGAGTACATTATTAAAATGTGGCTTGCAAGAGTTAGTTTGTTTTTTCCCAGATGGGGTTGCAGTATATAGGCTTGGCTAACCTGGGAACTCACTATGTAGATCAGGATGGCTCGAACTCATGGAGATCCACCACTTGTGCCTCTTGAGTGTTGGGATTAAAGGCCTGTACTGCCATTCCTATTAAAGGAACATTAGTGAAGGCTGTCCCCCTTGGGCCAGTTTTGCATTCATTAACATAGCATATGAGCCTTGATATTTCACTTAAAATTTTTCTTTATTTTACTTGCTTTATGTGTGTTTCCATGTGCCATAGCACATGTAAAAATGTCAGAGAACGACTAACAGAAGCTGGTTCTTGCCTTCCCATGTAGATCCCAGGGATTGACTTCAACTTGTGAGCCTTGGCAGTAAGCATCTTTACCTGTTGTGCTTTCTTGCTCATACCTATTTCCATTTCATTTTTTTAAAAAAAGAGTTTTAAATTGTATGGTATGGTTATGAGTGTTTGGCCTGCATATATAAATATGCACTATATTTGTTCCTGATTCCCATGGGGATGAGAAGAGGGTGTTGGATCCCCTGGAACTACAGTTACACATGGTTGTGAGCCACCATTTAGATGCTTGTAACTGAACCCAGGTTCTCGCAAGAGGAAGAAGTACTTTTAGCTTCTGAACCATCTCTCCAGGCCTTGTTTCATTGTTGTGTCTCTGGTTACTAGCTCTAAGAACTATATTAGGCATCAGCTGCATGAACTTTGTGACTATGTCTGATAAAATTTGTCTTAAAGTAGGTATGAATAACTTTAGGCTATTTGCAGAAGTAATTAATAGTTTCATAATGAGGTATATGGGAACAGTATGTAGTAAAAGGGCTAGTCTATGGTGGTATGTGACATTCCAGCCTCAACACATATTGAACATATATTTTAAGTGTATGTGTATATATGTATATAGTATATATAAATATGTGTGAATATACTGTTTTATATGCAAATATTTAAGTGTAAATGATATAAGATGTATACTTACATTGACATTTGTAGTTCTGTACTTATATCTTAAAGCATACAGAAGAAAATGGAAATATGGGTTTCAAGGAATAAACAGTATAAGAGAAAAAAAGTATAAAAAGTCTGGCAAAGATCCCTAAATGCGAGTAGGACATTAAGCAGTCAAGAGGGACTGAAGTGAGGAACTGGAAGGCTATTAAGGACTTTTCCCACTATTTCTCTCTCTCTTCAGAGCTATAGTGTCTTGCTCTCAGCTTCTCTGAGTGTGTTTCAGCCAAGCATTTTGGCTAATTCTGTACAAAATGCATCACACTTATAGTTGCTAAGAACTTACTGCCTAACTCTTCAATACTTTCAGAACTAGTTGGCTTATTCCTGCCCAGAGGTTGATTCTTCTGCGTCCAGTCTCTAATTTCGGACTGTCAGTCAACCGTGGGGAGGGTGGATGGGTAGACAAAGTCAGTCATATTACTAAACACAGCAGTATGAATATAGATAGTTAAATAAGTATTAATTAATATGATAGTATAACATGAGATTGATAAAATATGAGGGAGTGATGAAGACTCAGGCTCTATTAGAAAGTGTTGCTAATATTGCGGCTAGTGGGATGCTTGAGTTCTTACTTGGTCTGTTCTCTGTGGTCAGCCACATTGAGCCCTTCAGTTCTAGATGTCATGCTGGGAAAGCATAGGACAAGTTCAGAGGGAACTAGGATGGGGTGAAGACTAGAAAGCTTGTTATTTGTGAAGGACCTGGAGGTGGTTGTGTGGGGAAGAGAAAACATGAGTGTTCCTGATAGCTGTCCTGCACTGTTAGAAGGAACAGGCTGTCTTCAGATCTTACAGTGAGCTCTGTGGTGGGGGGGAGCAGGTTGTTCTGCATGGTTCCTGAGGATTGTTGATATTCTAGGGAGGGATGTGGTGAACGTGAGAAAGATTTTCCTGGGAAACAAAACTAGAGTAGGCTATGTTGGAAAGGAGTTTCTCAAACCTTTGGGATGTCAGAATAGAGCTGAAAAATATGTTTCAGTCAGAGTAGCACCAAAGAACACATAGAAAGCTTAAACCAGGTCACTTATGATTTCTTTGAAACCTTTAAAAAAATAAATCTATACAATTGGTATGTATCAGTGACAGGGGGTTGACATAATCATTTACACATTTCATTCTGGCATTTGATTTGAGATTGTTAACATTTAAGTGAGACTATTTTATAACATTTGTTACTTTGTTGTTCCAAGTGATACTTGTGCAATGGTGTTGATAGGTAGATGTGCTATAACACAGTTACAGGGACACTTTCTACATCCTTGTGCTATAACATAGTTACAGGGACACTTTCTACCTCCTTGTGCTATAACACAGTTACAGGGACAGACTCTACCACATCAAGGTAGGCTGTATTAAGAAGAAACACTTTGACCAGAGGTGATGTGTGCCTTCAATCTAGTATTGGGGACAATAAGGTAGGAGGCTAGTCACCAAATGCCAAGCCACGATGAGACATGTTTTTTTAAAAGTACTTACTGAGTAATCTAGGAATTGATTTTACTTTGGTACCTTGAGGCTCTATTACCTTTATAAAAAGTCAATCAAACATAGGTTACCAAGGACTATTTATTCTTTTTTTAAAAAAGATTTATTTATTTTTTATGTATATAACATCTGCCTACATGTGTGCCTACCCTCCAGAAGAGGGCATTAGATCATGTTATAGATGGTTGTGAGCCACCATGTAGATGCTGGGAATTGAACTCAGGACCTCTGGAAGAACAGACAGTGCTCTTAACCTCTGAGCCATCTCTCCAGCCCCTATTTATTCTTTTAAAAAATTATTTGTTTATGTTACATCCTGGCTATAGCCCCATCTCTCCTCATCTCCTAGTCTCACCCTCTATCCCTCTCCTCCATCCCCTTCTCTTATTCCTCAGAAAAGTAGAGCCCCCCTTGCCATCTGCCCCAGCTTATCACGTTGTATCAGGATTAAACATGTCCTAGTCCCCTGTGGCCCAGCAAGGCAGTCTTATCAAAGGTAATTGAACGCCCGCAAGAGAGACCATGTCAGAAAGAGTCCCCACCCCCTTACAGGGGACCAAATGAAGCCTGAGGTGCCCATCAGCTACTTCTTTGTTAGGGGGGCCTGAGTTCAGTCCATGCAAGGTCCTTAGTTAGGGCTTCAGTCTCAGCAGGCTTCTCTTGGCCCTGGACATTAGGCTTCTTTGGTCTTCTTGTGACACTCCTGTTGCTTCTAGGTCCTTTTCTCCTTCCTCCAACTTTTCAACAAGGCTCCCTATGCATTGCCCAATGTTTGGCTGTGAGTCTCAGCATCTGTTTTGAAGCACTGCTGGGTGGAGCACCTCAAAGGACAACTCTACTTGACTCCTGTCTGCAAGCATAGCAGAGTATCCTTAACAGTGTCAGGAGTTGGCTCTCTCCCATGGGGTGGGTCTTGGGTTGGACCAGGCATTGGGTAGATGTTCCCTCAATTTCTGCTCTATCTTCTCTGTCTTTATCCCAGCACATTTTGTAGGCAAGGTAAATTCTGAGTAGAAGGTTTTGTGGATGGGTTGGTGTTCCCCTCCCTCTACTAGGAGACTAGTCTAGTTAGAGGGTGTTCTCTTCAGTCTCTATGGGCCCTGCTAGTAGAGGTTCTCCTTATAGCCCCCACTGGAGCCTATCCTGACTTAGGTCTTCCGTTTGTCACAGAGATGCCCCCACCCATAGTTTTTCTATAGGTCTTTTGTCCTCCCATCCCTGCTCTCCCCACATCTGATCTCCACCCTCACATTTTTTGTTTTCTCTCCTCCTTGTTCCCTGTCTTCAACCACTACCTCTGTCTATTCTGTTTCCCCTTCTGAGTGAGATTTAAGCATCCTCCCTTGGGTGCTCCTTGTTACTTATCTTCTTTAGGTCTGTGCATTATATGTTTATCCTGTAGTATATGACTAAAATCTACTTATAAGTGAGTATATACCATGTGTATCTTTCTAGGTCTGGGTTACCTCACTTGGGATGATCTTTTCTAGTTGCATCCATTTGCCTGCAAATTTCATGATTACTTTGTTTTTACTATTTATTCTTAAGACATAATAAAGGAAGGGTGCTTTTCCAGGTTTGCTTTTTTCAATGTCCTTGTGTTGGCCACAGCCACATAACACACTTCATCTGAAGGACATGAGAACTCATAAACCTGTGGTAGATAAGTACAGTGTGGTACATAAATACATATCAGGTTTTTTTTAAGACTTGAGTTTAGTTTTAACATTCTTACCTTTCAGCTGGCTATGTAACTTAAGGAGTCTCAGTTTTAATCTATAAAATGAGTAAAGAAGTGCATAAGTTAAAAAATGTTCTCCCTGTTGTAGGTTTGGACAGAATATTAAATTTTGTAAAACATCATAAAATATTGAAGCTGAGTAAGAGCATAGAGTTCCTTTGGTTCAGAGCCATAATTTTATAAATGAGTAAAATGAGATCTAAAAAAAGTCCTAAGTATCTAAAACAGTGGTTCTTAAGCTTCCTAATGCTGCAACTCTTTCACACAGTTTCTCATGCTTTGCTGACCTCTAACCATAAAATTATTCTCATTGCTACTCATAACTGCAGCGTTGCCACTGTTATGAATCGTAATGTAAATATTTGATATGCAGCCCCTGTGAAAGAGTCATTCGGTCCCAAGGGGATCGCGACCTACAGGCTGGGTACCGCCGAGCTAGAGGGTCATAGTGTGCTTGGCAGCAGAAGCCATGGGATCCTTCGGGCACTATGGACAGTGCATCTCAGAACTGAAGTTGTAGGGATGTTTTTGGCATCTTTAGTTTTATTTCGTGAAAGATATTTCAAGAGTAAATATTTCTTAGCTATACCATGGTGAAATAACTTTGAAAAACTCTTTTCTCTTTCTAATATTTGTACTGGTTTTAAACATTTCATGCAGATGTATGCAGTGTGTGTCATAGGGGCTGTCCCTGCAATGAACAGACTATGTATTTACTTTGTCTCCACAGTACAGCTGCATAGCAACTTTGGTTGAACTTTATTAAAAACATAAAAATTTCAATAAATGTATGTTCTGTTTCCTAGATGTCTCCTGAAGAAACAGTTTGTAAATACTGTGGCGTCAGCTATCTAATTCTTCATGAATTTAAGGCCATGGAAGAAAAACTGAAAGCAATGGAAGAAGAGATGAAATTTTATCAGGGAAGTATAGATCGAGAAAAGAGACTTCAAGAAAAGCTGCAATCTCTTAGCCAGGAGTTTGAACAGTACAAAACTGACAGCGAGTCCAAGAATAAAAGGTTGGAATATGTTTTCTCTCTCTCTCATTTAGTTTGAATGAAAACAGTAGATTTGGGTGGCCGTGTGGTACATGCCTGTAATTCCAGCAGTCAGGAGGAGGAAGCAGAAATGTTGAGAATTCCAAGCCATCTGTTTATTTTTCTCTTTCTTTCACTGTGCCTTTCTTTACTTTTATTAAATACATTTCTGTTATATTTGTAGCTTAGTATCTTTTAATAGATATTTAACAATAATAAAATATGAAGGGTGACTTTGACACTTAAATGCATGTACTGGAAATTGTTGTACATTGATGTATACAGATCCACTTTGCTCTTTTCTGTGGCAGTACTTTTCTTATATATATATATATATATCATAATTTATTTATCATTTCTCTTGTCAATATTAATACTATTTCCATTTATTATTATAGGTACTATTTATATTTATGTGCCTTTGAACATGTTTCTCCATAAGACAAATTTTCAGAAACAAAAATACTGAAAGCAAATTTCAATTTACAATTTTGATAATTATTAAACCAAAATGTCCTTTGAGAAGACAGAATTAATTAAATTTGACCCAATATTTAAGAATTGGCTATCCTTTATACTTTTTTAATATTGACATCTTTTTTTAGTCTCATGAATGAAAAAATGTTACTTCCTGCATATTTAGTTTATATTTCTTTTTTATAAATGAAGGACAGCCTTTTCTTTTTTTAACATGGAGATTGATATATCTCTGATGATTACCTGCACACATAAATTGTCCAATTTTCTATTATGCTATGTTTTTACAGAAATTGTGTTTGCTTTGAGGCAAGGCCTCAAGTAGCAAAGGATGATGTTGAAGCTCTGGTTCTCCTGCTCCTCCTTCCCAGTGCTGGCATGCCTCACCATACCAGGTTACATGGTGCTGGCACGCCTCACCATACCAGGTTCATATGGTGCTGGCATGCCCCACCACACCAGTTTCATATGGTGCTGGCAGCCTCACCATACCAGGTTCATATGGTGCTGGGGATCGGATGCTGGGCTAGGCAAGGGCTCTACCAACCAGCTATATCCATGTTCTATGGAGTTTCTAATATAATATTGTTCTTATACCATATATGTATTAATGTTTTCTTATGGTTGCTTATCTTTTTGCCTGTCTATTAAAACTTTTGTTGTATGTTTCTTTTTAAAAATTCTGTACTGTGCCAAATTCTGCCAAGGTTCTGTGAGATGAGACTTACCAATCCTAGCCTCAAAACAAAAAGAATTTGTTGGAAGAACATGTACTGGTAACCTGGTAACCTGTGGGAAACATTCAGGTCCTCTCACTTTGTAAGGATGGCAACAGATCCTGTTTAAGTCTTTTTGCTGTAAATATGCCCACCCCTCTTTCCTTCCTTGTGTCATCCTCTTCAGGTCTGAGCACCTGTAAAAAAGAGCCTCCCTGCTTTCCGTTGAGTTCTGTGACCATCTTGATCCCCACCTCAGTAGCCTGAGAAAGGAAAGAGCCTGGATCAGCAGTTTTATGAGACTTTGTGTAATAACGAAAGAATGTTACTAAGAGAAATTCGATTTTTGTTATCAGAAAGGAATATGTAAATCTGGCAAGTAAAACATCCATTGCTGGGAAGAAAAATGACAATTACAATCCCAATTTAAAACTACAAGGGAAAAAAGGAATGGTATTATTTCATAGTATTGCTTTAGAATTAGCCTTTTAGTATATTTGCAGTAGCCTTGAACTCACAGAGATCCACCTGCCTCTGCCTCTGCCTCCCTAACTGCTGGGATTAAAGGTGTGTACCACCATGCCCAGGTCAATATCTGTTTATTGATCAGAATATTTTTGTTTAGGATTTCTTTGACTTTTAAGACTTAATTTATAATTTTGGCATAGTTGTACATTCACAAATACTTGTAAGAAAGAGAGAGCCTGTATACTCTTTATCCAAATTTCCATGGTAATCACTTATAAGACTAGGCTTTCTCTTAGAGAGCCTAATCATATGACTAGCTCTTTTGTTATTGTTTCAGAAATCTTTAAAGTGTCCCTCCCTTTTATCCCTTGTTCACATTTGGCAAATTCTTTTTTTTGTTTGTTTGTTTTTTTTTGTTTTGATTTTCAAGACAGGGTTCTCTTGTGTAGCCATGGCTGTCTTGGACTCACTTTGTAGACCAGGCTGGCCTCGAACTCACAGAGATCCACCTGCCTCTGCCTCCCGCGTATGGGGATTAAAGGCGTGCGCCACCATTTGGCAAATTCTTAGAGCTGTGCTGATAGCGTTCATTGTCCTTCCACCTGTGCTGGTGTGGACGTGTAGGTGCAAGCACAGCTCATCCTGTCACTTCCAGCAACCTGACAGTCCTCTTCAGAGGCCTTTTCTTCAGGGTGACCCAGTATGAAGCGACTTGGAATTTTTGAAGCACATTTTAAACATAGGTCTTGAGCACAGGGCCTAGTACAAAGAGGAGTGCAGGGAAGCATGGTGCACCAGGAGAGCAGCAGGAGAGCCATACTTCTCTCTTTGGTGAGTTCTGAAGTTTTCTCAAAAGGGCCGCTAAGAAATGCAAATGATATCACAGGTAGTTCCTGACTTGTGAATAAAAAGAGGAACCAAAAAGGAAGGACAGGACTGCTTCTGTGGTGGAGGAGAACATTTATTGAGGATAAAAGGGAGAGCATAGCCAGAGGCAGGGGCATCTGGGAGAGTCCAGAGTGGACATGACCCTGAGCCATGTGAGGAGGGTGGGGGTGGGGGTGGGAAGGAGGGAGGAGGAGGGAGAGGAACAAGTTTCAGCAGCCAGGAGTGCAAGAGGTAAGAAAGGGGTAAGTAACTAAAATGGTTGGATTATATAGGGAAGAGACGCTGGGCTAGAGTGTTGGGGGTGGGGGTGGGGTAAGAGGGCTGGGGTGTGGCAGCCATACCTGTAACAGGTAGGGCCTGAGGGATGATGCTGGGAGAACCTGGTGGCCTGTCTGCTTCCATATATTAAATTAGGCACCTCAGCCGTTTTCTCAGAGTTTGAGACTTAACAACATGCTGACAGGATTCCAGTTGATAAGATGAAACTCTTGATGGCAAGGTGCAAGAAGATAGAGTATCCTTACTGTAAATAAAACTTAATCATTTGGGAGATTCCCAGAAAATGTCTGGGAGAGGAGTGACACACTGCTCAAGGTCATACAATCAGGCTTTAAGATAGGTTCATTGCTATTTTTACATTTTAATCTTAAAATAAAAACAATTGTCTGCATTTTGGTAACTTAGGGAACAAATGTTAATTGTGCTGAGATTCTTGATTTTTAACTGGTTTGGAGCTTCAACCCAGTTTTAGGGTGGTGGCTTCCCCTCCCCTCATGTCTTTGTAATATCCCATTTTCCTATCCTACCTTCATTCTATGCTTTTATACTGTAAGTTTATTTTACTTATCATAATTTTTAGTTTTATAACTTCTGTTGGGTTCTTATAATTTCTATTTCAAGATATTCCATTTTGTTTCATGAGATTTTTGATTTTTTAAAAAATGTTTTTGTATTGGCTACTTTTTGATTGTTTGTTTTGTTTTGTTTTTTGCTTTTTCAGGACAGTGTTTTTCTGTGTAGCCTTGGCTGTCCTGGACTTGTCTTGTAGACCAGGCTGGCCTCGAACTCACAGCAATCTGCCTGCCTCTGCCTCCCTGAGTGCTGGGATTACAGGTGTGCGCCATCACACCAGGCTTTTTGTAATTCTCATTAGATAACCCTAACTTCAGAGTCTTTTCTATTAATGCTGTGGGCTTCCTGACTGTGGTTTGATGGTGGGTATCTTTGGAGTTAATTTTTATGTCAAGTTGACTAATATAAAGGGTACCAGATATCTGGCAAAATATTTTTTTGGTGTGTCTGTGTGCTTCTCCAAGAGATTAGTACTTGAGTTAGTAAACCTGAGTCTTACTCAGTGTCGTTGGGCCGTCTATTTAGGGCTCACAAGGAGTAAAGTGAGGGAAAGTGCCTTCTCTTCCATGTTTGAGCTGTGTAGTGTCTATTCTCTGACCTTAGACCAGGGCTTCTGCTGCTCAGATGTGTGCAGATGTGAGAGTAAAGGGGGTGGGGTGCAGTGGGGGTGGGGTTGGCGCTCGGCCTCTTAGCTTGGGCTAGAAGTAAATATGCTGCCATCTTCCTGGGTCCATAACTTACATTAGGCATCACGGGCTTATATTAGCTTCTGTTATCGCATGACCTGATTCCTCGTAATCCGTCTCTTTTCCTGTCTTTCTCCATTTAGCCTGTTGCTTCTGTTTATCTGAGGAACCCTGCCTATTACAGCAGGGCCTGCTGATACTGTTTCTAGGCAAATGAGGCCCTGGCTTACTTTGCCTTGTATCAGATTGGCGGAGAGGGACTTCATCTGTCCCCTTCTTTTCTGGGAAAAGAAAGTCACCATCTTATACTTGCTCTGTTTTTACATTGTGATATAAAATCACGTCCCAGCTACTAAACTTGAGAGGGTTGGCTTACATGGTTTGCTGTAGATTCAAGCCAGGAGCTTGTCTCTTTGACTTCCTCTTTCTAGGGAGGGGTAGAAGAAGTAGCGTACTAGTTAACCTTGCCTCTAGCCACTTCATGCCCCGTGATGGGAGCTGGCACTGGACATTCAGCCTCTTGCTAGCTGCACTGGCCCCAGAGGGCATGGAGGCAGGGTCCTGAGAGCCTTGTTGCACAGCACCTCATCCCACCTCCATGATACTGCATGGAGCTGGAGGCTCTCCACCAAGACCTGCTGACAGGCTAGAGGAAGGAGGCAACGGGGAAGTGTTCACTAGTGCTGTCTTCATGCCCCTCAGTGTCTCTTTGTAGGTGAGTATGGAGATGCCTTTCCCCATGGGCCTCAGATAGGCTAGGTGTGGAAAGAAAGCGGCATGCTTACTACTATCATCCCGTGTTACCCTGTTCCTTCTTGGACAGGGTTGGGGAGAGTGTCTCACTTCCCCATCGACCTTGCTAATACTGCTCTATTAGTGACACTAGAACCTTGTTTGTTTCTGGAATTAAGGATTAATATCAGTTTGCTGCTCAGTTCCCTGCTTCTCCACTGAGTGTGCACCCTCCCTGTGCAGTGTGGGTAGTGTGGAAGGTAACTCGCCCAGCAGTCCTACTGAAACCATAGGGTGGAGAGGTACAGTTTTTCAGTTGTACTTGGCCAGAGTAAGGCAGGTAGTGCTAAAAATGTCTTGTGTGGTCAGCCACCCTTTTCTTAGTTAGCTAGGTGGGTCAGAGTTTTCCTGTCTGTGGCTATGGGCAGTTCTGGGCTGGCAACCTCTAAAGCACTGTGTGGAACAAAGGGAAGTCAGGAACTTCATCACTCAGTGTTCCTCCGGTTCCATCTGCTTCCTCTCCTTCCCTTTCCCGCCTTGCTGTGCTTGAATGTTTAGATGCAAAGAAGAGAACAGAGCTCTTCCTTCTCAATACGAACCCCAAGTTGGTTTTTCAGTCAAATTAAGTTTTGCTTTGAGAACCTTCGAATGTTAAACTTATAATGGTTATTATTATTGGAATGTATGGGAACTCAGACTGACCCAAAGTGCAGTCAGATACTAGTGTTGCTGCCAGTGTGGGTCAGAGACGCATCTCTTTTTCCAGAGGGCAACTGTTACTGCAGACACTCACAACTGGCCAAAATGATAAGAAGAAGTGATTACTGAGTGTTCAGGCCTTAGTGAGAAGTCACTGCAGGCTCAGGGACCATCGAGGAAGAGGGGTCAGAAATGCCGAGAGAGCCAGAGCATGGGCAAGAACACTGAAATGCCGTCTTCTTCATAGGGGATGGCTGTTACAGTCACAGAGACAGAGCAGCTGGGCCTCTTACACAAGTGTTCACACACACACACACACACACACACACACACACACGGGGGAAAGAAGGGAGCTCACTGGGAAGAAGGAGTCAACAAGAGGATAGGGAGAATAAGGGATCGCCTTAGCTTCTGTTCTGTTGCTGAACAGATTACAAGTTACCGTGCATCATGGAGGGAAAATGAAGGCAGCAGGAGCTTGAAGCAGTTGATCACATTATATCTACAATCAGAAACAGACGAATGAATGCCAGCTAGTGCTCAGCTCCTATTCTCCATTTATACAGTCCAGGCCTCTTGCTGGAGAAATGGCCCTACCGGTAGTCAAGATGAGTCTTCTTACATGGATTATCTTGTCAAAACCAAGATAATTCCTGAGAAGTATGCCCAGTGACCCATCTCCCAGAAAAATTTAAATTTAGACAAGGTGTAAATATGGTCACAGTATAGTCTATGTAATTATTAAACACAATTGTATTAGAAAAAAACAACTTATAAATAAATTAAACAGCTTAAAATATCAAAAATCTTTTAATCATAGTTGGCAGTTTTCATGTTAGGCAAACTATAAATGAAATCTAAAGTAGTTTGTTGTTGTTTGCATAGGTGGCCAGCGTTCTGGTACTCAGGTGTCCACAACTCTGAGGACTGGGAAGGTATCACCCCACAGCTCTGAGAGGAGGCTTCCTCAACAGAGGCGATACTGCTCCCGGGGGAGGGTCGCCCCAAGCACCTGAGGAGCTGAGGAGCCTGAGCTCTGCACCTTCTTTGTTTCTTGTCCTCTTCTTCATTGCTTCTTCTGAGGAGTGAGTCACACCAGGCAGTGAGTCTCTTACTGGCGGGAGAAATCCAGGCGTGGCTGCCTCTGCTCCCAGAGAAGACAGCAGGGAACTGGGCAGACACAGCCTTTCTGTAGAGTTTCATAGGGGGTGGAGCTTTCTGGGGCAGGGATGGATTTCCAGAGTGTGGATTAGTAGGATTTCAAGCCTGAGCTGGGGGGAAGCTCAGGGATTGGTGGGCTTTTGTCGAGATTTTTCACCCCATTCGGGATGAGTTCTACCAAGGGGCCCGAGACGTCAGTAACCTGGGGGAAGAGGGAGGGGCTGCTGGAGCTTTTTCAGGAGAGGCCTGGCCACTTTTCTGCCTGAGCAGTAATAAAGTTTACAGGTTGTCCAAAATTTACCGAGTCCGTTGTGAAGGCAGTAGGCTGAAGCAGGAAAGGTTACCTCATCCTGGACAGCTCCCTCGGAGGCCCCAGGAAAGGTCCTTTTCCATAGTTGTCAGCTGAGGCAGGAATAGTTACCGTGGACAGCTCCCGATGAGGCGATGAAGAAGTTGTCTTGTCTCCAGTCTCCAGAGCCCCAGGGTGGGAAAGTAGCAGGCGCTGACTGCCCTGAGTCAGGAAGGAGGACTGGCAGGGAGGCACTTGAAATTTTAGTGGCCTGTTGCTCAAGTGCTAGACATAGCTCTTGGGGAGGCGGGGCAGGTTGCAGTTGGTCGAAGAGCTGGGGGACAGTGGGCTCCCTGAAGCTTGGGGAAGGTAGCATGCCACAGGTGGGGAGAGGGGTGCGCAGTGCATAGCTGAAGCTTGGGGGAAGCAGCAGGCCACCACAATTTGGGGATGGGCCTTTGCGGCTGAGCATGGACCACCAAGGCATTGGGGCAGACTATTATTACTGTCCCAGGCTGAGCCTTGAGGCAGGGCATTGCCTTGACAGGAGAGGGTAGTGGTGGTAGTTGTGGTGTCAGGCTCAGTGCTGCCCCCAGGGTCCTTTCTGTGGCCAAGGGAGGCAATGGGCTGCCCTGGCTCTGGTCTCTTTCTGGTGCAGCAGAGAGGACTTTGATTGTTGCCACTGCGTGATGAAAGCCCTACACTGTTAGCCCAAGAAAAGTACACAGGTGTACTAGCTGTCCATAACCAGACCAAACCCACAGTTTGGGAACACATTAACACAGAGAGTTCTAAGGTTATGGGTGGAAAGAACTGGAAGAGGTATGCACACATGGTGTTGTAGTGTGGAACTGGAGTTTCTGCAGCCACCATGTGAATGCTAGGCCCAGTTCTCTGCTGCTGAGGCCACCTCTTAGTCCCTTAACTCAGGCTTCTGCTGTTAGTGCTTCTGAGGCACTTTTTGGCATTCATGAATGTAGCTTAAGGGACATACATGTTACAGTTATTGGACAGCTCATTTGGGATAATCAGGGGCGTATAGAACATGGAGCTGGTACAGAAGTGTGGTTCTCACAGGTGGGCTTCTAAGAGAACCATTTAAAATCTCTGCTCAATCTTGTGTAGTGCAAGGTGAGGATCTGTAGGAAAAGGCAAACTAGCACTGGCCATGCTTATATGGTTCGGAACCATCTAGAAAAGCATTCATTCTTTTCATGTTGCTCAAAAATTATTCTGGTGGACACAGGACCATGAGAACATAATTTAAACCTAGACATTTATATCACATTTGTATTTTAGAGATATAAATGTGAATCTACTGTATTTATATTAGTATTATGCATCTCTTGGGCTGGAGGAAACTAGATATGTTTTATTCATATGCAGTTGCAAGGTCAGGTAATCCTTTATTACTTCCTAGTCTCCATCCCACGTCATCCTGAGGCAGAGCGTATACTGTCTTCCTTTATTCCTTCTCTTGGGAGGCACATGCAAAAATAAGCAGAAATTGACAGGTGTTTTTATGATCAGTGTAAATAAACTTTACACAGGCTTCCCATTACCAGATATAGCAAGATTATGGAGACTGAAACATTCAGTGATATTGCTATACCTATGTATACATGTATATATTTTATTACTGGTGTAACTGTGAAAACTCTTCTGAGGATGGCTATGGTGTTGCTATAGTAACATAGTTACCACAATAAAAATTCCCTCTCTACTTTTGTCTTTTTAAAGGTATTCTTTTATCCCTCAAGCATTTTAATCAACAGTGTAGAGTTTCAGGCCATCATTACTCTTTGTGTGTGTGTGTGTGTGTGTATTTTTTTTTTTTTACCTTGGATTCCACTTATTTAACCTTAGTTATTATAACAAAAGATACATTTTGGGGCAGGGATTAGGCTGAATCCTACAATGTTTATTAGGCTAAATCTAACTCATTCTGAGAACAAAGTAGATGGAAATCAATGTATGACATGAGGTCATTAGTATGGCTCTGTGTTTACCTAGTCTCAAGATTTGCTTCTTAATTTTTCTGGGTCTTGATTTCTTTATCTGCAAAGTGGCCAAAGAACAGACTATTTCATAGGAATGGAAGGCAGCTTGCTTAATGCTTGGGGAACATACGGTGCTATCACAAGGAAAGTTCCTGAGCCTAGGAAATATGTAGGCATTGGTGAGACTCTGCCAGAGTTAGTACATTTCTCACATTGTCATGTTGACACTTACCTAATCAGTGCTATGTGGATCTATGTATATGTGTGTGTGTATGTTTGTGTGTATAACATTGTTATATATTATATACATCCACACATATATGTGTGTATATATGTGTGTTATATATATGATGTTAGATACCCTAGAACTGGAGTTACTGCAGCCACCATGTGTATAGCCACCACCTCTGTTGCTGAGCCATCTCTCAGCCTTCTCTCTCAATGTGTGTGTGTGTGTGTATATATATATATATTATAGAAATATATAAGAACATAATATATACATATAACACACACATGCACACACACACACACACACTCCTCATCCTAGTCACTCTAGGAAAGTTGTAAAATGTCTCAGCTTCAGGCCTGAAGCACACTCCTGTTGCATCTTCAGAGCCTGCTCTGCTGTAGCACATGTTATATGCAGCCTCATGTTGCATCTCTATAACCTGGTTAGTCTCTCTCCAGCTCACACTTCTTGTGGCAACTATGTCTAGAAGGGGACAGCACCTCCCCAGCAGCTACTGATAACTCCAGCCTGGCAAGCAGCATAGTGTGGTTGGGCTTGAGTCAGTGGCCGTTACTGGCTGTATTTCCATAGAGAAATTTGTAGGACTGCATTTTTTCTCTGTGTCATCTATCTTTAACTTTATCTTCCCACCCTCCCCACCCCCCCCACCCCCGCCATCCTCATGTTCCTGAATGTTTTCTGCTTTTCCTATCACAGGACTAGAGTCTATTCTTTTTTACCCTGGTTTTTCATTTGCTGGTGTCCTAGTTAGTTTTCCTGTGGCCCTGGTAAAATACCACAACAAAAGCAACTTTAGGGAAAAGGATTTATTTTGGCTCACAGTTTGAGGGTGAAGGAGTTTAGAGCAGCTGCTCACTGTACCTTCAGTCAGGAAGCAGAGGATGATGAATTCCCGTGTTCCTCCCTTGTGTTCAGTCCAGGAGCCAAGCTCAGTGCATGTGTTACCCACAATGAGGGTGGGTCTTCCCACCTCAACTAACGGAACCCAAATGTTTTTCTCCGACTCCAGGGTGACAGGAAAAGCTGGAGAGAAACTAAACTATCAAAGGTGAGTCACGTGGAGGCAGCTTCTAACCTGCCATCATGCAGAAGTGGTTTTTCCTATTTCTTTTTTATCCCTCTTCTTAATGTCTTGAATCAACCTACATGATTGAGTAAATGTATCTGCTTAGTGCACTTTGCTGTTGTACCTGCTTCATGTTCACATTTTCTTTAGACCAAACACAACTATTCTCCCTTCTCTCTGCCTCCACTTCCAGGCCTTGGCTGAGGTGACAGATCCTCAGGAAGACCTTTGTCAATCCTGGTGACTTCTTTTATTGTCCTTTTTAGGGTGGTCTTTATCTACACTTGTTTAGTGCTTGCATTGCTGGTTTCAGTGTAAACTCCAGGAAAGCAGCTTTATTTTTTATCTCTAGCATAGTGCCTAACATCTAGTAATGTTCAAGAGATACTTAATTCATTCACTTATGAACAGGTATGAAAACAAGTGATGGCTTCCTGTGGGATTCTGTCATCTGTTTTTTGTGGGCAGCACATCTGAACTTTCCTTGTGCATGGGGAAAAGCCTACATTCTTCCCTTCTTCCTTTGAGACTAAGAGTGACTTTCTGTAGAGATCTGAAATGTTGGAGTTCCACAACAGTTTTTACCATCCTTCTCCTACCTGCCACACAGTCATACTTCCAGATGAGGGTGATCAACCTTCTTGCAGTGGTAGTTACTGTAATAATGACAATGATGTTCTAACATAAGAACCTTAGCCTCTAACAACATCCTAACTCTCTGCACCCAGTCCTTAAATGCCTCTCTCTCTAGGCATGATACTATAAGTAATATAATATAGTTACTTTATATGTAATCAAACTATTTCCAGATATACACACTTAATGCCTATATGACTTTTTTTATCTATCATGTGCTATTTTGTGATCATAGATCGGAAGTTCATGGATTAATGGATGGTTAGGTGGATACATTGAGAGTAGATGGATAGGACGTAGACATTGGTAGATAGCCAACAACCAGTGCGTTGTAAGCTTTTGGAGAGCAGAGATTGCACATTACATGTGGTTGTGTCCTCCTTCCTCAGACTTAACTTGATCTGCTAGAGCATTATCCTTTGTAAGGTAGCCACCTAGTACATGTTTGCTTACTCACCCTTTCTTTTCTGTTTTTGGAGACATGATCTTACTCTTTAACCCAGACTGGCCTTGAATTTGCAGTGGTCCTCCTACCTCAGTCTTCTCAGTACTGGATTAAAAGAATGAGCCACTGTCTCCAAGAATGGATGATTATTGGTGATGATATTAATTGAGGGTTGAAAAAATATATATATAATAAAATACATATACAAAGTGTAATTCTGACATGTTTTACTTAATATGAGGAGGGCATTCTTGTTCATTGTGTTCACAAAGCATTTTTGTTGTTTGTTTTTTCTCTCCTAGCCAAAATAAATTAGCCATTTCATTCTTTCTTCATGGATATTTATATGCTTTCAGAACTGTCTCATACATGATGTTATGTCTGGTTTTTGCAACACATAGTGATGTTTTTGATCTCCTATAGCACGTAACAATTGAAAACAGCTGAGCTGCTGAGAGAGCTCTGTCTTGTCTTTCTGTTTGTGTTAGTTGGGATTTCTAGTGCTGTGATAAAATCCATGACCAAAGCAAGTTGGGGAGAAAAGGGTTTATGGTGCTTACATATCCTGGGACAGACCATTGAAAGAATCCAAGACAGGAACTGAAGGAGGAACCTGGCTGGAGTTGGGAGCTGAGGTGGAAGCCGTGGATGAACATTGCTTGCTCACTTGCTCCCTGTTGTTTGCTTAGCTGTGTTCTTACACTGTTGTGGACATTCTGCTCAGCGAGGGCTCAACTCACAGTGGGCCGGGCCCTCACACATCAATCATTAATCAAGAAAAATCCCTAACAGACCTTCCTGCTTGTGGAGGCATTTTTCTCAATTAAGTTTTCCTTTTCCCAGATATGTCTAGGTTTGTTTAAAGTTCATGAAAACTGACCAGCACAGTTTGCATTTGCTAAATATTTTTTTAAAAATATGTCCAAATTTTTAAAGAATGAAACCGAGGCTTTATTTTTCCTTGTATTATCTACAGGACCTAGCCCAGTGGTGCATTCATGTTATTTACCAGTGTCTCATGCTTTGTATCATATCATAGCCATATGATTAAAACACAAAATGAATCATGAAGCCAAGATTTTCATATTGCATTTCACTTTTATTTTACTATTATATATAACTTAAAAAATGTTCATACACCCGCTGGAAGGCACTCGCTTATGCATTATAGTCTGTGCTTTAAATGATTTCTATGTCAAGAAAGAAAAAATGAAAGCAATATGTCTCTTCCTGTCACCCCTGTTTTCTATTAACACTAAATGCATGTATGCCTGCAGATGGCTTTCTGCCGTGAAGCGCATCATTTGCACTGGTTTTAATATGCCTCCTGGATCTTCAGGTTCTGTTCTCAGCATGTAGCCTTACAATGAATCCTGAAATATTTGAATTTAGTAAATGTTTGGAGAGCTGTCTGAGGTGTTTGTGAAATGTGTTTCTTGCTTTGCTTTTTTGTGGATCCAGGTGAATGCCAGTGACATTGGAAAATGTCGCTCAACTATAATTCAAGATTGAATCATAATAATTTCCTGGAATTTGTATTCCATTTTTCTGTTAATGTGCATGCTTTTCTGTTAATGTTTTTGTTATCTGTATGTGATTGCTCCTTAGTTTTGTCCTCTGAAGAGGAGGCATGTATATTACCCACTGCCAGCCACTTTGGAAAGGAAGCAAAGAAGCACAGAGAGTACAAACATAGAAACTTTATTCATTGACACTTACCTAGCATAAATTGTCAGTAAGGTATGACAAGAAGGCAAGAAGAAGAAAATGCTTATTTAAATACAGGATTAGCTCTTACTTAGTCAAAAAGAAAAAGGGAAACAAATTTCTTCTTCCGCATGGATCCCTGAGCCTTGAAGGGAGGGGTTTGAAAAAGATACTCTGCACATTATCCAGTGTGGGTCTCTGTATTAATTCCTATTTACTGCAAGAAGGAGCTTCTCTGATGAGAGCTGAGCAAGGCACTGATCTGTGGGTGGGTACAGCAGTATTTCATTTGTCATTTTATTGCCATGTTCCTTTAGCAGAATGATTGTACTGATTTTTTTTTTTTCTAGGCCCATGACCTATCTAGTCTCAGGTTCTTGGCTACTTTAGCAGTGTCCAGTATGAGCTCCATCTCATGGAGTGGGCCTTAAATCCAATTAGAAAGTGGTTGGTCACTCCCGTAACATTAGTGCACTGTTGTACCAGTTATACCTTGCAGGCAGTTCACTGTTGTAGCTTGTAGAGTTTGTAGATGGGAGATAATGATACTTCCTTTCTGCTTCTGGTAGTGTGCAGAGAACCTTCCAGTACCATGACTGCTAGTCAGTAGAGGTAAAGCTTCTAATTAGACACCAGCTCTGTTTCTCTGTGTCTAAGAAAATATGTAAGCCTTGTCTTTTGGAATAGGGCCTTAGTAGCGTGCTGTGGAGAGTAATCAATAGCCTTGGAAGTAGCCCTTAATGTGTGGGGAGGTTCCACAGAACAAGATTATTTAACTCTTTCCTTTACTGGAGCTTTTACTTAGTGGCATAAGATATTTGGTTGGGGCATTGTTAATTGTATTATTTGAACTCCATTTCGGCTCCTCTTGTATATGTTTATATTTTAGGGTATTTCTACAGTGGTGGGTTTCCAGATGTTCCCTCAAAAGCCCCTTAGTGTTAGTTGTCCCTTCCCATGTTGCCTTCCTTATTACCCTTCTCCCACCCTGATCCCCACTTGATCCTCCCACAGAGTCTCCCACTGTCTTGTCATATCAATGTATTATATCTCCCCTTCCACTGGAGATCTTCTCCTCCCATCCAGCTACCAACGTAACGTCCATGAATCCAGCGGTTGTTCAGTCCATGAGACTGCATGTCTCAGCTCCTCTTCAGTATTTACTGGAATCTTAAAGAAGTAAACTCTAATGCCAGTGAAGAAATGGGCTTAACAGCGAGGCCAAGGGCAGGCAGGCAAAGAGCGAGAGCTGCCTTCTTCCATGCCCTTTACGTAGCTGCCAGCAGAAGGTGTGGTCCAGACTAAAGGTGGGCCTTCCCACCTCAGAAGACTTAATTAAGAAAAAAATCTTCCACAGATGTACCCAGCCACTTGGGTTTTAATTAATTCCAGATATAGTGAAGTTGATAACCAACAATAGCCAGCACAACATGCAATGCTTGTCTTTTTAGGTTTGGGTTGCCTTACTCAGTCCCTATGACTTTTCTTTCTAGCTTCATCAATTTACCTGCAAATTTTATTTCTTTAAATAATATTCCATTGTGTTAATGTACTACATTTTAATTATTCATTCAGTGGTTCATGAAAATCAAGGTTGTTACTAATTTCTGGCTATTATGAATAGAGCCACAGTGAACATGGATGAGCAAGTACTTCTGTAGTCAGAGGAAGGGTCCTTTGGGTATATTCCCAAGAGTGGTATAGCTTGACTTTGAGCTAGATCAATTCCCAGATTGCTGAGGAACAGCCATACTGATTTCCATCTGGCTGTACAAGTTTGCAGTCCCATCAGCAATGGATTCTTTTACTCGCATCCTCACCAGGAGGAGCTGTTATTTGTTTTATTGATATTGTCCATACTGATTGTTGTGAGATGAAATTTCAAGGTTCTGATAGCAAAGATCTTGAACATCTTTAATATTGCTCAGCAATTTGTGTTTCATCTTTTGAAAACTCTCTACTTAGTTTATATCCTACTTTTGCTGTTGTTGTTGTTTGTTTTTCGAGACAAGGTTTCTCTGTGTAGCCCTGACTGTCTTGGACTCACCTTGTAGACCAGGCTGGCCTCAAACTCACAAAGATCCAACTGCCTCTGCCTCCTAAGTGCTGGAATTAAAGGTGTGTACCACCATGCCCAGCTTATATACCACTTTTAACTGGGTTGTTTTCTTGATGTTCAGTGTTTTTTGTTTGTTTTTAGTTCTTGATATGGTTAAGTACTAGACCTCTACTGGATGTATAATTGGTAAAGCTTTTTCCTTCTGTAGATTGACACTTTGTCCAAATGATGGTGTTTTTTGCCATACAGAAGCTTTTTGATTTCATAAGGCCCCATTTAGTAATGGTTTATCTCAGTTGTAGTGATAATGGTGTTCAGGTTAGAAATTCTTTTCCTGTGCCAGTGAATTCAAGGCTATTCCCCACTTTCTCTTTTATCTGGTTCAGCGTATATGGTTTTATGTTGGTGTCTTTGATCCATTTAAAGTTGAGTTTTGTGCAAGATGTTCAGTATGGAGTTTGACCAGCACCATTTGTTGAAAATGTTTTCTTTTTTTTCCTCTAGTGTTTATATACGGCTTATCTGTCAAAAATCAGGTCTCCATATGTCTGTGTCTTCATTTTCATTCTATTTACATGTCTGTATTTATAATAATACTATGCTGCTTTTACTACTATGGTTCTGTAGTGCAACTTGAGATAATGGATGGTGAACAAATCTTTTGATATTCAGGATTGTTTTAGCTTTCCTGCTTGTGTGTGTGTGTGTGTGTGTGTGTGTGTGTGTGTGTGTATGCATGAACTCATTTGTATGTACGTTTGTGTATGCACATGTGCACATGAGTGCAGGCATGCACACACACATATCCATATGAAGCTGAAATTTTAGAAAAATGACTAGTCATTTTCAGATGCGTTAACTTACTTTTCTTTGGAATTCTGTTCAAATAGCATGGGCAGGTACAGAAAGATCTCACGAGTGCCAGGATCTCAATACAATAATTGTATCATAGTTTAAATGCTTTCAAGTTTTACCTGGTAAAAATTATTTGAAATTGACCAATTTCCAGATGATATATAAACCTTTGAACAACTCCAGGAGTTGTTTTGTCCATAATCTGTCATTAGTGTGTGCTTAAAATCATGATACAGGTGCTGGGTGTTGTGGTGCAAGCCTTTGATCCCAGTCCTTGACCAGCAGAGGTTTTCCTTTACCTCTTCTTAGGAAGTTTGCTTTTACAAAATAAATAATTTTATGAAATGAAGTTAGTGGCTTTATTTATTTATTTATTTTATTTCTACAGTGCTCTGCCTCCATGTAACACCTACATGCCAGAAGAAGGCACCAGATCTCATTATGGATGGTTGTCAGCTGCCATGTAGTTTCTGGGAACTGAACACAGAACCTTTGGAAAAGCAGCCAGTGCTCTTAACCTCTGAGCCGTCTCTCCAGCCCCTAGGCGGCTTTCTTTTTATGTTAGGCTCTGAAGAAGTACAGATGGAGAGCAGAAATGTGTATACTGAAATGCCTAGTTAGAACTGGCCAACAAGTGTGGAGGGCTGCTGGCCAGAAGAGAGAGCTAACTAGACATGCTGTGTCTGCTGCTAATTGTTTGGTTTTTCTTTCTCTGCCCCTCCCCCCTTTTGGTTTTTTCAAGACAGGGTTTCTCTGTGTAGCCTTGGCTATCCTAGGCTTACTTTGTAGACCAGGCTGGCTTTGAATTTGCAGAGATCTGTCTGCCTCTGCCTCCCAGAGTGCTGGGATTACAGGAATGCACCATTGTGTCTGGCTTCCCTGGCCTTTTGCATTTAGACCATCTTTATTTTTCAAGTTACCTGTGAAAAGCAGCATTTTGTGGAACATTTACCAATATTGTTCTTGCAGTATTCTCAGTTTTCTGTAGCATCACATTTAAAACATGGGCTTGTGTTAGTATATGATGAAAGAGAGGGAGGGAGAGAGAGGAAAGAGAGAGAAAGCACATACTGTTCATGTCTTGGAAATATTAACTTCAGGCAATATATTCTATTGCCTTTACTTTCTAAAAAAGAAAGTTTACTTTCTTGCAAATATGGAATCATAGAGTTCATCATTGTTAATAATCTTGCTCTCTTTGGCTGGATATTTTATTTCTCACTTGCATATAGCTAGGAGAAATTGTTAGAGTTTTGTCCATTTCAGGCCAGAGAGATGATTCAGTGATTAAGAACATCTGCTGCTTTTTCAAAGGATCTGACTTAGATTCCTAACATTCACTGTCTTAGATACTGTTCTGTTGCTGTGGAGAAACACCACAACCAAGGCAACTGTTATAAAAGAAAGCATTTAATTGGGGCTGGCTTACAGTTTCAGAGGGCCAGTCCATGATCACCGTGGTGGGATGCAGACAAGCATGGTGCTGAAGCAGTAGCTGAGAGCTCCACAGGGAGCAGGGAGGGAAAGAGGGAAGGAGACAGACAGACAGACAGACAGACACACACACACACACTTACACACACACACAGAGACAGAGACAGAGACAGAGACAGAGAGACAGAGACACTGAGACAGATAGACAGACTGGGCCTGGTGTGGGATTTTGAAATGTCAAACTCACTCCCAACAATACACCTCCTTCAACAACGACATACTCCAACAAGATCATACCTCCTAATCCTTTCAAGCAAGCAGTTCATCAACTGGGGACTAGACTATATGAGCCTATGGATGGCATTCTTATTCTAACCCCCATAAACACTAAGGGACTCACAACTGACTGTAACTCCAGTTCCAGGGGACCTAATGCTCTCTGTCCTCCCAGGGTGCTGATGCATATAGATTCACAGACACAGACACTTAAGTAAATCAATCAATGCTGTAAAACTTGTCTACACCTATCTTCCTTTAAACTTTTCATTTTCTTTAAAATTTAAAGGAATGAAAATTAGCTTTTGGGTCAAAACTCAGATCATCACTGAATTAGAAAGCAGTCACTTGGCCCTAGGTGGCACAAGCCTTTAATCCCATCACTTGGGAGAGAGAGGCTGGTAGATCACTGAGAGTTCCAGGCTGGCCTGATATACATAGCAGTTCCAAGCCAGCTACAACATGAAACACTGCTTAAAAAGTTAAAAAACAAAACAAAACAAAACCAGGGGGTAGAGAGATGGCTCCGTGGTTCAGAGCACCCCCTGCTTGTTTGTTTCCTAGCACCCACATGGCAGCTCACAGCTGACTGCAATTCCAGTTCCAGAGGATTTGATCCCCTCTTCTGACCTCACTGGGCACAAGTCAAGCACATGGTGCATGTATAAACACCAAGCAAACCACTCATACACAAAAAATTAAATTGTTTTTGTAAAAAGTGGTCACTTTCTGTGGCACTTAAGTCTCCTGTTGGCCTGTCATTTCATGCTGGTGTGGAGTGCAGACTAGAACAAGGAAGGTTTCAGGATTTGTAGCAAACACTATCCTTAAAAACCTGTGTTCTCTCACATAATTATATTCATGTTTTGTTTGTTGTAGTGATAAAACAAAACAAAAAAGAGCTAAACCAAGCCTTTTCACCTTAACCTATGACCCAGCTGTACGCCCCCCACCCCCAGGCCTCCTGCTTCCTTTTCAGTTCCTTCCTTTCTCTCCTGCTCAGATCTGATGTCAGACTGGAAGCAAAGCAGGTGAGAGTGACCGTGTGTGGAAGCTCTAAGCGGTCTGGCAGGCATTTGGGTCCTAGGAGAAAGAGGCTGAAGACAAATTCACAGGGTTGGTTCTGAAAACACGCAAGGCCCCTGGAAACAATGGCTCCTAAGAATCACCACAGAGATCTTTCCTTTTGTAAACCTCTTGGCTTTGCAATGGGATTTCAAACCATATTTAGGGAATTTGCTTAACTTCCCTCTATGCCCATAGCATGGATGGCGGTTAGCTGCTGCTCCTTTCTTTTTGTCTTGATACTGGCCCTTCTTCCTCAGTTTCTGTCAGTTTCCCTTGCCATTGACTTAATCAACTCAGAGATCAAAATACAGGCTAGAAAATTATATGCAGGGCAGTAACCCAAGGCTCAAAATCAGAGCAGAGTGCAGTCCATCCACACACAGGAGCAGGTAAAGTCAGGCTGGCTGCGCTCAAATCCCACTTAGTCATTGCCTGAGCGCCAGGTAGCCTCGTTCCTTTATCTCACTAGCTTAATTTTCTGCATCCCACCGCGCGTCTGTCAGATGGGCTGATAATGATAGTAGGAATATTGCAGAGTTTAAATATGGCAGTTCACATAGTTTATTGAGCACAGTGCCTGGCACTTAGAAATGTGCAATAGTTGTATTTTTGCTATTTAATATTATTATTAGAGGTGTCTTTTTAGTTGTAGAAAATTGATTTGGAAAGATCTTGTTTTAAAGGCCAGGGATGTAGCTCAGATGATAGCAGGGCTTGCTGACTCGCACAAAGCTCTAGTGCTACGTGAAAGTGGGCATGTGTCACTACGCCTTCTTCTAAAATCCCAGCGAACAACTGAGGCATGGTCCTGCCCAAGTTCATTCTGGGGAACCAGTGAGGATTTGTTTGTTTGGCTTCCTTACCTACTGGGGAGGTGTTACTTACAGGAGTGTGGGTGCCCCTCTCTGCAGCAGGCGACACCTGGGAAGGCTTTACCCAGCAGGGATGAGGGCTTCCCCATAGCTACATAGATGGGGCCTCCTCCCCTAGCCTTCCCTGCCTTATATACTTAAAGCCCCTCCCCCAGGCCATGTGCAATGCGTTGGGTACATCAGGTGCTAGGGAGTAGCCTCCTGCTCAGGTGACAGTCTGTGATCCTTCCCAAGCCTCTGTCAGGGTTTTTTTCCAGTCAACACACAGCTGTGACAATGCTTTATAGGGGCCCAGCTGAACTTCCCAGGATGGAGGCTGCTTTGCCGGGAAGAACAGTCACAACAGCACGAAAGCACACACCTATTTCCTGACACTCGGGCAATAGGATAAGGAAGATCAAACAGTTCAAGGTCATCTTCACCTACATAGTAGGTTATGTCTGGGCTACATGAAACCCTATCTCAAATAAAATAAAAGGATACAAAGAAAAGAGAAATAGTCACTTCTAGGCATGTCTGTTATCAGGGAAGAAGTATCATCAAGCATGTCGAGCACATGCTGAACTGACTTCTTTATTTAAATGCCAAAATAAAAGGCAATGACGTTTGAGAAGTCAGCACAATTGACTCCTTCAGCACTGCATAACCTTTCAACTCTGTGGTTTCCCCAAATCCATTTAGATCAGTATTTGACCAAATGACAGGATATTGTATAAATCAAATTTAATTCAAGTCCATATACTTCATGAAATCCAGACAACTAAAGTGCTATTGATTTAATATTTCATGGACTTGCTTTAATAAGCCCCCTAAATCTAGTGTTGTCTTTTTCGTTCCTTCTACTATAATTCACATTGTTTTTCTGAAGTTGATAAGCAGGAATGGTTTTAATATTTCTGCCACAAACCATGCACACAAGAGTCAGCCTGGCTTTGGTTCTGTTGTCTGTAGTTTCCCATTGGTGCATTGGCAATCAGACACGTGGTGAAGTGGCACTGTATGTATCAGGTAGCTCTGAGGTCTCTGTGCTGATGGCTAAGAATGGTCCGATCTGTCTTTCATTTAGCAGAAGGTAGAAGAAAAAGAGCCAGCAGCCGTGGATACAGGCAGTTGTTTTCCGAAGCCATGTTTCTTTATAATAAATCAGACTAAAGGATTTATGGGAAAGTAGTTGAGCATCTTCGTGTGTTGATGTGTACAATGATATTTCAGCCAAATTGTAATTTTGGAAGATAGAACCGAGTATTACTTAAGGGTAAGAACAAGTATGTATGTTTGTCTTTGGGGCAACATGATTCCATACTCAACAAATTAATACTGTAGTACAGGCCTAGTGCTGTCTAGTTTATCAGAGTAGAAAAATTGGAAGATTTATTAATACTCTTTTTAATCCGGTCAAGAAAAGGAAAGACTTAAAAGGCATTTAAGGGAGAGTCATGGGGGATTGTTCAGGTATTAGCCGGTCTCATTCCTGAGGGTCCTGATCCTCATGCTAAGAAAACAGTTTCAGGGATTAAGCCAAGGGTTTAATACATACTAGGCAAGAGCTCTACCACTGAGCTACATTGCCATGCCAAAAGATTTTTAACAAGAGATTTACCAGGGAATAAATTGATGAATGGGAGATACTGTATATGACACAGATATTCCTGGGATTAAATATAAGTGGAAGTTTATTTCTCATAGAAAGAGCTTTCAAAAATTAAGAGCTGATTTCTCTTTTAGTCATCCAGGAGTCTCAGGGGAAAAAATGCAAGTTATAACTGACAAATGGCCTCATTTTCACTAGCTTCTTGTCTCTGCCCCTGACCCACTCAACACCCCATGCTTCGGCCACTGCCTTTCTGGATTTCCTCACTTGTTATGTTGCATTTTCCTTCAGACTAACTCTTAACTCATCCTTTACCATTCTGTGTCCTTGACTGAGTCCTCTGTACTCAAATAGAACTCTGTTTACACTTGACATTGGTACTCACCTTTAGTGCTCGTCAGTGAAGCAGCAGTCTTCTGTCCGAAGTTCTGTGATGGATGGACAGGTGCGTAACCCACTTGAGTTTGAGAAGAAAATATTATGGGGAAGATTTAGTGCAGTTTGATGGTCAGATCTATTACTGATGACTTCCTGTTTGAATGAAGAAGCTATCCAGAAACGTCCAAGCAACCTTCCTTAGCTGGCTTTTCTTTCTCAATAGAGCTCTTTGTGGCATAATGCAGCTTTGTGAGGCCCAAATATATAGGAGACTCTGCTCTTTTTTTTTTTTTTCTCCCTTTTTTGAGACAGGATTTCTCTGTGTAGACTTGGCTATCCTAGACTCACTTTGTAGACCAGGCTGGCCTCATTCAAGACTCTATTTATGAGAGGCTCTGGAATTCTATTTATACCTTGGGCTGTCAAAAGAGCTTTCACTTTGATATTCTCAAAAGTAGAAAAATATAAAAGTAATGACATAGTGTCTGTCTTTAACCTGAGGAGACCCTCCTGGGTGCGATTCTTTATTAATGGCTCTTGAAGTGCGTGGCCTGGGCTGTGTCTGCTATCTGAAGATGAGATGAATCAGACTCTGCAAAGTTGACAGTTATGGTTAAGAGTCTGAGGAAACGCTGCTCTTTAGCTCCCCTCACGTTTCTTCTGACTTCATGTTACTGCTCTCTTTCCCAAAAAATAATACTATGACACTTCAACAGAGTTTTTTCAGAGGTTTGTCAGTTTCCTCTCAGGGAGAGAAACCATACTTGGTTTGGGGGTAGTGAACATACCCCAGATCTTCCAAGTTGGGGTATGTTTGCTTTCTCAAGGAGTCTTCCACATCCACAGCTCTGGGCCAAGGGTGCCCTTTGAGGTAGAGGTGAAGGACTGGGAGCCAGAGATCAAGAAGGCTTGAAAGGCAGTGCCCAAGTCAGTCTCCTGAAACTGTAGAAGGAAGTCTTGGAGGGATCAGACTCGTGGGCTGAAGTCCCCACTGGAGTCTGCAGCTCTTGGACACAGACAAGGGCCTCTGCAGGGCTCGCTGGGAGTCATCCCGGCTCCTCTCAGGAATACTAGGATCCATTTGTCTTTTCTCCTTTTTATTTTTTATACTATCTTGATGGAATTAACATTTTAAGTGAAAACCAGTCACAATAGAGTTCTTATAAAAATAATGATAGAAAAAAGCATTTCAAAGTGTTTCCCAAAAGATTCCCAAAATTGTTATTAAGAAAAATGTTCTCTGGTTAAATTTTTATGGAAAATATTCTACATCTTTGCCCTCATCAAAAGTGGCAATATTAAGAGTAGGGCCTGTAGGCCATTAAGGCTTTGTCTCATTAATGGATTAGTGCATAGAGACTCCTGGTGGGCTCTTTGCCTAATCTTCCATGTAAGAATGAGGTCATTTATGTAACAGGAGGCAGGTTTTCACTAGACAGCAATTCTGCTGGCACCTTTTCTTGGACTTTTCATCATCAAAGCTGCAAGCGGCAAGTTGTTCCATAAGCCACCCAGACTGTAGTATTCTGCCATAGCCCCCAGGCAAATTAAGGCACACTATTAATAGATTAAAAGTTCTTGCAAACACTTTAGTAAAGCAACCTGATATCTCCAATTTTACTGAGTTGAGAAGCCATTTCTGGCCAGTTGGGCAACACTAGGCTAAGGGTTAAAATGGTAATGAGCTATTTTTTAATGTCCAAGCCTAGCAGAGCCCTCTTATATAGAGAGAACAAAGGAAACTGGGGGGCTGGGGCTTTAGTGAGAGAGCATCAGGAAAACCTTTGTATGGGATTTTCACACAGCTAAGGTAGCAGCTGTAGCTGCTGTTGTTTCTGCTTTTCTTGTGTTATGGGGAAGGAGACAAAAAAGGCCTCTTGTCAGTTGTGTGACAAAAGTTTCTGTCAGTAGGTTGGACATCAGCTAATCCAGGCAAGAGATGACTACCTGCAACTCATGGTTTCTTCTTGTAGTCAATGTTTTTTTTAATCTTTGTAACTGTTGCTATAAATTGAATTTGTTTTTGTTTGTTTGTTTAGTTTCTTGAGACAGGGTTTTTCTGTGTAGTCCTGGCTGTCCTAGAACTCATTCTGTAGATCAGTCTCGCCTTGAACTCAAGAGATTTGCCTGCCTCTACCTTCCCAAGTGCTGGGGAAAGGGCGTTTACCACCACCACTGCCCAGCTAGACCTGAATTTTCTTCTCTATGATATTTTTTTTCCAAGACAAGGTTTATCTCTGTATCCTTGGCTGTCCTGGACTCACCTTGTAGACCAGGCTGGCCTTGAAATCACAGAGATCTGCCTGCCTCTGTCGCCCCAGCACTGGAATTACAGGCATGCACCATTGATTCACCACCTCTGACTTTTTGTGCCTTTCTATATATTTTTAATATGCAAAATAGAACAGAATTAATATATTAAAGAACTTGAAGATAGGTAGACTTACTTTTTTGATTTCCACAAAAACAATATTTTAGCCGATTTTTATATGAATTATTAAAGCATGTAAAATCTGGCCAGAATGTTGTAGAACTAGTGGTGATGACGAGCTATCACACAGAATTACGTATGCCCCTTAAATAAGGCAGCTGCTTCTTGAGATCAAGGTTGTTGGGAGAGCTCATTGTTTATCAAGTTTATTTTTAAAAACTTGAATTTGATTTTATTATTGTGGGCATGGTGCATGCGTGGAAGACAGAGGATGACTCTGTGGAGTTGGGTCTCTCCTTCTCCCTTTCCGTGGGTTCCAGAGATTGAGCTCAGGTCATCAGGCTCATGATCGAGGGTGGTAGGTACTACTAAGCCATCTTGCTGACATAAATTATTTGAGTTTTAAAAATAGAGAATCTAGATTTTTTTTCTAAGAGTAATTTTTTGTAATTAATGAATATCAATCGTGCGTATTTTTAAAAATCTATTTTAAAAAATTGTGTGTGTATATGTGTTTTGCCTGTATGTATGCATGTAGCTCAAATGTATGTAGTGCCAGAGAAGTCAAAAGAGGACATCAGCTCCCCTGGAGTTATAGCCAGTTGTGAGACACCAGGTGGATGCTGGGAATTGAACCCAGGTCCTCTGGAAGTGCAGCTAGTGCTCTTAACCACTAAGCCGTCTTCTCCAGCCCCTAATAGTGCCCATTAATGGGTTTAACTAGCATTTATAGTGCATATAAGAGAACCTGGATTTTTATGCATAATATTTCAAAACTCAAATCTTGGTGTTCATTAAAAAAATACTACCTTGTAAATGAACATGTACAAGGACCAGTTTGTAACTCTTTGCGTAAGACTACCTGTTGCATGACTCAGTTAAGTTTCACAGTAGCCCATCTCTGGGCCCTGCATATCACAGACAGCGAAGGTACTGATGTTGCTAATTGGCCACTCACCAACAACTTTTCTGAAAATTCCTCAGATTCCACCTCATTTGAGATTATGATGCTATTATTTGATGATCTAGAAACAGGCATTGCCTTTCATAGTGGCGTTGGCAGTAGGCATGAAACATTGCGGCAGGGTCTAAGTTAGACAATGTTTAGTTAACTCTGATGGCAGAAAATCTGGCAGAATAAAATGACTTCTTGCCTGACTGCAGGAGCTCTCAATTTGAATATCATTGTGTGATTTCATAATTTACAGTGGAATGTTTTCCTCAGAGTTTGACAGGTGATAATTTGAACTTTGAATAAATATTTTCTCTTCCTTATTCTTATTTTTGAAGGTGAAATGAAGAACATGTAAATATCTCCTTGGATTATTCTTTGGGTATTTGTTGGGTGGCATTTTAAAATGTCATTACAGTACTAATCAAACCCTGAATCATCTTTGATTTGGAAGCAAAAATACAGATTCAGAGGTTTTTTATTGTATTTTAAGAAAATAAGTGTTTCTAGAAACCTTCATCTTTCCTGCTATTCCTAAACTATGCCCTTTCTCCTTTTTCTCTCCAATCTTCCTTGGCCGCTCAGATAGACCATATGTTACAAGCAGACCCTTGTAACCAGGAAGGTTTTTATTTACATTTTCCCAGCAGTGCAAAGGCGTACATGCAGGTGCCTCTCTCCTCCTTCCTAAGGCAGGTGTCTTCCTCTTCATTTTCTCCTGTACCTAGCCGTAATTGCTTGGGCACTGATACCATCCTCTTGTTTTTGAAGCCATAATGTTCTTGGTGTGATATTGTACTTATAATAGCATGTCACACATGTTACTTAAAACTTTTATCCTTTTCTACCTGCCAAAATTACAATTTTATCAGAAGGCAAAGATGCAGACTAGAAGCTTCCACAGAGTCTCTTTTCCTTTTATTGGGCCAGCTATTGCTACTTCCAATAAAAAGGCAAGGCAAGGAAATCACACATTTTAGCAGTTCTTTGACTATTGTACAGTTAGTTGCCTGAATATTTCCAGAAACTCATGCATCCCTGTCTTCAGCCTTGCAAGGAAGAGCATATGTGTAGGCCAATGCTTGAAAGTGCTGTTTGGATTCCTTAGCAGTTAGCTGGCTTATCATATTGTGTCTCCTGTGTACTCATTGGTTTTTCATAATTTGTGCTATGGTTTGAATGTACCCACCAACATTCTCACTGAATGTAATTAATCCTCCCTCTGAGGCATTAGCAGGTGAGACCTGTTAGGAAGTAGCCCTAAGTACTCTGCCCCTATGAAGAAATGAGCCCACATCTAGATTATTTGGAGTTTGTCTTACAAAAGCCATCTGTAACCTCATGTTCCAGGTGATGTCCTGTGCCACCTCTGAGACTTTGTAGTGTTGCCACCCTCAGGAAGACCCTCACCAGATCTGATTTATTTACCTTGAAACTCTCAGCCTCTAGAACCATGAGCTAAATAAATCTTTATTCTTTTCTAGTTCCGTCAAGTAAGGTAACCCAGACCCAGAAAGATATGCATGCTATATACTCATTTATAAGTGGATATTAGCCCCACATAGATGTCCTCTGAGAGACTCCACCCAGCGAGGGATCAGGACAGATACTGGGACTTTCAGCTCTAGGCCAAGCTCTGAGAGTGGTATAGAAGAGTTGGGGGATGGAAGAACCCAGAGGGGTCAGGAGCCCCACAAGGAAACCATCAAAGCCGGTGGATCTGGACCCAGGGGGTCCTGCACAAACTGACACATCAACCAAGGACATTGCAAGCAGAGAACCTAGCCCCTCTGTTCAGATGTAACCAATGGACAGCTCATTCTCCACATTGGCAGGGGGAGGAGAGCAGGGATTGCCTCTGACATGAACTTTGGTGCCCATGATTTGATCATTGCCCCTTGGCGGGGTGGCCTTGCGGGAACACAGAGGAAGGGGATGCAGACTGTCCTGATAAAACCAAACAGGCTAAGGTCAGATGGTGTGGGAGGAGCCCCCATTCCCCTGTCAGAGGTCTAGGAGAGGGGAAGAGGGTGGAAGAGGGAGGGAGGGTGGGAACGGAAAGATAAGGGGATAACAAGGTGTAATGTGAATAAAGCATACTAAATAAAAATATTTTAATAAAATATTTATTCTTTATAAATCACACAGTCTGTGGTATTCTCAGAAAATGAGCTAAGTTATGAAAATGTTTCCAAGAGCAAATGAGTAGAGGAATTTAGAAGCGTGAATGACCTAAAGCCATGAACTCTGATGAGGATTAAGCAACAAGGAAACTAGGGACAATTTGGCCACTGTGCTCATCTCATCAGAATGCTGATAAATATGGAAATGAGGATGCCCCGTATTGGAAGTTAGAGACAACGCTGTCCTGAATAAGCAAACTGTGGGTGTCCTAGGACAGTGTAGAAGGCTGGATTTGAGAGTGATTGGCTGCTGGAAGAGAGTTCTAACCCCCAAGCCTTTGGGATGCTATGATTAATTCCACTGTGTGGTTATGTAAGATAGGATAAAGAATCATGTAAAGATAGTTTATAATTTAAGAAGGAAACAGTGTAAAAATTAGGAAATGTAGTGAGGCCATGCATAGGATGAAAGAACACTTTCGGCAGTGAACCCCTGTGGCAAGGGGCTGTTTATTAAAAAGATAGGCATCCAGCAGGAAGGAAGGTGTTTACTGTTTTTACAGTGGTATAGAGGTCTTAATGGGATTCCAGAGATTCTCTGTGACCCCTCTGTGCTCACTGGATCTGAGCAAAGGAGGGAGCAGGCCCTAAGTGTTCTCCATAGACTTGCCATTGAGAACTGTCAGGGAACTCTGTTCAACATCCCAGTGCCGTGTTCTCCACCCTGCCTGTGGCGCAGACAGGCCCAGATATGGTTAGTGCTGCCTCTGTTAAAGGCCTGCGCCACCACACCTGGCAGAGCCCTAATCTTTAATCCATGGACTAGATCCAAACTCTAGCATCATATGCTGCTAATTCCATAGGGGGAACAGACTCTGGACTATGGGGGCGGGGGGTGTCTATCAACATTTTAAATGTTTGCCAACTGCCTTGGGAGGCTAGGCCAATATTTAGTAAGAATCTTTGCAGAGATTCCATACTAGGCTGTCAGGGGTTGACCATGAAGAGTCCTCCATTGGCTCCCGTTTTAGGACATCTTGCGCCTAGTTGGTGGTACTGTTTGGGAGAGGGTCTCGATCCTTCTGGACTGTGGCCAAAACTCTCTACTTCCTGATCTGCCTGGATGTGAGAACCTCTGCCACATGCTTCTTCTGTCACAAATGCCACCATGTTTTGCTCACATCCAGTTGTCTCTGCCAGGTATTTGGTCATACTGATGAGAACAGTAGCTAGCACTGGGGCAGTGCTGTGCAGCTGGAGCCCTAGCCCTGGCACTGGCACTGGCTGGCAGCCCCCTAGAAAAGGCAGTCAGCAGTGGACAGCCGCTGTTTTCTAGCCGGGGAGGCTGACCCCAGGATAGCTGTGAGGGCAAGGCGCCCAAGACCTTGAAGGTCCATCTAGCGTGTCATGAGACAGGATATGGAGTGAAAGATTATTCTGGAATTGTATGATTCATAGTCTCCCCTGCTGAGATTCAGGCTTGCTTTGAGCCAGTTCCTCCTGTGCTCTCTTCTGGAACAGGAATGTGTGTCTGTCCCCGTCCCACTGTTACACATAGATGCTTTCATTGATTTCACAGGCGCAGGGCTGGAACGAGCTGCTCCTGACTCACAGAACAGACAGTAAACGAGCTCATGCTGAACTCAGTTAAGACTGAGGCTTGGACCCCTTGCCAAGGACAATACAGGCGGTAAACTTTAAACCCCTACCCAGATCTAGCCCATGGACAGGACAGTCTCCACACTTGAGTGGAGAGAGGGATATGACTTTCTCATGTACTCTGGTGCCTCACATTTGACTATGTCCCCTGGCGGGGGAGACCTAGTGGCACTCAGAGGAATGACAGCAGGTCACCGAGAAGAGACTTGATACCCTATGAGCATATACAGGGGGAGGTAATCCCTCTCAGGAACAGTCATAGGGGAGGAGAATAAGGGGAAAATGGGAGGGAGGGGAGAATGGGAGGATACAAGGGATGGGATAACCATAGAGATGTAACAAGAATAAATTAATAATAAAAAAAATAAATTAAAAAAAAAAAAAAGACTGAGGCTTGGGATGGAAGGAAATGTTTTGTACTCGAGGAAGACCTAAGTATTGATGACATGGGGGGATTACCATGGTGTAGATATGGATAGCCTGTGCCAAAACTCAATATTCTTCATTGAGAAGTGATTAGAAGATAAGTCTTTGGGACGTAATTAAGACTAAATTGGCCCCAAAGGTTGTGCTCCCGTTTCACTGGAGCTTGTATTTTGTCAGAGGCAGAAAAGAGTGCTGAGCTAGGATGTCCTGTCTCGATATGCCATTCCTTCTAGCACCATGAGACCTGCTGAGACTCCCCACAAGCAAGAAAAGCATAGCCAGATTCAATAGTGCTTGACCTTGTATTGTCAGTCTTCAGAATTCTTTGTGTGCCCATGTATATGTAGTGTAGATTCATGTTCAGGAGGGAGTATGCTCAGGCATGCACATGCCTGTTCACAATGTGTGTGCATGCCTGTGGAGGCCAGAGGTGGAGGTTGCGTGTTTCTGTGTCTTTTCACTTTACTTTTCTCTATATAAACCTGGAGCTCACCCGCTGACGTAGACTGGCTGTTCAGAGAGCTCCAGGGATCCCTGCGTGTCTGTTCCTCCATCCCAGCTCCCTAGCACTGGGCTACAGATGTGCACCTCAGCTGTTATGTGGGTACTGAGCATCCTAACGTAGGAGCTCATGCTTGTACAGCTGCCACTTTACTGGCTCCTCTCCCAGCCCCAGGAATCGTCACTCTTTGTAAGTTACTCAGCCTTGACGTTCAGTTGCAGCAGCAGCAATAAACAAATGAAACCAAGTTTTAAACATGGGCTTATCAATATTTACTTACTCAGCATCTATCCTGTAATAAAATCAACTTTCTTAGATTCCCTAGAATAATGGCAATATTTGAGGAAGTGTTTTATATGAACAATGTGATTTTATTAAGAATACTTATTTAATAGGGATTTTACTTTCACCTCAAGTTGTCTTCCATCTCCTTACCAATTCAATCACAGCAAACTATTTTACCTTCAGTTTTTTTGTGTGTGAAATTGTCTCTCAGTCTCTTAATACCAAAATGATTATTTCAAAATTACAGTTAATATTATAAAACTTGTTTCCACATTGATAAGACCAGAGAAAATTATATTTAATTAGAGAAATTCAATTATGTTAATAGCCTAATCACATATTAAAGAGGGTATAGAAAAATAAGTGAATATTCAAAAACAGAATAATGCCAGGATAAGTTTATTTGGACAAGGTGTTCTTAAAAAGCAATGCGGATTTGGCCCAATGCAAGATTCCTTTCTTTGGTCTTCTCTGATTGCTTATGTATGTTTGTAACAAGTGGGATAATAATTGTTCTTTAATGTTTAAATGACTTTAGCACAGATACGTTTTGGTAAGTAAGAATTCTGTAAGATAATATAAGTGAATTCCATGTTAATTTTTAAAAACGAAAGCAGATAACATTCAAAAGGGGGACTAAATGTTTTCATTAACAATTTTGTTTTAAATATTGCTTCTGCTCTCTGTACTTTTGTGTTAGGGCCATTTGCAGCTCAGTGCATTCCCCTACTGATGGGTTTGACGTTGCATGGCTCCAGTTAATAGGTTAAGTGTTTTGGTTTCAGCCCCTAGAGTTCCTCAGAGCGCTCACAATTCTGTGTGATGTAAGACTTCTTGCTGGTTTTATTGAGTCCTTCGTGACCTATCTGTCTATCATGTCTGCACTCCCCTGTCGGATCCTGCATTCGGAATGGTAATCTAATGTTATGAACCTATTTAGATGGGTTAATTCCAGAACAGTTACACGAGGCCGTTTTCATAACCAGCAGGTTTTTTCCACTTCAGAACTTTGTTTCCCAGGAGCTGAAGACCATCTTGCTTTGATGGATTTCCTTGCTGTTGTGCTAGTTTCCCCCTTGATATGCAGGAGCTTTTGCTGTTAAGACTTTGATGGCGTGTGATCCTGACTGAAAATTCACCACTGTTTTCAGACCCCAGGCTTCCATTTGTCATCTTTGATTGCTGCAAAATCAGTTGGAGGGGAAGACTTTAAAATAAATTACTCTTTAGATAAAGTCCCCACAGCTTCCTTGTATTTCTTGCACATTTTAGTACAGAGTGGAGAAAAGTTAAAAGGGAATTTACAAGTATTTTACTTGAGATTATTTTCATTATGAGTGATATTAACAGGTAACTCAAATAAAAATAATTAGGAGGTTAGTCCCTTTCCTTATTTGCTTTATAACTCAGTGGGTTAAATATAATCCATTTAATCACGATGATGAGGAAAAACTTGGAAATAGATAATGGTAATAAATGTGCTTCATAGGCAAGAGGCTTAGAGTATAAGTCACCTGTCTCCCAGCACAGGGAACATGCTGCTAGTCTCCATTTTCAGGAACACTGTCTGACTAGACAACATCATGTCCTTACAACAACATTATGCAGAATTCTGACTGCTGGAGAAACCTGTGTGCTGCACAGAACATCCAGCACTGTTTCTTGTGAGTTACTTTACAAAATGATGTATGTGTATGGTAGAAGCGAGCAGTCCTGCTTGTCTAGGCACGTCATGTTTAAGCATGTTGGTTTTATTTGAAATAAGTAAGTACCAAGCACAGTCAAAGCACCAGCCTTCTCAGGGACTGTGGTCAGAGGGCTCCACATGCTTACATGCAACATCCATTTAGGAACTATCCTGAGGGAAATGAGTTTGGAAAGTATTTTAGCATTTATATTTTTTTAATGAAACACTAAAATATCTTATAAAAAGAGGCTGAGAATTACTTTCCAATTGAATTTTAGTAGTTGAAGTAGGCTGTAAATAAGGCATGTTTAAAGCACATTAAAAACAACAACAAACAAACAAACAAAAAAAACCACAACTTGCCAGGTGTGGTGGCCCATGCCTTTAATCCCAGGGGAGGCAGAGGCAAGTGGATCTCTGTGAGGGCAGCTTGGCCTACAAAGCGTGTCTAGGACAGCCAGGGCTACACAGAGAAACCCTGTCTTTAAAAACCAATAAATAGTAAATAAATAAATAAATATAATTACCTTTTATAAATGATATCTAGTGGCAGATAACTTGAAAATGTACATGTTCTGTTTTCTCTGACACTTTTACTTATCTTTAACATAACTGTCAGTAGAATTGTCTGAATTAGGTTTTTTATTGACTTTGTTGTAGACAGCTGTCTTTTTTTTAATGCTTTCTGCGTTTGATAATTATAGATCTTCTGTGAGGACGGTGTTTGTGCTCCCCCTTTTATTAATTTGTTAGACATACTTGGTTTTGTTTTCTGGGTTATAATCTCAGACATTCAGCATATCATATTTGCCTCTCAGTGTAGACAAAGCTGGAGCATTTATTCCACCGGAAATAGTAAACCAGGAAGCAGGCGAGACTTGAGCAGCTGTGGGTACATGTGCATGTTATGAGAATGGTATCAGGGCAGATTATAAAAGAAGAGGGAAATCTCAGATGATTGCCTTGTGGTCACAGTGGATGAGAAGCAGAGAGAGGGGACTGGACCAGAAAGCTCTAGGAAGCCCACCTATTGGCAAAAAGTCAGAAAAATTCGTGAGAGGAATGCAGAACAGAGAGGAAAAAGGAGACCATTGTAATTCCATCGGCAAATAATAAGTGCAATCTGACAGCAGCGAGGATGATAGGAACCCTGAATGGAGCGTAATAAGAAGTGCTGCTTTAAGCCAGGTGTGGCTGCGCATGCCTTTGATCCCCTCAGGGGCAGGGAGGCAGAGGCAGGTGGATCGATGTGAGTTTGAGGCCACCTGGTCTAAAAAAAACAAATCTAAGACAGCCCAGGCTACACAGAGAAGCCCTATCTCGAAAAACAAGAAGAAGAAGGAGGAGGAGGAGGAGAAGAAGAAATAGAAGAAGAAGAAGAAGAAGAAGAAGAAGAGGAGGAGGAGGAGGAGGAGGAGGAGGAGGAGGAGGAGGAGGAGGAGGAGGAGGAGGAGGAGGAGGAGGAGGAGGAGGAGGAGAAGAAGAAGAAGAAGAAGAAGAAGAAGAAGAAGAAGAAGAAGAAGAAGAAGAAGAAGAAGAAGAAGAAGAAGAAGAAGAACAACAACAACAACAACAACAACAACAACAACAACAACAACAACAACTATTTTCACAGCCCTAGGGAGCTGAGGAAAAGGGCTGGGGCAGCAGGTGTGGGTGTCCAGGAAGATCTGCTTCTGTTTGCTGCTCCACTACAAGGTCTGTTTTCCTTTCCACTTTTGTAGCAGAACTGTTACTAACCCTGGAGACCAGTGTCCCCAGTTCAAGGACTATGCCTCCCAGCTTTGCTTGAAGCTGTGTAACCACATGCTTTAAATCTCTGAGAAGCGTTCAGGGGTCCTTTGCGAAGATATATTTTAAAAATATTTTTCTCTTGCTGCTGCTGTTCTGAAGTGGAGGTGTGCTGCTTGGAGCCTCCAGCACTGTCGTGGACCATGAGGATACAGTAGACAGAGAGTAGGAAGGCATGGGGTCCTGAGAACGTTACAAACTGTTGTATTAACACAGTCTGCTTGTTTGTTTGGAGAAAGATGTTTCTTTGTAGCCCTGAGAGGCCTGAAACTCACTGTAAGTAACAACTCAGCCTCACACTTGCTGTGGTCCTCCAGCCTCAGCTTCCCGAGCCCTGAGGTGTAGGTATGCACCACCATTCCCTGCATGTGCATTAGAAACTGTCTGTGAGAGGTGATGTTCAAGTATTAGTTATATGTACCTGAACCATTTCTTAACTGATTTGTATTCAAGTTACAATTTATCCTAGCCGGGCATGGTGGCACATACATTTAATCCCAGCACTCAGGGAGGCAGAGGCAGGCGGATCGCTGTGACACAGCCTGGTCTACAAAGAGTCTAGGACAGCCAGAGCTATAGAGACCCTCTCTCAAAAAAATATATTACAAAATAGTATAAACATGATATTTAGTAGCATAGAGACAAATGCTAGAGGAAACAAGAAGAAAGCAAAAGCAGTTGCCTTTGGCAGTGGGAATTGGGGTAAAATCAAGTGTTTACTATTTTCTTCTTACAATAATTTCTGCAATACTTAACATTTTAAGCTATATACATCATTAATAAAATTAAGTGAACTTTTTCTATTTTAATTAATATTTATATATTTATTTCCCACTTATAAATACTTCTCTTTTCACCTGGAATAATAACTGTTTGGTATGGCTTTCTGCATATTTTTGTACATAGTAATTTTCTTAACATAATATATAGAAAGTAGTTTCCTTTATCTACTTATTTTTATTAAATTATATTCCATTTTAATTTTAAAATGCTATTTATTTGGAAATATTGAAGTGTACAGTGGTATTGTTTGTTTATATTTTTAGAGTTCAAGATTCAAGCATACAGTTAAAAATGCAGCAAAATGAATTTCAGCAAGTACAGAGAGAATTAGGACATCTACAGCATGAGTTAAAAATTAAACAAAAACAATCCCAAGTCTTCAGGTAAGATTATCTTTAAGAATTGAAAGTTATAAGTAGTAAAAATATACAGTAAATTCTTACTTTATGAATATTCAATTAAACATTTTGGCTTCTAGTCTTGAAAAAAATGGAAACAGCTTCTTTTTCTTATTGTCCTTATATCAACTGATTTGTTTTACTAATAAAGAGTAACTGAGTAGGCAGCTTGTTCTGTTAACATCCTGTTTTCTTTCTCTGTAGTGACATTTTAAATGAACGCATAGGAGCTAATGCAGTGTGTGTGTGTGTGTGTGTGTGTGTGTGTGTGTGTGTGTGTGTGTGCACTTCCCTCATTAATGTCTGTGCATCACATGCACATTTCCCCAAAGGTGTTGTATTCCCTTGGGACTGGGCTTATAGATGATGGTGAGCTACCATGTGGATGCTGGGGATTGAACCTGGGTCTTCTGAAGAGCAGCCAGTGCTACTAACCATGCCTCCATTGCTCCAGTCCCCAGGTGGACATTTTTACATTATAATTCTCCTTGGCCCATTTCAAGAAAGCCAACAGTGAGTCAGCAGGTTAATAGCACCAGGCAGCTCTGGTTGCCAGTTGCTTGACTCCTACAGTGTCTGGTTTACTGCATATGAAGATGTCTGTCCTCTTTGTAGTTAAAATACCAAAATAGAAGTATCTTGGCATTGCTGTGTAACTCAATGTACCTTCACTATTCTCAGATTATATCTGTTGTCTCTGCATAATATGTTGAAGTCTTCCTTTCACTGTCAGAAGTATTTCCATTAAACAATGGATTATATGATCATGATAAACCATTTTTGAAGAAGTATGTGTTGTGCTTTCTGTGTTTAAAAAAATCCTAATTTTTTGTTTTGCTAATTGCAGTCAAAGATTGTCAGAATACAAATACTTCTGGAATAAGACTCTTTTATTACTTAATTTTACTAAAAGGGAACTAACCAGTATTAAATATGAAATATATGATAATTTTCAAAACTGGACTTCACTGAAAGGAGAAGTTTCTCTACAAGTTAAATCTATAAGTGATACAGCCTCGGCAGGTTTGTTACATATGTTTACAGCCTAATTGCTTTGTCTGTAACTGGTACATCATAGTTATACAATCACAGTGTTACCTTGTCTGTTGGGGCCTAGGCTCCGCTTTTATTTTATTTTATTTTATTTTATTTTATTTTTTTATTTTGTTGGTTTTTTCGAGACAGGGTCTCTCTGTGTAGCCTTGGCTGTCCTGGACTCGCTTTGTAGACCAGGCTGGCCTCGAACTCACAGTGATCTGCCTGCCTCTGCCTCCCGAGTGCTGGGATTAAAGGCGTGCGCCACCACCGCCCGGCCTGGCTCCGCTTTTAATACTGATTATTAGCTGGTACTGTAAATAAACATTTAGGTCCACTCCATTCCTAGACTCCAATTGGAATCTAACATAAGCTACAGTACCTCCATCTAAAGCTGTAGTCAAAAGTATGATTACTCTTGTTAAGCATATGGATTTGTTTACATTTTTTTCTCTTTATCTCAATGGCTGCATAGTAATATTAGATCACCCCCAAATAATAATTGTAAATTCAGAACAAAATTACTCAACATTGCTGAGAGACTGAACCCAAGCATATGAAAGCAGAAGTGTCAAAGATTGAAAGAAGATACTGACTCCGTGAAGGATGCCAGCCTGAAGGGCAGCATGGAGAAGAACATCTTCATGACCTCTTGGAAGGGAAAACTGTAAAACCGTGACCTTCAGTGACTGGTGGGGGCTAGAGGCAAAGACCAGTACATACATATTACGGAGAGGAATGTAATTAACTAATTATTCACTTTACATTCCAATCTCGGCCCCTCTCCCTTCTCCTCCTGGTCCCACCTTCCTCTTTCCCCACCCCCCCTATTCCTCAGATAAGGGGAGAGTCCCCCAACCCACACCCGTACACGTCCAGTCAGGACTGAGCACATCTTCTCCCCCTGTGGCCTGGTGAGGCAGCCCCTCCAGGGTGAAGTGATCGAAACGCAGGCAACAGAGTCCATGTCAGAGACAGGCCCCATTCCCGTGCCTCCCCTTACTAGGGGACCCACACGAAGGCCACGCTGCCCATCAGCTTTGTATTACACAGAGGAATTTTAAGTTGTGGAAATTATTCTCTAGGATACTGTAGTGGCACATTCACATCATTATGGATTTGCTGAAACTTCCAGAATATAAAACACCAGGTGTGACCCTTAGTGTAAATGATGAGCTCTGGATAATAAGATGTCGCTGTTGATTGTCTTGAACCAGAGTCACCACTGTCCTACAGGATGTCACTCGGAGGGGAGGCTGGGGGTGGAGGGTGCGGTGGAGGGTGCGGTGGGAGGTATCTAAGAACTCAGATTTTTTCTCACTTTTACTGTGAACCTAAAACTGCCTCAGAGTATTTTAAAATTAGTTTAAATATTGAAAAAGGGTATGGAACTTGGTGAATTCCTTTCCTTTTTTATTTTTTTTTTTAAAGGCCAGTAGACTGAGGTCAGGATACTGTTTATTCTGCACAGAAGCAAAAAGTATGAAAGGAAAGTGTATTCTTTTAAACTTGAAGATGAGAGGACAGAGATCAAGGTAGCCCCAGCCTCTGGGAATAGCCAGGTGCAGAGACAGCGGGAGAGAGCAGATTTTGCATAGAACGCTTTCCAAACCTCTGCCTTCTCTCTGGAGTACATGTACACAGGGAGGACTGAGCAGCCACCCAAGGAAGTCTAAGAGGAGTGCTCCTTGAACAGATGCCTTTCCTGGGGAACACATGTTATAGTTTGACTTTAGCTAAATTAACTGCTCGTTAAAACAAAGCAGAACCAAAGGAAAAAAGTACTCCTTGATTTTTTTTAATTATGTGCATAAATGTTTTACTCTATGTATATCTGTACATCATTTGTGTACCTGGGGCCCAAGGAATACAGAGAGGATTTCGTATGCCCTGAAACTGTAGTTACAGACAGTTGTGAGCTACCACATGGGTGCTGGCAATCAAATTTGGCTCCCCTAAAAGAGTAGACAATGTTCCTAACTGCTGAGCTGTTTCTCCAGCCCCCTTAATACTCTTCTGAGGAAACAAAATGGAACCCCATCTCCATAATGTACCACTCACAGTGTTAGTACATAATCTAGAAATATGTAAAAATGTGGTCCACATTCCCCCCTCACTGTGCTCTGCAGACATCACATCTTTTTATGAATGGCAGGCTTCTGGCCATCCCTTGTGGGCCAGGCTCTCTGGGTCATGTTTCCAGTGTCATGTGCTCACTGATGAACATACATTCTGTCATATTGTAATCATTCTTAAATACTTTTGGTTCCTATTTTATAATCTGCAGACAGTGACCTTTGGTGTTACTATTATAACTGCTTTAGGACATTATGAACTACAGCCGTATAAGTGTGCACTTGGGTTTAACATATTTTCTGTGTTCTGACTGCTCCCAAAACAGCCATTCCCATGTCTCCCACTCTTTTTTGGCCCTTCCTAAAACATAAGTATCAACATTAGGCCAATTAAAAACCCCATAGTGAATGTAAGTGCTGGAGAAAATGAACGATCAAGAGCTATGATGATTAAGCTTAGTGAGGAAGTCAAAAGTCAGTAGGTGAACAGTTAGGCCTCTGGAGCCGGCACCGTCTTCCACGTTGTGAGAGTAAAGAAAATCTTGAGGGGAATTAGGAGCGCTACTTCAGTGAACACACAGAAGATAAGAAGAGCAGTTCCATTACTAATTTATTACCGATAAAGATTTCACCCACAACACTCTCTGAAGTTAAAGCTTAATTTAGAGCATGTCCCTGACTGAATTCATGAAGGCTGAGAGAAATGAGAAACTTCAGAAGCTACCATAAGTTGGTTCAGGAGGTTTGAGGAAAAGAAATGCCTTAATAAGGTAAGTGTGCAAGACAAAGCAGCAAATGCTGAGTTAGAAGCAGCATCAAATTATCCAGAACATCTCATTAAGATAATTGATGAAGATGGCCTCATTAAACAACATTGGGATGGGGTGGGGGGCAGTTTCTAGCTCATCATCCCTTGAACTCGCTAATGGCAGCCTTGAGCTTAGGTCTTTCCTGGTGCACCGGCCATCACACTTGGTCTTTCATATGGACACCACTTAGGACTTTTCATAGCCAGAGAAGTTATCACCCAGCTTCAGAGGACATGCTGGCTCTCTTGTTGGCACCAGGAAAGGCTGACTTGACTTGGAAGCCCCTTTTCATCTGTCATCCTCAAATCCTGGGACTCTTTCAGACTCATATGAGATTTACCCTGCCTGTTCAATATAAATGGAACAGCGGAGCCTGGACGACAGCACATCTGTTTACAAAACCAGTCTCCTGACCTTGTAAAGCCTCCTGTTGATAACTGTTGTCAATACAGTGAGCTCCGCCTGGTGGGGGATACTTCCTGCTCCAGCTCTCGGATAACTTTGTTCAAGGAATCCAAGGCTATCTTGGGTGGCATGCTGAGATCCAGTCTCAAAGAAAAGCAAATCCTTTCAAAATATAACTTCACCCAAGAACTCTGGAGTTTAATGAGATCAGCGATATTTTCATACTTGTTAACTGGCACTAGCCACTTTACAGTCTATGGATCAGGGATCTTTACTCAAGTCTTACTATCTGTACACTTTATGAGTTTATCATTGTCAAGGACAGTGGTTTCTCTGACTTATCTGGACATAGTAAATCGAAAACCTCTGGAAGTGATTCTCAACTGTAGATGTCATTAAGATTAAATGCTATTATTAGGGTTCACCACATAGACTGCATTAAGAACATTCATTATTCATGTCAAAATATCAATATTAACAAGAATTTAGAAGAAATTGATTGTAACCAGCATGGCTTTGATGGCTCAATACATTGGTGGAAGAAACAGTGGTAGACAATGTAGAAATAGCAGTTAACTTAGTTTCCTTTCTGTTGCTGTTGCTGTAATAAACACTGTGACCAAAACAACTTGGAGAGGAAGGGCCTTGCTTCATTTGATGGCTTACAGCCTCTTAGCAAGGGAAGGAACTCAAGGCAGGAACCCCATGCTGGGAGGGGCCTTGGTGCTGCTGCTGTAAGTAACCCCAATAAAACTCATAGTTCATTGGTTTGAACTTTGGTGGTATCCATACTTTGGTTGGCTATAGGCTCCCTATCTGGACTGAGAAGAATGTGTATAATATCTCCCATTAAGTCTGGTCACACAACAACCACTGAAACTTGGTCAAAGAAAATGGCCAAGTTAAAAACACAGTCAGCTGCTTCCTTGCAAGAGACAAGGTCTGCAAATAAACTCATTAAGCCGGATCTCCTCTGGCCTCAGTGACCATCTACCTGAACAAGCTACCCTGGGGGGAGGAGTGAGACCTCAGTGGCACTCTTCACACCCAGCAGACCTGCAGCTTCAGCAGTCAAGGTGGAATGCAACAGTGTGAGGAAGCCAGCAGAAAAGGACTTACAGCCGCTCCTTCACCACATCCCACCAAGACTACATAGTGATCTGTCTGATAAACACAGCTCCAAGTGGGTCCTGTTTGAGAAAGAGCAATCTAGGAAGGTGACCTTTCAACTCAACACAGCTGTGTCAGTGACTAACTTCATAAGTACTCTTTTCATTTTTTGTTTTCTGTTTACGTCATCTCCAGTCTTGCACATATGTCTCATGGTAGTTTTGCTTTTGTTTGTTTATTGTTCAGTTAGT
>OU015751.1:100355206-100365363 GCA_907169655.1 Acomys percivali
CACTCCGCCCACTCAGCCCACTCCGCCCACTCAGCTCACTCCGCCCACTCAGCTCACTCCGCCCACTCAGCTCTCTCATAGCTGCCTTTGTCCCTTGATAGACTGTTCCCAGCCAGGCCTATCAGCAGCCTCAGCAGCGCACTGCTTCTCTTCCGGGTCGTTGTCACTGGCCCAGGCAGTGTGGAGCCGGCTCCTCCCAGCTGTTCCTTCCGGGGTACTAATGCAAATCCCAGTTTCACATCCACTTCACACTTCTGTCTCCACGGCCTGTGCTGATGTGACATTCTGGGTATCTAGGCCCTGGTCACGTCTCAACAGCCTGGACAGCCTTTCTCCTCTTTGCTGTTCTTTATTCTGCATTTTCATTTTTGCCAGGCCAAACGGAATTATTGAAACCCAGGGAATTTGTGTCATTAAAAAAAAAAAAAAAAAGCCTGTAAGAAGTGTAATTTTTGTCATTTTGTCATTGTCTTTAAACCAAAACAAACACTCTTCCTTGTTAACATATTCCCCTCGAACTACAGTTAAATTCTCTATTTTTCATCCATAAGATCGAACAGTGGTTTTTATTCTGTCTCATCCTCATGTGGTCCTTCCCACAACAGGTTTTCTCCTTCATCCTTTGCTTTCTTTTGCGCCTGGGATACACAGAACAGAATTGATTAGTCCTGATGATATAGAAGATACTTGTGACTCAGCAAGCAAGTAAGGCCAAGCTCTAAGCCAATGGTTCTCAACCTGTGGGTCATGGCCCCATTGAGGTCACATATCAGATATGCTGCATATCAGATACTTATATTATGATTCATAACAGTAGCGAAATTACAGTTATGAAGTAGCAGCATAAACAGTTTTATGGTTGGGCGAGTCACTGCAACATGAGGAGCTGAATTAAAGGGCCACAGAATTAGGAAGGATGAGAACACTGCTCTGAACACTATGTATCCATAAAAATGTCCAAACACAGAAGAAATAATGTAACAAATGTATGTGATCCTATATTTACTTGTATCTAACAAATGATTTTACCTTAGTTCCCCAAGAAATTGTTAAGGAAAACAAACTAATGAGAGCCCCCAGTTTTAGTCTTTATAAGAAGATGGTCACCAGTGACCTCACGCCTGTGAACAAGAACAAGGCCCTGAAGGAGGGAGTGATGCCCTCCGGAGCAGAACTGGGGCCAGTGGCTTACCTCCAGCACAGCAATAGCTGGTGCTTAGGTGACAGTGTGCCTGTCACTGCTCTCCTTCTGTGTACATATGAAGTCACCGAAGGCTGGGCACCCTGTGCAGGGTACCTGAAGCTGTACAGCCAGGAAGAAGTAGAGCCAGGGTTTGAAGCTAGGCAGTGTGACTTTAAAACTCACGCATAACACCCCATTATGTGTTAAATTGTGTTAGAAGCATCAGCATTAGTTTAAGCTTTCTTATATCTAACATTAAAAAAAAAAAATGGAGCCGTTGGGTTTTTTATGCCTGAAATTTATTTATTGTGTTGAGATGAATAATTTCTGTTACTCCGAATCATCAGCAAGGTCATCTTAACCCTTTGAATTGCACCTGTTGTCCACCCTGAACACCCCTGTCTCGTCTGATCTCAGAAATTGCAACTGTCAAATCAAACATTAGGGAGTGAAAATGTTTTACACTATGGCTCTGCATTCCTTTATGCCTGCTTATTCTTCCATCGTGCTACTTGAACCCTGAGTTATATATTTTCCTCCAAATATCACTTTGAACCAAAATATAAGATTGTGTATGTCTTCTTTATTATGAGTTTTTAAAATTGAAACTTCTTTCTAGCCTTTGAGGTGTATTTATTGTTTCCTCTGATACTGTCTCATGCCTATTATTATGCCTTCCCAGTGACTACTAAAGCTTTCTATCTTCATATAAAATAGTTAGCTGTGAATACCTTTTGTATATGCAGTTTCTCAAAGCCTTTCAGAATCACAGGATTCTTTCAAATGACTAATTACTGCAAATCTGGTTGCCTGTGTAACGCTATCCAGCACGCAGCTGCTTCGTATGAAGAGAGGCTAAGAGCTCCCTTTGGTTTTGTTCATTTAAAATCATTTGCTTCTTATTTAATATCTGCAAAGAATGCAGCCACATCATAGTAGAATGTGCTGTTGTGAATTTTGGATTGTTTCCATGGGTTCCGCCTTACATCTGCATGGTGGTTAAAGCCAGTGCTTCCTTTCTCTTGGTAGTCACTCAGGGCCTTTTGCCTCATAATCCAATGTCATGCTGAATGAGAGAAAATTGAAGTTGAATTTATTTGACTATAGAGAAGGACTGCACAGAACAATACACTTACTTAAGAACTCCTTGCCTTAGAAACTGAAGGAGCTGTTTTGTGCAGGTGGCTTAGACTCGGCTGCTAACCCTGACTGTGTTCCTTTATTTATTAAGGACAGGAACTGGGCATTCTGCTTCTGAAAACAAAGGGCCCTGCTAGTCCGCCCGAACATTAGCCTGTGGGATGCTCACACATCCACCATTCAGAACCAGAGATGCGCCTTAGGTTTCTGTTTTTTGTTTTTAAATAACCCTTAGCACTTGCTGATTTAAAAAAAAATACAATCGATAAATGAAAAGCAGCCATGATAATATATAAGTCATCTCCCAATAACACACCAGAACACTCCAGGGTCCTTTTGGCATTGTGAGTTATTCATAATGAAATGTGTTCCTTCAGCTCTATGTGATGTCTTTTCTGCTTAACTAAAATGCTTCCTTGGTTGGCACTGCTTATATTTTTGTTTCTCTTTACTGTGTGACAGCTTTCATTCGTTCTTGCCTTTCTATGTAAAACATTTGTTTCCTTCACCAATATTCAGAGCTTTTGTAAGACAGGTGGGAACATGTGTCTCCTCTGCTGGTTCTACACTGTGAACCAAAGACTAACCCATGTTTGTTCTGAAAGCAAGGAGACAAGAGAAACGAGAAACGTATGGGTAAAGAGGATGACTGAACGTACAACAGTGTTGCCATTAATGCTGCACAGGGTTGTGTGGCGTGGTTTGGTTTAGTTGGAACCTAGTAAATTCTGGAACCCTGATGCATCTATATTTTAAGTGTGAGCCTCAGAATACTTTTTAATGTTAGCAAAATGAGCCTGAATTAGTGGCTATTTTTAGTATATTCTATTGTCAGGTAATTGGGAATTAATTACATAAAATTTACATACCAAGTAATAGTTCTTTGAGGCTTTATGTTAAAACTAGTCAGTTTTAACTCTAGCCACACTTAGAAATGATAACAGAATTCATCACATGGGCTCAGATCCATGTTTCATCTAGTTCAGGAGTCTATCCTGACAAAAGCACCAAGGAGCATTCAACAAGAAAGCAAAATTGTTCTCTGTGGTGTTTGTTCTGTAAAATTAGTCACAAGGAAACCACATTTGTCTTTACATCTTTCACCAGTAAAACAATATTTCTCATTTTGCAAAGCATATCTCTTTGAAAGTTCAGAGACTATAATTGGCCTAGAACAATACTCACCCCTCATCTTTGACATAGCATTCCTCTGTGCCCTTGATGTTTCAGGAGGCAGTGTGAGAGAAAGACTTAGGGACCAGGCACAACTGTTTGAACCATTGGATCACTTCACAGCCTGCTGGGTGAACTTACTTTCATCTTTTCACTTTCCACTTGTAAAAATCAAAATACCTGCTTTCTCTTCCTGGTAACTATGACCACAAATGAACCAAGGCACGCAAAGCACCATGCTCAGCACGTGGACATAGTCTGCCATCAGTGAGGACAGCTCCTCCCTCCTCCCTCCTCCAAGTATGAGTCAAGTCTGCCAGCAGCATGTCTGAAGCTTAATGACACAATGACATGTACAGAGCACTCAAAATAAGGTTTCTGGACTTTGAAATATTTTATATATGTTTTACTGATATATATTATTTTATTTATATCATATTACCATATTATTTTCTTTTTCATTAACAGGCAAATGTGTACCTTGATAATATCATTAGTAAGTGCATAATTGATCTTGTTTTGAGGGGGTCTTCTGCTCAGCAGATTTAAACCTTTTTAGAAAGTTTGACTGCCATCTGATCGATCTGCTGATTGCAAGAATGGGACAATGGACTCAGAGAGGATCTCATTTTTTTTTTTTCTCTTCGTCTGAAAAATGAGACAATTACAACCTGTCTGGGATTTTGAAGTGATAAAGTTAGATAATGGATGTGAGGAGATGATGGTCAAAGAACACAAATATTTCATTAAGATAGGTGGTGAAGCTGAAGAACTCTGCTGTACAACATGGTGCTCGTTAGCCAATAACGCATTAGTAAATATGTTGAAAGAATACATTTAAAGTGGGTTGGTGTAGTACATGTGCTAATAAGCTTGATTTACCCATTCCAGAATGGTTACATATTTCAAAATGTGATGTGTTAATAGACATAAAATTTACATGTTCATTAAAATAATTAAAAATAATATATCTCAAAGCACTGGGCATATAAAAACAAGAGGTTTATATAAATGCCTGGAAAATAGTGATGAGAACATTTGTTTAGAATGAATTTGCTTTCTGATTTGAGAAACTAGCTCATGATAAGAACACATGTTGAAGATTTACACAGAAGTTTGGTGTCCGTGTATGGTTGAATAAAAAGTGTCAAGCTTACTATTAAAAGGATATTAAAATGCTTGAGTGGCTAGAACATACATATTTGATGAGTCCCTTGTTCTGAATGACTTTTTACTGCATAAAGTGGCTAGATCATTTGTATTGTCTCCTTCTGTACTTAAACGATTGCAGAGAATTAGGTGCCCACAGCTTTCAGTGGAGTCAGAGTTCAGGTCTCACAACAGCTGCCTGCAGGGCCCAGGTAAGCCAAGACTGCACACATGTCACGTGGCCTCTGGAATACTCCTTCTCAAACACTCCCTACATTTCCCAGCTGAAGACTCTGTGGAAACCAATTGCCCACAGTGTCCTCTTGCCTTTTAAATTTATTAAAGTGCTTGTAGATGCTACTCGGAGCTAATGAACTGTCAGCCATGAGCCTGGTACATGATATGTCTATTGCCTTTCTATCCAGAAGCCTCAGATGGTTTGGGAACAGAAGAGGATGCTCGGACAGCCAAATATTTTAAGAAGGGAGACACATGATAAAAAATATGTATGGAGAGTGCCAGCAACACAAATGTCCCTTGAAAACAGTAGAAAGGTTAGCCTGTTAGGTGCTTGCAAATTAGCATGACAGTGAAGAGAGAAGGGGCCAAGACATGAGGTGTGTGGGCTGTTGTGTGGACCATGGGCATGTTGCATACAGGCAAAGTGGAAGAAACATGTGTTGCCCTTAGGAAGCTAAAATGAATCTTCACAAGAGTTTGGTTTAGTTGACAAAACACCTAGACAGTGGTGCACTAATGGACATGCTGTGTCTTTTCAGATTTACAGTGTCAAGTAGAGACACTTGGGTTGAGACTTCAGAAGACGGCGATGGAGCTGGACAACTGTAAAGAGATGCTCATGTAAGGCACAGTGGTAAACAGCCGTCAGCGTGTAACTGTTTAGAGTCATGTCAGTAGGCCGTTGTGAGAACCTCAGTGTTTCTGTGATGAGACGGGAGCCAGATACAAGAGAAGTTCTGGATGCCACAACCAGCCTGGCAAAACAACAGAGACCCTTTCTCAAACATGGTGGAAGACAATGGCCTCCACATGAGCACCATAACATATACGCGCGCGCGCGCGCGCGCACACACACACACACACACACACACACTCACTCACAGAAGTATGCATCATACAGACAGACAGAGATGTAACAGACACACATAAAAAGTACCCAGGGAATATTTGTTTTAAAGTTAAAGTTAATTTATTTCGGGAATTTGAAAGGCGATATATAAACATGGTATATCTGTAATTATAATGCTAAAATAAAATGCACATGATGTTTGAAAAGTAAAGCACCCCATTTTACTTCTTGATGTATAATCTGGAAGCTCTGGTTTCAGTTCCTGTATTCACAAAGTTCAGTCTCATAAATATAAATATTTAGGATGCTTAGCGACCAAATGTTTGTGTTGAATGTGGCTGTTCCTAAGAACAATGTGTTTAATCAAATATTGAACAACATAAAAAGGATCAAATTCCAGAACTGCCTAATCGAATTAGTGTATAGTTAGATTATTTGTAGCAAATGCTTTGTTTTAGGAAAACAAGTGAATAGCACAGAAAGGTCAGGGGTGTGGCTGCCTATGTCGGATGCTGGGGTGAAGCAAGGAGAGAGCAGGGAGCTCTTGGTGCCTTTCTTCCCCAGGCACAAGAGGTAAGTTTCTCTGAGATAAACATGAAGAGACAAGATAGCAGTTGCAAAAATTAAAAATCCCTGTTCACTCTGTCTATAATGTGAGGAGGACTGCGTCCATATGGAAGTCTTGTGGGGAAAGCAGGCTCAGACCACAACTTTATTTTTATTTGCTTTATTTATTATTATTAGTGCTGTTACTTTGTGTGTTTGTGTGTGTGTGTGTTCTAAGGATGTGTATGCCATGGACATGTATAGAGGTCAGAGAGCAGCTTTTGTAAGTTAGTTTCCTCCTTCTGTCACACATGCCCCAGTGACTGAACTCAGGTCCTCAGTCTTAGAGACATGTGCCTTTCCCTCTAAGCCATCTCACTGGCCCAATGCTTGCTCCATGGAGCTCAGGAAGTGGTGGGGGAGCGGGACTGGAGAGATACTGCTCTTTCAAAGGACCAGAATTTGGTTCCCAGGACTCACATTAAGTAGCTCAGAATGTTCTGCACATGTAGCAGGCACCTACACACACACACACACACACACACACACACACACACACACACACACACACACACACACACTTTAAAGTAAAATCTTAAAAAATAAAGCTGAGAAGTGATGAGGTCACAGCCCAGGAATAGCAAAGTGGTATAAGCACCTGACTAAGCTGAGAGACACTTTTGATCATGTCAAAATTTATCTTGTAGATAAAATCTTGGAAAAGTAAGAGAGATGCTAAATGGATGGACAAGGGTAAAGCTTATCGGTTGTAAACCAACTAAGATTTTTCCAGAGTAGTTTTACACAGAATTCCTTGCATAAATAAGGAGCCATTCCATTTAATATTAGTGCAAGCCTTGTGTTGTTTGGTTAAGTATAATTTTTATCACATTTGCAAACTGAGTACTGAGAAATGATAGGAGTCAGGCAGAGTGGGGCTGAAGAGGAAACGCGTGCCCTCGTGACAGTCCATCATACCTAATGGCTTACCAGGGGGAGTTGTCGTATGATTACAGGAATTCTGTGCTGTTGGACCAGCTTATGGAAGGGCTGCCGCCCACGCACAGGAGACCTGCTTCAATGGAAAATCAGAGCGAGTACCCAGTTTTAGAAAACGTGGATTATAAGAGCCACTTAGAATGGCCCCTTGTGCTAGAGACCTTGCTCTATGCCTGTCTTACCTCTTCCATCAATGTTCTACCTGCTTTCTGTTTCCTGCCTGGAACATGCTAGGTGGCAAAGCATGACCTTGAACTTCTGACCCTCCTGCTTTCATCTCCCAAATGCCAAGTGCTGGGATTACAGGCATATACCACACGGTCAGTTTTGTGTGAAGATGGCAATAGAGTCCAGGGCTTCACCCATGCTAGGCAAACGCTCTGCACGATGAGCCTCATCCCCAGCATTGTTATGTTATAACAAAAAACTAATTTTGAGTCTTATCAGTTAGAAGGCATTGGCTGCTATCTCTAAAGTGAGGTAGTGGTCTGTGTAGTCAATCCAGTGGCTTGGCAATATTACCAAGGGTTTCTGTGTCTTGGTTAGGGTTCTATTGAAGTGAAGAGACACCATAACTGCAGAAACTCTTATGAAAGAAAGCATTTAACTGGGGCTAGCTTGCAGTTCAGAGGTTTGGTCCATTGTCATCATGGTGAGAAGCATGACAGCGTGCAGACAGACATGGAGCTGGAGAAATAGCCGAGTGTTCTACATCAAGATCAGCAGGCAGCAGGAACCCCCAAAGCCCATCCCTAGGGATACAGCTCCTCTAACAAGGCCACACCTTCTAATAGTGCCACTCCCCGTGAGCCTATGGGGGCCTTTGTCATTCAAACCACCAGTCTTGTCTCCTTCCTGTTTCCTTCAGCACAGGCTTCAACTACATCAAGGTTCCTTTTGTCTGGAACATGGCTGTAGCTCTAAATACTGTTTGCAAAAGAGGCTCTCTAGTAGTAAAAGCATCTGTAGAAAAATCCCCCAAACCACCAAACAGCCTTCTTCCTCGCTGTGTGTCTAAAGCCCACTGTATCTTCTCTGTTAAATGAATTACTAACAAGAGGAACTGGACCGCAAAAATGACCCTGCAGTATGTATCCCAGTGGGTACTAACTGAGATTCTGAGTCAGGGAAGAAAGCTGCAGCGGCTGTCACAGGGAAGCAGCGTTTTGCTTGAACAGTGGGGCATTAATCATGCTCTGAAAGTCAGATTTGGAACTTTCTACAAATTCATCTTTGTCACACTATCTATGCAATTAATGAAGAGACGACACCAAGATAATGAAAGATAAGAAGGCTGCAAAGTGCAATTTTACAGCTATACCTATAATCCAAGCTAGTAAGGAGACTATGGCAGGATGAGTTAAGTTTAAGGCCTGCCTAGGCATTGTGTGACACTATTTCTGGAGAGACATGAATAGACAGCTTCTCATTCCAGATAGGGAACTTACTGTAGACCAAAGTATGGACACCGTCAAAGTCTATTTGGCGAAACATTGAGCTTCTTGGGAGTTATTTTCAGAAGCAGAAATGACTCAAAAATAGCTGCATCTCCAAAAGTCTACCTCAGCATGAGTGGCAGTTCACAAAAGCTGGAAGCCTAGAGTGCACAGTGTGACCTGCAGGCAGCTCAACAGGTCGCAGAGTGTCTTTCCTGGGTAGCTTAGCCCTGTTCCAGTGGCCTTGGTGGACTCTGCCTCTTCCAGAAGCTTGGCTAGCCTCTGCTTCTCACAGAAAGTGGAGCTGACGTATTGTTCAGGGTTCTCTAGAATAATAGAACTTATCGGATGAATTCCTCTAAATATATGTAAAGGGGATTTATTAGAATGACTTAGCAGCCAAGATGCAGCTACTCCCAACAATGGCTGGCTATGAACAGAAAGTCCAAGAATACAGTAGTTGCTCAGTCCACAGGGCTGGATGTCTGAGCTGGTATATGCTGGCATCCTGAAGAAGTAAGCTCTAATGCCAGTGAAAGAATGGACATGCTAGCAAGGCAGGGCAAGCAAGCAAAGAGTAAAGGCTTCCTTCATTCATGTCCTTACATAGGCTTCCAGTAGAGACATGGTCCAGATTAGAGGTGTGTCTTCCCACCTCAAGATCCAGATTAAAGGCTTGCATCTTCCTACCTCAAATATCTGAATTAGAAATGAATCTTCCTACTTCAAATTAAGCAAAAATACCTCACAGGTTTGCCCTCCATTTTTTAAATTTTAGTTAATTCCAGATGCAGTCAAGTTGGCAACTAAGAATAGCCAACCTAGGTGATCTTCCTCTTCAGGTAGCTCAGTTTGTCTGAGAATGTTGTTCCATCTTTATGGTTTATATATACTTAGGGAAGGAAGTGCTAGTGGATTTGGTCAGTTTCAGGGGCTTTATGAAGCTGAGTTGTTTGCTTCTGAGCCTAAGTACAGGATGAAATGCTTCACTTTCCTTAAGAACATTCTGTATCTTAAGGAACTTCCTGTTTCAAGATGGAATGTTTTATTTGGAAGGAAATTGCTATACAACAACGGGATACAAAGTAAGTTTAAGACCAGCGTGAACAACTTAACAAGACTGTGTCTCAAAATGTTAAATAGCAAAAGGGCTGAGGTTAATGCACAGTGGTAAAGAACTTGCCTGGTACACATAAGATCCTAGGTAGTATTTTTGATATGTGTATATAAGGATGTGACATGCATTACCATTATATATTACTAGCAATATTATCAAGAGTTTTGATGCTCCTCAAAATATTAACTATAAATATATATATATATGACAAACATACACACACTGTACTGTACATGTGTGTGTGTGTGTGTGTGAGAGAGAGAGAGAGAGAGAGAGGGAGAGAGAGAGAGAGAGAGAGAGAGAGAGAGAGAGAGAGAGAGAGAG
>OU015751.1:100365373-100376148 GCA_907169655.1 Acomys percivali
GAGAGAGAGAGAGAGAGAGAGAGAGAGAGAGAGAGAGAGAGAGAGAGTATCAACATAAGGACAGGTAAAGACTACAAGAACAGCTACCATAATATGAGAAATTTTCAGGAACTTTGAAAGTTGATGCATAGAAAGGACAGTCAAAGGGTTGACTCTCTGGAGGTGTGAACAAGAAGAAACCCAGCTGTGTACTAGAAAAGGTTGAGATGCAATAGGCAGGAGCTTGCTCAAGTCATTAGCAAGTCAAGGCTGTGAGACCTAGTGAATCCTGTGGAGTTTGTGAAAACTCCTCCAACTCTCTCATGCTAGGATCCATTTTGTATATTATTTGGGATAATCATATACTTTGTATATTTGATGTAGGTTATATGAGGAAAGGCCTTCTGAGACTTTGGAACACTTAAGCTAGATGGCCCATCATCAAAAGCCTCCAATCAGTCAAGATAGCATTTACAGAGGCTTCTATAGGCACTCAGACTAAAGCAGTTCATGTAGGGACCCACAGGACAAAGCTCACACCACACAGCAGGTAGCAAACTATGCCCACCACACCAACAAAAACAGGCAGGAAAGCAGGCAAGGAATCAGAAAGCTCAGTATGAACCCAAGAAAACTTACTAAGTCTGATCCCGACCCCACCCATCAAAGTGACTTAGAATTCATGCCGTGAGACATAATAAATTCAAATTAGCAAACAAAAGACATTCAAGTTAGTATAATTTATATCCACTAAGTATATCCAAAATTGTATCTATAAAGGGAAAAAAAACTTATGAAAAACAATCAGGAGTTGAGAGATTAAACATGTGACCATAAAAATCTATCCCTTTCATGTTAAATATGAATTCACACATTTGACATGGGTTTAAATGAATGGAATGAATAATTGATATAATCATTAACAGTGACCTGCTAAGAATACACAGGAATGAGAGTGAGATTTGTGCAGAATCTTACTTCATTCAGTATGCTTATATATTTCCTGAAGATTGTGTTTATTTCCATGACTGCAGTAAAAGGAACAAATTCATTTAAAGTATTTTGGAATTTGTAAATTAGTAATTAATATAGTATTTGTCCACCTCTTATCCACAAGGGTTGTGCTTCAAGACGTAGTGCCAAGAGAAATACAGTAGCATAGTGCTTTAATCACAGCACTTGGGAGGCAGAAGCACATGGATTTCTGTGAGCTCCAGGCCGATCTGGTCTACATTGTTCATTCCAGGACAGCCAGAGCTACATAACGAGACCCTGTCTTAACAACAACAACAACAACAACAACAACAACAACAAACAACAGCAGCAACAACAAAAGGCTCAGTCCTAAACCACCACCATTAGTATTAAACCCTACACAGACGAGTTTTTTCCTGTGCCTTCTTCCGTAGTTACCTTTTTATTGCTGTGATAAGCCCCATGACCAAGGCAACTATTGCAGTCCATGACAGCAGGAACAGCTGAGAGCTCACATCTTGATCCATAGGCAGGAGCAGAGAAAGGGCATATTAGGAATGGTACTAACCTTTTGAAACTTCAAAGTCCACCCCACAGTGACTCATCTTCCTCAACAAGACTGTACCTCTTAATCCCTCCCTAACAGCCCCACCAACTGTATTCAGACCAAGTATTTAGACATTTAAGCCTATGGGGCCATTTTTATTTCCCCACACCTGCACACTCATGATAAAATTGAACTTACATATTAGGCACAGAATAAGATAAATGACTAAGAATAGAGTTACGGTGTAAGGAAAGTTGTAGGAATGGGCCCTCTTCATATCCTATTACACTGTGTTCACTATCTTATGAGATACTTATCTGGTAAAAGAGTGGTGAGTGCCACTAAGATATGTTCCTAGGCTGCCATACAAAGATTATATAAAAGCAGACACTATGATAAACAGCAGTGGTTCTGATACCTGAGCAGGACCAAGAGAGTTGAAGATGGATAGCATCAATAATGTGAGCATCCAGGACAAAGTGATGACCACCCTTGGTAGGATGGGGTGGGACAATAGATTTCATAACAGTAGTCAGAACTGTGAACAGTTTAAAACTTACTAATTAGTTCTGAAACATTCAGTTTATTATTTTCTTTAACTGTAATAGAGTAGCAGAAACTTCGGAAAGCAAAGCCACAGACATGGAGAGGGGACCACTGAATGTCTAAAATAGTTACACACAGTACATTTTCTAATCTGTGGACCCTTGTGACATGCCTATACTTTATTAGCAGCTATTGCCTCTCACTTAACAGTTTGTGCTACTGTAGGCTTCTGATTATCACAATTACTAATTTGTGAAGCCCTAGCTTGCCATTCAAACACAGTTAGACACTCTGGTATTGGAGCTTTAGCTCTTATTAGCATATAACTTCAGTTTCTGATTTCCCCAGTACCTTTGTGATGATTTGAGAATTTTTGTCTGGCAAGCACAATGTGACCTGTGACTTGGTAGCATTTTGCTGTCACTATGGATAGCTACTTGTTACATGGTCTGATCTCAAGTAGTTTCCTAGTTAGCTATGGCTGTGATAAGCACCATGACCAAAAGTGACTTATAGAGGAAAGAATTTATTTGATCTTATTGCTTACAGTCCATTCTAATGCAAGGGCAGGGCAGGAGCTCAAGGCAGGAACCTAGAAGCAAAAATTGCCCCAGAGACCTTGGAGGAATGCTGCTAATTGACTAGCTCCCTCTGGCCTGCTCAGCCTGCTTTCTTCTATCACTGAGGGGTGGCACCACCCACAGTGGTCTGGGTCTTCTCACATTAATCAAGAAATGCCACAGGTGAATCGGGTGGAAGCATCTTCTCAGTTGAAATTGCCTCTTCCCAGATGACTCCAGCTTGTGCCAAGTTGAAAAAACAAAAACAAAACAAAACTAATGGCAGGGGAGTAACCTGGCTGGTCTTACACTACAGATTATCTCCAGGGCACCAGCTCCATCACATTTCAGTTATTTTATTTTCACCTGGGCTGTGTGGAATCTGCCCTGTGTACTTGAAGTTTGGAAACCAGCAGAGCCCATAATCGGAGCTACCTCTCCTAACCTATCTTTTATTCAGGCTTAACACTTCACTTCCAGCAGTTGAGGTTACTCAAAACCTTTCCCCCTGGTTCTTAGGGCCAGAAAGACTAGCATTTTCTGCCAGAGTTTTGGTTGCCCTGCATGGTTCGTACTGAGACTGAGCCCAGGCTTAAAATGCTGTACCATACAATCTGACTCTACAATGTCTCTTCAGTCCAAGAGTCATTTCCCTCCAGAATCTCCCCACTTTTATCAGTTCCCTAATACTGTAAGATGGGCTCTTGCTTGTTCCTTTGTGGGGTTTGTTTGATCATGTTCAGAGTGTACCCTTCTTAGTTAAACACAATGCATCTGATAGGCGTTGATCTGATTAAGTGTATCTTTAGATAATAATATAACAATGTGAAAACTTTAAGATATACAAAATTTTTTATTGTGAAATAATTCATTTTAACTATTTCAAAATCCTTTTGCCTTAGGAAAAAATCTAATGATGCTGATAACTCTCAAAGAGAACTTAGAAAACTGAAGTTTGAGTCCGTTATTTCAGAGTCAAGGTATATACTGAAAAATTTTAATAAACATTTTAATAATTGGATTTAAACAATATTTTGAAGATCCTCTTATTGAGAATATGCATGCTTGCTATTTTCTTGCTTACATATGTAATGCCTAATTTGGACTTCTAGTATCTCACAGCCATTCCTTGTTTCTGTCTATAATTATACTGGTGTTACTGCTTTTTTCTTTGCTGTGACAAAAGTAACTGACAAAAGTGACTTAAGAGGAAAGGAGTTTATGTTTGACTCGTGGGTTAAGAAGGAACAGTGGTCACTCCATGGGGCAGCAGGAGAGTGAGGTGTATGTAGTCAGGAAACAGAGATAAGTGCTGGCGCCCAACCTGCTTCTCCTTTTCTTTCAGCCTGTGAGATAATATCTCCCACATTCAGGGTAGGTCTTCTTTGTCTACCAGACCTTTCTCAGAACAGCCTTACATATACCACCTGAGTATTTCCATAATGATTCTACATCCTGCCACCTGACAGGAAAATGTACAGTTGCAGCTCTACCCTTGTCACCTTGGCTTCCAAACTTACTAATGTATATCTTATCCTTCCACCCTGGCTCCTGAAGTTTGTTTCTCATCTTGGAATGCATACCTATAGTCTTTTAAAATCCCAACACTTTCCCAAAATCCAAAGTCTATTCTATTCTGAGACCTAAGGCAGTATTTTAAGTGTGCTACTGTAAAATAAGAATATTTATATAGCTTCACAGAGTAAGCATTCCCATTCCAAAGGGGAGGAACAGAATTTTAGCAAAGTAAGATTTGACCAAAGCAACTCAAAACCCATCAAGACAAACACCAAATCCTACAGGTCCACACTGCACACCTTGGGCTTGTAATAGAATTATCTGGGCTCTAATGGCCCTCGACAGCACCTGCCCCTCCAAGTATGCCTCCTGCAGTACACATAGCCTTTCTCCTGAGCTTTCTCCTTGCCATGCCTGTAGCGTCCCTCAGCACATGCCCTGTCCATGATCCTGGCCTCTCCAATATCACGTGCTCTGCATTGCTGCTTTGGCTTCACCTTCACAGCTTTCCCCAGAGCCTCCGGGCCTGCCTTGTGGGGAATCCAACCTTCCCCTGCATTACCTAGCCTCAGCAGCTTTATGGACCACATGGTGGAAGTTTCCACGCTTCCCTGAGAATCCCTGTATTTTCCATGCCTATATCCCGAGTACCAGGTAGATGGCACTACCTAGTTCTGTTCCTGTACCTAATACCTATTCTGATGTCTTTTTATCACAATGTGTCTGAATCTGAGAAAATGCTTCGAAAGCTATTGTTTTCACACAAAGACTCCCTTGGGGGTCTTCTCAGCACAGTCTCTATTTTAAGTGAATATGCATATTTTTATGTAGGTGGGGCCCCTTTCTCATTTTCCCATAGGGTTTGAGGCTTGTCTTGAGTGGCCTGAGACTTTAACAGCTACAACTGTTTTGTCTGCACCTGCTTTGTCAGCAACTTTAAATGGACAGTCCTTTCTTCATCAAACTGCATGTTTCCCATGTCACTCTGCTTTACTTGTCACTCCCTGTCACTGTAGATCTGAACAGAACAGTGAGCCAGTAGCCATGACACAGCCTGACAGTTACCTAGTCTCACTTTTCCTCAACCAATTAGTCCTTTTGTTTTGAATTCAGTCTCACTCAAGTTCTCAGGACATGAGGGAAACCATGTGCATTTCCCTCAGCATTTTGAGAGGTTTGTTTTCTACCAGAGTGGCCCAGTACACTCTGCTCGCAGCAGTCCCAGGCTTCTCCTGCCCTGACTTCCAAACTGTTTCATATTCTTCCCACAACCAGTTCCCAAGGCCTAAGAACCACATGGTCCGTTATCTCACTCTGTGGTACCAACTTCCTTTTCTCATTTCATGAACATAGTACCTTAAAAAAAGACAACTTAAGGATCACTTTGTTTGTTTGTTTTGGATCAATTTAAAGATGAGTACAGCCCATAATGACAGGGAAGGAAGGCATCGTAGCAGAAGCATGAGGCAACTAGTTACATCATCCAGAGTCAAGAAGTAGAGAGCAGTGAATTATGGGAATACACATTCCTCTTTCTTTTTATTCAGTCTGGACCCTGGACCATGGAATGGTGTTGCCTATATTCAAAGTGAGTCTTCCCTCCTTGTTTAAACCTTTCAGAAACACACTCACAGACATTTGCAGAATCCATGGTGGTGCTCAGCTCAGCCAAATTGGCAATGAAGTTAGTTATCACAGTGAGAAAAGTTTAATACCATTGAACTGTTTGTAGCATCTTTGTTTTTTAGTATAGTTATAATGAAAGGTCTTTATAGTATAAGACTTTATAGTATAATTATAAAGTCATAGTATCTAATGCATGCTTGTGAGATTTTTTTTTAATTCCTTTTAGGCACAAAAGGCTACTTAAAGAAAAGGAAGACTCTTTAACTACTTGTCAACAACTTTACAAAACTTTACAGGAAGAGCTGACTACAAAAGAAAGACAAGAAGAAGATATAAAAAGAAGAATCAATCTCACAGAAAATGAACTAGAGCTGACCAAAGCTCTCCTGCACCAGACACAGGAGGAAACTGTAACACTGAAAAATGAAAGGTGCAGTCAACAATAATTCTTCTAAATTTTTTATCTTAAATTAGCATTCAATATATATTTGAAACTTTAGTGTGGGTATAACAGTAAAGTCAGGAACTAAGACACATTTCACATGTTAGTTCAATGAGCTCCATTACCTCACTTTCAAGTGATTCCTGTAGAGAGGCTCCCAGTTGGTCAAAGCAGAGATGGTGTTTAGGTTGCATTGTTCTCAGAATTTTATTCAACATTTGATCATCTGTGAATACTTGTACTCTCACCCCAAAATTGTGTTTTTAACATAAAAATGTTTGTTTTCCTTTTACTACTTTTCCTTTTTATTGGCTTCTTTTTACCCATCCTTCTGATATTCTCATAAAAGTGGCTTCAATGGGACTAAAAGCATTCTGGCCCAGACTCTCAGGATAGCTTTGTTCTGATCATGCCTTTGAATTAGCATTTTCTATAGTAACATTTCAACTCTGATTTCTTTCTTATTTTAATTTGCCTAGAATGTCTTTACTCATTCGCTCTGAACCCTTCTTAAAACAGATATCTATCTAACACTTAGCATAACATTTGGTTTTCCCCCTGTTGTTAATTTTTAAAATAAGGGCACAGAGGGTGTTCCTTTTACACATATTGATCTAATTTTACTTTTTATTATTCTCTGTACACAGGAAGCTGATTGTTTGTTGGGTATTTGTTATTTTATATATATATATTTTTTAATGTATGTATTGCTTTGTGTGTGTGTGTGTGTGTGTGTGTGTGTGTGTGTGTGTGTGTGTGTATACACAATATCACAGCATACAGGGGAACTCAGAGAACAACTTTGTAGAACTGGTTCTCTCCTTCTGCACTTATGCGTGTCCAGTGGTCAAATTGAGATTGATAGGCTGTTATCAACCATCATGCTGGCCCTCTTCTATCATCTTAATCTCATTAAAAGTGTTTGTTAACTTGATAAGTATCATTTATAGATCTTGAAAATTGTTTATTCTCCTTCATAAGTATAGCTATTTTCTGAGACTAAATCTGGGATAGGGCTACAGCAATAGATAGCAGGCATGTTATAACTAGGTAATTGGGTTTGTTGCTCAGAGCCCTTTCTCCCAAACATAGTGGTGGACTATTGGAGTCATCTGTTTATACTGTAGGCTAGAAGATCCTCACAGTTCTCTAAGAAACAAGGCTTGTCTCTGGTGCTATCTAGGCTAATTTTTATCTCTTCTTCTCTTTGATTAAGTAACAACTGCAGAACTAATGTCACCCATATTTCTTCTCAGTTTTGAGAGATCAGTTAACCTGATTCTTGCAACGATGTTGTCTTTGTACTTATCTGGCTCTTCATCAACCCTTTTCTTCTGAATTTCATGATTACATAGTATCCCCTCAAACAGCATAATAGAAGCTTCACTCTAATAAGCAAGACATTTAGAAAAGTCAGGCTTATTAAAGGATTACCTCCTGGAAGACTGAGCATTCATAAGCATAAAGGAAACTTCTGTGTGGACACAGAAAATTCAAGATCAGTATAATTTAGGCATACATTATAGTATATATCATAAACATATTAGAAATATATTCTGATGGCCCGAGGCACATCAATAATTTCAGACATATCCTCTCTGTCTCTTTAATATGGGTTAATAACCAATGGCCATAATGATTGCCTATTGTCTAAAAGCAATTATGTATTCTATAAAGAACACACATAATTACAGTCCTCAAAAAGATACACTGTAACAGATAAAAGCCTCAGAAGTCTTTGGTTTAGAACATGAACATCTGAACAATTCTCGCTCTCTGGGATTCCCTGATTTCAATGATGCTGGCTTAGCAAGGCTTATCTGTGTACTTGGGTGAGTGCTGTCTGCCATGGTGCTCGCTGAGCTCCTCCTATCTCCTAAATGTTTCTGAAGCTCTCCTCTGAGAATCAGTCTAAGTACACGTGATTTACATTGTCACCAGTGTGATGAACATTCTCCCTTTAGGAGCAAATCAATAAAACTTAGAAGCAGCAGGAAGTAATTAGACATATTTCATATTAGATACACAGAAAGACTTATAGCTGCCCATGGTGGTACACACCTGTAATCCCAGCATGGAGGAGGCTGAGGCAGGAGGATCACTGCAAGTTTGCAGCCAGGCCAGGCCAGTCAGGGCTACACAGTATGACCCTCAAACAACAACAAGGAATTCAGTGGTACTGCAAGGGCTCTGTACTTTGTGGGCTTTTGAGTCGAACAAACAGATTTACACTCCCAGTTTGGCCACTGTCAAGCTTGGACAACTCAGTTTTGTTAATCCATTTCCTTATGTGCAGACTGGGCATACTATTACCAGCTGTCCTATGTGGGTGCTAAAGCATGTGGCAGTATGCCTTGTAGGTTATAGACACTCTGAAGTATTGCTTCTTCTGTTTTCTTAGAACACTGGCTCCTTAAAGCATCATTTTTTTTTAAGCCTATTGTCACCATGATGGTACTCAGCAAATATCTGTTGAATTCAGTATTATCTGCTTTATTCATGAGATGTAACAATTAATCTTTGGAGTGATTCCACATTGACGTCATTATCAGAATATAGCATTACTAAAGGAAGGGCCCAATACTATCTTCAATAATATAACAAATGCTTCTTCCAGACCTGCCATTCTCTCTGGTTTCCTATTCATCAGCAGCTTACTTGCTCAGCTTCTTATGCTATCACACACTTGCTGTTTTTAATGGAGGCAGGAGCTGTGACAAAAATCAAAATTATCTCTTTGATTGACAATGTGAAGACATCTCTAAAAGAACAACTTGTGAAATAGGGCTTAAAGCTGTTGTTTTGGCATTCTGGTTTGACGTTTGTTTGCAGTTACATTTTTAACTATAATTAAGGGAATCTAAAATTTTGCATTTATATAAGAAATTAGTCTCATTTTTTTCCTTAGGCCTGAGAATTTAAAAGTTAGCTTTTAAAATAAATACCCTTAATTGCAAGTACATCCTAATTTCCCTATTGTGTCAACTCTGAAAATGTTAATTTAAAAAATTCTGGTGAGATTGCAGGGTAGAGTGTTAGATATAGAAAGCCACAGTTAGTTCCCTTTAAGAAGCTTGCAGAATAAAGACAGCATGACACCCTTGCAGGAAGCCTTACATTGTCACAAGCTTGCACTACCTTGGCCACTGGTGAGTCCTACCACCTCAGACTCTCTGGTCTTCATGCCTTTAACAATGGGAGAAATATATGTGCCTGTTTCTAGGGAATAATAAGAACCATCGCACTCCTAGAACCAAGAGCAGCTCCTGACACACAGCAGGCACTCGGTGTGTATCTGCTAGCTGGAAGAGATGATTGCATCCTCGTCAAACCACTGATCACAGGGGTTGAAACTGAGAAGCTCCTCCCAAACTCTCTCTCGGGCTTCTGCCTTTGCCGAAAATAAGAGGTGGGATACAGTGGCTGTGCAAGACTCTGATGGAAATCTCCTTTATTTGATTCTTTTTTTTTTTTTTTCAAATGAGCAAAAATTTTATTTATTCATTTCTTGCATTTGAAGTACTCCTCGATGCCGTCCTTGGCCTGAGATTCTTTGCCGTAGCCCTAACCACTACACAACTGCAACCAACCACTTTCCGTGGCTTCCCCTCTGGATCGATTTTACAGAGGCCTACCCATACCCCCAGTTTCTTGTTGTCATCAACCTTAATCAGGTTGGTCTGGTGCTCAGCACACGGTGCCTCATCGCAGTTGGGTGCAAGCCTGGCGCTTGTCTAAGGCTTTGGCAGCTTCGTGTAGGCCACATGCTAGGCCATCGTGGAGGAGGGCAGTCTTCAGCACCTCTTGAAGAGCAGTGTTGATGTCCATAACACCTCCAGCAGCAATGCCTTCATGGATAAACCTTTATAATTAGTGTTTTTATCTTTTCTAATTCCTCTAGGATTATCCTCTTGTATATAACTCTTAATTTATGTAGGAATGCTTGCTCTTATCACTGTGTTATAATCTCAGTGTCCAAGTCTTTCCATTGGTATACTGCCTGAGTGTGGTTTTCAACTGGGGAATCAGGATTAATCATCACTATATACATTATTCATTGCAAATTTTATTCTAATCAAGGATAGTGAGTTCTTAGAACATCACATAGGCATTCGCTCTGCCTTGTTCCATTAAAAGCTTCTTAAAGCCAGGAACAGAAGCTCAGCAAGCAATCAAAGAGGTAGAAAGGTCTTCATTCTGATAACAACAGGTTCAAACACAATTTCCCTCACAGTTATAAATCCATAGGATAATGGTTTACTTAACTCCTTGTACTCCATGGGGATGTCCTATCAGACTTCACAATCCTTTGTAAATTTAGTGAATAATGTTCACTTTTTAAACCTTGTTGAACCTGGTCCACCTATATTTCAGCTGCTATAGTCTATTGGAACAATGATTTGTGCATAGGAGACTGAGTATAGAATGTATTCTAAATTTGTGGTATTAAAATTAAAACTGTCTTGAGGGAGACTAGAATTCAGACACCTCAAATATTCAGTATAAACTGATGACGTGACTGCTCTATGGTATGAGTAATGGAAAGGATTTTGTTATAGATAGATGGATAGATAGATAGATA
>OU015751.1:100376158-100386158 GCA_907169655.1 Acomys percivali
ATAGATAGATAGATAGATAGATAGATAGATAGATAGATAGATAGATAGATCAGCCAGAGGCATCTGTAAGAAGTCAGAGCAGAGAGAGAAAGAAGTAGACTGAACATGGTCAGTAGAGTGGACTTAACCCTGAGAGAAGCAGGAGCAGAGAGAGAGGAGGCCGAGGAAACAGAGAAAGGGAGCTCAAGGGCAAGACGAAGAGAGAGGGAAGATGTGGGAGAGAGGCAGGAAACAGAGCATATTCCAAGTAACTGGGTTCTGAGGAGAATGAATTGCCATGGGAAGGGAAATCTGTGAGCTAGAGGAGTGTAGGGTAGGAGAGGAGTGTGAAGAGCTAGGATGCTAGTTCTCATGGACTCTGAAATGTATAGCAAGTACTTGTGATACTTGTGATGCTGAGGGGTCCTGGAGGCCAGCATGGGCTTTGGTATGCTAATAGGCACCCTAGGTAGCTATATGTCTCTTCTGCCTTTTGGAATTTGGGTAAGTGGAATTTCCTTTGGACCTGACAAGGACCATCTGCTTTGCAGCAAAGGTAACATCTAGTGTTACTCATGGGCACCATCTAGAAATATTCATTGGAATTTGTTCAAAGAGAAAATGTTTAAGAAATAAAGTGAGGGGGCTGGAGTGATGGCTCAGCAGTTAAGAGCACTTCCTGCTCTTTCAGAGGACCATAGTTCAGCTTCCAGTACCTGTGTTGGGCAACTCACCACCTTCTGTAACTTCAGCTCTAGGGCATCCTGTGCCTTGTTTTGGCTTCTGCAGGCACTTGTACTCAGATATACAAATCCACACAGGCACACATGTACACATGAATAAAAATAAAATAAATATTTTTAAAAAGTGAATCCAAAACAAGAAAAGAGAAGAAAGAAATTGTACCAGATTGTCAGAACCCTTCCATCTGCCCACTTCTATTGAATGCAGGGATGGCCATTTCTAGTCCATGATCCTGACCTTCTTGATAATCAGTGCCATTTTAATTGAAGTGCTTCTTTATTTCTGTTGATAGCTGCTCATTATCTTGATCAAACTTACTATAATATTCTAGAGTTGTACCTAGTTGAATGATATTACTTAAAATTAGAAGTATATTTATGTATCATTAATTTATTAACAAATAACCATATATTTAGTGGCTAAGGAAACATAAACATATTATCTTACAGTACTTCTGTCTTGTTAGAAGTTCAAATAACTTCCTATTAATTAAAAACATGTTCATCAGAGAACTAGGAAGAGACTTAGAAGACAAGCCATAGCTAGGGGTAATATATTTACAAAAGATAGATCTATGAAAGTATTTGTTTACAGAATATAAAAAGAATATTTGAAACTCAGTTTTATGAATGTAGGCAACCTACTAAAATGTGACAAAAAGATTTGTGCAGACATTTTACTAAACAAGGCCAGTCAGCACACAAAGACATGTGACATTCCATACCTACATATTTATCAAAGGAAAATGAAACATACAAGTGTGCGTAGGTTCAGTGGCTTCACTTGTAATGAAAGTCTATGGATCAATCTAACTATTCATCAGTAGATGAATAGAGAACAAATTGTGGTTGCCATTTGTACAACACAACGCTACTCAGAATAAAAATAAATGCACCAAGTATGCATAGTACAGCATAGATAAATATAGAAAGATTGTGCTGAATAAAAGATGCTAGAATAAAAAGAACACACTGTATGGTTAGTTCCATACATCTAAAAAGCATAAATATATCCTGAAAATGAATAAGAAACAGCAAGCAAACCATAGACTTGCTGTAGCTAATACAAGAAAAAGTAGAAGATTACAAGGGAGGAGGGATGGGAAGATGTCTCAGCAATTAAGAGAGTTACTGTTCTTGCAGAGAATCTAGGTTCAGTTTCCAGAATCCATAAGGTGACTCATTTCCAGGGGATCTGATGCGCAAGTGTCTGATCCACAGACACCAAGCACACACATGATACTCAGACGTGCATGCAAAGACTCACATATGTAACAGTAAAACAAATCAAAAAAAGAAGAGAAGAGGATTGCAAAGATGTACGACCTTCCCTACCATCTTTGGATGCAAAGTTTCTTAGTGTTTTGAGAAGGAGATCCCCAACAGGGCAAAGTCCTTAATGCCCTCTAATATGGCCAAGCTGAATAATGAAAGAGAAGCACATCCCATTCAGACGAGGAAAGCAAAGCTATGAATAAAACTAGAACTGAAATGTTGTTGCTAGTGTGATGTTGAATATTTATTAATTCTAGAAGGCTCCATTATAACTTGGCTAGCTCCCCAATAATTGAGATAGAGACCTATTGATTTATTAAACAGCTTTAAGTATAATAACTGGGCAGGTATGATTTAAACTAATTTTCTAAGCCAGTCTGGCTACTTCCCACCTGCATCCTCCAAGTTACTTGCCAATATTCATCCTGTCCAGCCTGGATCTGCTCAATCAGGCCACTTCCTCTCCATCTTTTACTTTTCTTCTCTTTTCTTCTTCTCTTCAGGCCTCGTAGTCCCTACCTCAGACCCCAAGCCTCGGAACCAAAGCTCTGCCTACTTCTCTTCTGCCCAGTTACAAGCTGTCCAACCTTCTTTATTAACCAATCAAAGATAATTGGGGAGCGGAGTTTACACAACAAAGTATGGTGTACGTGAGAGAATGCACTTGTCTGGACTGCAGCCAGATCCACTTGTATCCATAGCACCAGGGGATTGCCCCAACACTAGTAGGAGAAGCCATCACAGTTGAACCAAAAAATGTTTCCCAGTCCAGAGTTCAGAGTTGGGCAGTGCTTCTGCTGGCCTAGGTGAGCACTCCTGAGTGTCCAGTGTGCCTCCCACTATAGTAGAGGGCTGTGGGTCAGGTGGCTTACAGAGTGCCTCCCACTATAGTTACAGACTATGCTAAATACACCTAGTTCTTACCAGACTTGGTCACTTGACATTGGAATGTGAACAGAAGTTTTCAAATATCTGTTTTGATTGTTTTTCTTTTCTGTCTGCTACAAAAGCCCGCTCCTCAGGTAAGACTTGCTCCTAGTTGGGGTCTTAAGACAATACCTCTGGAGATGAACAGCAGAGGGCACATTCTGTGAGCAAAAAATAAATATTTGTATTATATGATATGAAGTTTCAGGTGTAAGGCTTGAGGTATTATTTCACTAAAACAGCAGTCAGGTGGAAAGCTGGGTACATGAGTCATACTTGAATTTATCTGAGCTGCAGATAAAATTTAGGAGTTGCCAGCACCTACATCAAATTAGAAGATGAGTCTGCAGCAGAGAAATGTCCAGGAGGAACACCATGACCTATGTGTTTACGGCTGCCCCACCTCGTCACCCAGAGCCTGGTCATTCTACCTTACTTCCTCTGCTCCAGCCTAAAGAAGACAACCAGAGCGCGTGCCTGCCTCACGATCAAAGGCCACCTTCTTTTTTAGTTCTCTGGACTTTAAACAGCACGGCACAGCTGCAGTGACTAATAGATATGTAGAAGGCTCATTAAGTATTAAGAAGTCCAGCCCAGTGGACATCGTCACCAACCACTGAGCTCAGGACAGAGAACCTCCCGCCAGCCTTGAAGCCCCTGGGTTTCTCCCCAGCCCCATCCAGTTTTCCCTTCTGCTGTGGTAATCTTCAACCTGAAGTTTTGCTTCTCAACAAATTAGGATAAAAATAAACACCCTCAAAAAAATTGGTAAAGAACATCTTCAAACCTAGAAGCCTGTTATACCCCAGTTTCTCTGTAATTTTTATCAGTTGTGTTTCTAGTCCTAAAAATATTAGACTTTACATGTGATGTATCTTCATAGAATTAGGTTCTGCAGCTAGGGATACAGCTGGGGGCTAGCACTTGCTGAGCGTACGGGGAACCCTGGGTTTGATGCCCAGTGAACACCCCAAACTCATACTGTGTGCATCGTTCTGTGCTTTCTTCTTTATGCTCAGTGTTCAGTCCCAGAGACTCATGCCCAGTATGTAAAGGACCATCGTTTGCCAGTCTATATTGTAGCCTGAGGTACACTACCATTTATCCAGTTTGTGTCAGCTTTCTCTCATAAGTTTTAATATACAGAAGTTCCATTGTTGCTTAGTTCTAAGGATATCTAAATACTAATTATGATTTTTAGTTTGATCTATAGCTTATTCAGAGACATTTAAATTTTTGCAAGTATATGGTGGTATCTTATTTATATTTTATAACTGGTATTTGTTTACAGAATATTTGATTACAGAATGTAGGCTGTATCTTATAAGGAATATAGCTAAGATGTATACTTTTAAAAAGTTACCATGTTAATAGCATAAAATAATTGGATGAAATAAAATTTAATAATACATTTTATTTAACCTGATGTATTTACAACAGACATCATCAGTTAAATGTGCAATCTTTCGCACACAATGAACACGAGTTATGAAAGAGGATATAAATCTAATTGTTTTTCTAGTTATAACTCTGTCATGGGTTTTTAACTTTTGATGGTAGGGAAGTACATAAAAATATGTTATTCAGTGACAGTATAAAATCCAATGTGACACTCAGCTGCTTTTGTTCCCAATGGCAGCTCCAATAGTAAAAAAGTTAATTAAGGTGTATAGTCTTTGGGTATGTCTGGTTAGTTTTAGTGTGTGTTTTTTTTTAAATTTTCTATATTTTTTATAATGTTTAAAAGTTATTATAGATTCTTCAGATTATGGGTTTGAATGTTCAAATGTCACACAGCACATCTCAGTTTGAACTAGCCATCTTTAAGTGCCTAATATCCTATGATACTAGATAGTGCAGGTTATAGTAAAATGGTTGCTTACGATTTTTTAAAATATGATGACATTTATTTTCTGGCCTAATATGTACACAACTTCATATGAACTAGGAAATAATTATGTGTTTTTCTACAACTTGCATACAAGGGTTCTGCATACTAACCTCAAGTCAACCTTCCTGTTTGCAGTCAGTCTTCTCTCCTTACCACATTATCTCCATCGGCTCTCCCGTGTGCTTTACAATTCCTGCAGGATCTACAATGTGCAGTGTGTGTGTTTCCATAGCTACCTGTAGGGACGCTGGAATGAAGCTTTTGTTCCACGTTAACTTTGACCACAGTAGTGTGGATTTGGCAGTTTCCTTTTACAGCGATGTCAATTTCTTTATTTTGGAGGTATTTCAAGTTGCTGCATCTAAGTTTAAGACACTCATAGTAAAATTAGCCCATCAGCATTTCAGCCCCCCAAATAATGGCTTTAGTTCTAAAAGTCTATTTTCCTGGTAACCCTGGTAATGTTCTTCTTTTAATATGTAGCTATTAAGTGTTTTCCACACATTTCATTTCCATCTTTACCCGCCCTTGTTTTAGGGTGTTTTGTATGAAGAACACAGCACTACAGTTGCTTGTTAAGTTTATTTGTATTGTTTTCTCTCTCCTTTTAATCTTTCTATTCACTCTCTCTTTTCTTTTCTTTTCTTTTCTTTTTTTTTTTTTCTTCTTTTTTTTTTTGCTCATTATAGGCTTTTGGGGAAAGAATTATTAGAGTTTTATGTATTTTCTTGGCACTTTTTTTCATTAGAAATCTATTCCATTTTTATTATTTTAGTTGTTATTGTTGAGATTCTATCATACATATTTAATGAAGTCTAAAATTAATATCTTGAATTCATTTCAAACAATAAAAAGAGCAAAGCCCACAAGAGCTGATATCCTCTTGACACAGCCTGTATTTTTCCCAGTTTGCTGGAGTTTTTTGTTAGTCCCTCTAATTGCACATAATCAAAGTTACTTTATACAGATAATATTAACCTATACATACTATTTTCCAACCTGCTACATAACTTTCATGGTTTCATGGCATAGTACAAAATAAAAATGTAGGACCTTTCATTGATAAACTGCAAAGTTTTTCCTGTGACAGGCTGCTCCTCAACCTGTTATGGTGGCTTTGTTTTTATTTAATGTCACACTTGCTCAGACATAGCACTATCAGTGTATAAGAATAGGCTCTGACTGGCATGGTATCTATGTGCAAGCCCTGCTCCCACCTGAAGCAGAGGATGGCAGCAGTGGGTGAAGATGCCGAGTCCAGGGAGCTGGCAGGGCCTGAGACTGAGTTGGAGTTGAGGCTCCAAGACACTAGCACATGTTTAGTTGACCTATTGTCTTGGTTAGGGTTTTGGATGCTGTGAACAGACTCATTGACCATGACAACTCTTAAGAAAACATTTAATTGGTACTGCCTTACCTTTCAGAGATTTAGTCCATTGTCATCATGGCGGGAAGCTTGGCGGCATGCAGGCAGACATGGTACTGGAGACATAGCTGAGAGTTCTACATTTAGAGCAGCAGGAGGAAGAGAGTGACAGTTGGCCACTGGCTCTCAGCTTCTGAGACCTCAAAGCTCACCCCTAGTGACGCACTCCAACAAATCCAGAGCTACTTCAATAAGGCCATACCCCCTCTCCCTGGCACCCATAGACTTGTAGCCATATCACAATGCAAAATGCATTTAGTCCAACTTCAAATGTCCCCACAGTCTATCACAGGATCAGCTCCGTTAAAGAGTCCAAAGCTCAAAGTCTCTTCTGAGACTCATGGCAGTCTCTTAACTGTAATCCCCTGTAACATCAAAACGAAAAGCAGACCACATACTTCCAGCACAGGATATACATTACAGTTTCCAAAAAGGAACATACTAAGGAAATACTGGACCAAAGCAAGATCAAAAACCAGCTGGACAAACTCCAAACTCTGCATCAAGAGTGTCTGATGTCAAAACACTCTTCAGATCTCCAACTTCTTTCATCCCTGTTGGCTGAAGGACATAAGCTCGGCTGTCCTGGAACTTGGTATGTAGACCAGGCTGGCCTTGAACTCAGACATCTACTTGCCCCTGTCTCCAAGGTACGGAGACTAAAGGCATGTACCACTATATTTCTTTAATTCCTTTTCAAAAGTTGGAAGCCTAGCTGGGTATGGTCTTGCCCTGATGTCACTACTCTCTTTATTCTATGTCACACCAGGCTTTTGTTTAATCTGTTTATCTCCTTGAACAAGGATTTAGCTACATTCCATTTCTTGGTTGCCCTATTTCTCCATTTTGTATTTTCCTTGTTCAGGTTTCTCCTTTTCTTTATAAATCATCATGAAAGTGAACACTAATAACCATATGACAAAGCCAGTACTAGGCTGTTTTGAGATTTCCTCTGTCAAACGAGTTAGCCTCAGGCAGATTTTTCAGAAGAGGGCAAAAAGCAGCCCCATTACTAGCCAAAATATTATCAGATTGGTCTGGGCCACATACAAATATTCTTCTCTGAAACCTCTAGAGCCAGACCCCCACAGTTCACATAACCCTCAGCACCACTGTCTTCCATTGTCCTGTCATTATGGCCTATTGAGCCACACTTAAAGTGTTCAACTGCTTTTCTAATTCAAAGTCCCAAAGTCCACATTCCTCAAAATAGGTCAGGCCTATCACAGCAATACTCTTGGTACCAACTGCTGTCTTAGTTAGAGTTTCTATTGCTGTGACGAGACACCATGACCACAGCAATTCTATACAAGAAAACATTTAATGACAGTTTCAGAGGTTTAGTCCATTATCATGATGGTGAGAGTCATAGTGGTATGCAGATTATGGTTCTAGAGAAGGACATCTTAACCCCCAAGCAGCAGAAGGAGACTGCCACACTTAGCCTAGCTTAACTATATATAAGACCTCAAACTTGCTCCCCTCCCCAGTGACACACTTCCTCCAACAAGGCCACACCTCCCAATAGTGCCACTCTTTATGGATTCATGGGGGCTATTTTTTCAAACCACCACTATCAATCTCATTTCCTTTTAAAAAGAAATGTAAAGATTTAAATTCTTACAAATTTCAGAATGTTGACCTAAAAGCATTTGAAAAAGAAATTGAGCTTTTGGCATTAGAAAGGAGGGGAAATGTATGGTACACTGAGGAAATAGTCTATGGAGAACTTGCTGCAGAAGTCTGCAAAAATTTTAATTAAAATATAATCACATCATTCACCCTTTCCGTCTTCCTATCCACCCTGTGTCCCCTCTCCCTCCCAAATTCCTAGCCTCCTCCTCTTTAACCATTCTTATTACATATGCATATAAATATGTAAATAAAACTTGTTGGGTCTGTTCAGCATTGCCTGGACAATGATTTAGAGGACTAGCCCTAGGGAAAGCTAACTCTCCCTCTCTCAGCAGTTGTTAAATGCTTGTAGCTCTTCATAAAAGAGTGGGGCCTTTGGAGGTCGCTCCCTTCTATAATGGGTTGTCAACATATGCTGGACTTATTCAAATTCCATTTAGGCAGCCACATTGTTTAGATTTGTGGATGTGGCTTCCCCGTGATAGCTAGAAGGTACTCCTTGGCTCTTACAGTCTGTCTGCCTTCTGAGAGGTTCCCTGCACCTTTAGTGCTGGACTTGTGCTATAGATGTATCTGTTATGGCTGGTTAACCCACAGTCAGTCATTTTCTGCATGTGTGACCAGTTGTGGTTTTCTGTAATGAGCTCCTTCTGCTTCAGAAAGAAGCTTCTTTGACAAGGAGTAAGAGTCACATTTCCCTGTGGGCATAAGGATAAATGACACAAAGCTAGGAATTATACTGGTTTAATAGAGTGGAAGTAGAAAGGGAGGAAAAATGGATAAATAATGCTTAGGGTGCTTGAAAAAATATAAGGAATCATTGTTTTATATTTACCTAAAGTCACATAAGATACATATATGTAAATGCATATATATGTAGTTTAAGTAAAGGTAACCCCCTTGGGTGATAATACTCCTCCCAAGAGCCATAGATTGTCAATATCTAACAACAACAACACCCTGCACCAGTAGCAGGCATGAGAAACCTTGTTCAAGATGTTGGCCCGGAGAGTCCAAGAGAGTCCCCAAATCAACATAGGCTGTTGTTGTTAGGCCTGGTTGCCTCTTGAGAAGCTTGTTGAAGACACCATACACTTTAGACATAGGCCTGGAACTGACCCAAAAGCTACCTCCCTGAGTAACAGTCTTACAGTACTAGAAGGTGAAGTGCGAGCTGCTAAGGGAAGAAAATGGTCATAGTCCCACCCAGCTATGGCCCTTCTGAACCATAACAGACACCAGCACAATGATATTCCTAAAAGTACAGAAGTGATGCTTGTGTGTTGGCAGCACCTAACGGCTTCCTCACTGAACTTAAGGCCATGTTAGAGGAGCCTACTTCCAGCCTCTCCCACCTCCGGTAACCACTATACTATCATTAAACTTTGTGAGATCAACTCTTGGTAATGCACATATGAGTGAGACTGTGCAGCATTCGCTTGTCTTTCTGTTCCTGGCTTATTTCACTCAGCACAATGATCTCCAGTTCTAACCACGTTGTCACAAGTGGCAGGAGTTCATTCTTTGTAATTGCCACATAGTAAGTGGCCCGTTGTGTGTCACCAAACTGTCTGTGCTCACATTAAGGGTACTGGGCTCTTTCCATTTCTTCGCTGGTGTGGCACTGCACGTAGGACTGCAGACATCCTGATTCCCCACCCGCTTTGGATATATACCCAGCAGGGAGGTTGCTGGGCCATATGGTAGCTCTACTTTTAGTTTTTTAAGGACATTCCATCTTGTTTTCCAAAATGGCTACGCTAATTTACATTGCCAACAACAGCAAGAAAGGGCTCCCTTTTCTCTTCATCACCAGCATTTCTCGTTTTTTGTAATAGCTGTTCTTACTGGGAGCTTTGATTCGCACTTCTTGGGGATTAGCACTTGCCTGCAAGCATTTGCTTGTCTTTTTTTTCAGAACTGTTTGCTGCTATTTTGTATCAGGCTTTCCACTCCTAATTGAAGAATTATCAGATGTGTGGCGTCCCAGTACGGCATCCCAGGATGCAGGCAGCTTCTTTGGCCTGACGGCTGCTTCCTTTGCTCTGCACAAGTGTTTTGCTCTGTCATAAACCCATTTGTCAAGGTTTGCTTTGGTTTACTGTGATTCTTAGGTCGCATCCA
>OU015751.1:100388658-100407515 GCA_907169655.1 Acomys percivali
ATCTAGGTGCAACCCATGTAAGCTCTTTGGTTGGAGGTTCAGTCTCTGTGAGCCCCCAGGGGCCCAGGTTAGTTTACTCTATATGGTCTTCTTGTGGTGTCCTTGACCCCTCTGGCTCCCTCAATCTTTCCTCCCACTCTTCCACATCTCTTTCCATCAACTGCTGGATGAAGCCTCTCAGAAGACAGTTTTGCTAGGCTCCAGTCTGTGAGCACAGCAGAGTATCATTAATAGGGTCAGGGGTTGGCTCTCTCCCATGGGGTGGGAAATAAAATAGACATCTAAAGTGGATGGAAGGAGGTAGCTGTGTGGGAGAGGGGGTGGGGAGGGTGATGGGGGGTGAGGATCAGGGAGAAAAGGGGAGGAGGGAAAGAGGGGAGGACCTGGAAAGAGAACAGAAATCTGTGGTGAGCATCCCTGGGACAGGGAGCCTCCCCGGTTATATGGGGTACCCTAGCTGAGATTCCTAGTGGCCCAGGTGGGGGGTTGAGGGGCTGGGGGGATACAGAGTCTGAAGTTGCCACCTCCTGTAGCCAAGTGGGACTTCCGGTGGAGGGAGGGGGACACCAACCCTCACCTTCCGCCTTGTTTGAGGCAGCACCTTCTGTTCACCACTGAGTACACCAGGCTAGCAGGGTCCAGAGCCTCTGGATTCTTGTCTCTGCTTCCCATCGTGCTGTAGGAGCTCTGATGTTGCAGAAGCTGCAGAAGCAGGCTTCCATGCCTGGCTCCATGTGGGCTCTGGAGCTCCGAGCTCACAACCTCACGCTTGTATGGCAAGCACTTTACCGACGAAGCATCTCCTCAGCCCTTCAGGGTTTTTTGCTTGTTTTGTTTTGTTGTTTGTTGTTTATTGTTGTTGAGGCTAGTCTTCTGGCCGTGTGCTCTTGAATGGATAGAGCAAGGGAAGTTACAATGATGGCTGGGGTTTCAATTCAAGCAATGCCTATGGTATTAAAGAGAACACACATATTATGTTGTGAAAGAACATCCTCCGAGACAGGAGTTGCAACTTTGGGGGGTCATGAGGGCTGAGTCCTGACTCATCTGTTGGGTTTGTGGTTTTCAGGGAGCTGATGCTGGTTTCTCATCAGAAAACCGTCGAGCAGTTGCAGGAAACCCTGAGGCAGAAGCTGCTGAGCGAGGATAGCTGGAGGGAGGAGGTAAGGCGGGTCTCTGCAGCCTGTGTCCTCCCTGCTTTCGAACACTGTACATTGTATCCATCTGCCAGAAGACTATTCCACATAGATTTCTTTGTTTCTGTGAACACTTTTGATTCCACCTGGATTTTCCAACTCCAAATATCCTTAAGATAATATGTATTTTCCAAAAGATTAGACAATATGGTAGGAAGGAAAAGGGAAAAATAAAAACTAGATTTTGAAATCTGGTAATGTTAGGATATTCCTTGGTTTGTATACACAAAAACATAATTTTAATCTTTAAATATTTACTTTTTCCCCCAGAGAGTCTCAGAATCTGTATTTGATCACATTTGTTAAAGCATAGACATGCCAATAATTCTCACTTCTTCACTTTTAAAAGAAGAGAAATGATTTTAAACTATTAGTTATGAAATTTTGACCATTTTACTCTGGTAGGGTTAAATGAACAAACATTTCTCTTTCTACAACTAAGAACTATTCACTCTCAGAGTATGAGAAAGATATACTGTGGTCTTTGGACTTTGCTATATTTTTCAAGGTTTCAACAATGAATGATGTAAATACATCTAAATAACAAAGTCACGATTTTTACTCTTTTAGCCCCTACTTCCGCAGCATGCACAGCCCTACTCACAAGGGTCTGGTGATTAGGCCCTCCCTAAACAAACTTCAGCACTCCTCACTGGCCCATGGGACCGCCCTGCACACTGAGCCTAACCCTTCCCCCCGGCCTTCTCTCTCAGTCTTATCATTTGCTGGAACAAACTGGGGCTACTGCTAGGTTTGGAACCCAAGGCCATGAACATGGTAGGCAGAGCACGGCCTATGAACTACAGGCCCTGGCCCAGTGTTTTCCTACAGTTTACATTTTCTCCGTAACTGGAGCGTCTTACTGAAACGCAGGCGGTGTAGCTCCTCATAATTTGTTCACCTACTATCAGATTCTTCTTGGGGATTGGATCCTATTGCCTGTAACCTCAGCCACCTTCAAGCTGCTGCCTCTGTTAATGGCTCTGCTAGAGTCTAAATTTGTCACTTCCATTTCTAGTTTAGATAGCCTCAACCAGTACTATCCTGTTACGAATATCTATACCTTCTCCCTTGTCCTTAGATAGTCAGTTTATGACTATAACGTGACCAAGTGGTTATGGCATTACCACACCCAGCTAAGGCCGGGGCAGGAAAATACAACTTGAGGCCAGCCTGCATGGAAGAGACCCTGTGCGAAGAAGACAATCGCTGTTACATATAGTTGCACATAGGTGGGAATAAGATCTGAGACTCGAGGCTGAAGTTGCTGTGAATGCTCCAGACTTGCTTGGTATAGTAGGTCTTTTCTTTCTTGTGTAAGGCTCCCACTTATAATTGTTGATGAATCTTGGTCTAGTTTATTGGACTGTCTGCTCTTTTCATTCCCCCCAAACCTTACCATGTGAATGCGTTACTACTACTCAAGAAGATGTTCTTCCCTGTGTGTGTAAGGCCCTGGCTTCCATCCCAGCACCCCCTGAACTGTCAATCAAACAGTCCAAAGCAAGAGCCTTGACCTTTAAAGCTCAGAGAGTAGAATAGTTTCGGTGCTGTGGTGAAGGCCTGGAAAAGTAATCTGTCATGGCCATGAGACTTGAGATGAAAGCAGCCCTTTGGAGAGCAGTTTGTGTGGATATTTATTATGAAATTCTCTAAATGTCCCATATTTTGACTCAGAGATTGTTATGGTAGAGTTAATGAGGATAGAGTTATACCAGTCATTTTCTCCAACCCCAAAGGTCTTCCACTTACACTAATGGATGAGCTGAATGCTCCTGCCTTCCCTGAGAAGCTCTCCACACTTACACTCCACCGGGGTTTAGGTACATACCACTGGAAGAGGGTCTTTATGGCTCATTCTAGTCCTGCTCAGAGATCAGGCTAGTGCTAGCATCTGACATTAAAAAATTCATGGCACACACCTGTAATCCCAGCACTCAGGGAGGCAGAAGCAGGCAGATCTCTGTGAGTTGCCTAGTCTACAAAGTGAGTCCAGGACAGCCAAGGAAGTCTACACAGAGAAACCCTGTTTTGAAAAAACAAGCAAAGAAAAATATCCAATATTCTTGCTTCATACAAAGTTAGCCTGGTGGTGAAAAGGATCCTGGGTAATATTGTGAGAGTTCCTAAGTGCTGCTTGCTGTCTCTCTAATATTCTACGCTGCTCTTTCTGGCATGTGTATAATTTCCTATAGTATAAATAGGTTTCTCATTTATTGAGAGGACATCACTTCTTAATAAATGTTACTATTTAACCAGCAGTTAATCATGATCAGACCAGTAAAGCCAGAAAATAATAAGAATGTCTTGACTGTGTTAGCTATTAAGACTATGAATAAAAAGTCCCCTAAAAGTCCTCTCCTGAGAAGGGAGAATCACTAATGTGACATTGTCATCTCTTTCTTGGGTCACTGTGCCTTTGCGTAGGAATGAAATGTTCTCTTTACAAATATATAATGCACAAATTAGAATAAACTTAATAACTTAAATGCTTTTAACATTTTTAAAAAGTAGATCACAATTTGTGCCTGTGCTTAATTATTTTAGAGTATGTGAAAAACACATAATAGGATCAATAGTTGCTATGCAACAAAGAGGGCACATTTTAAAATAACTGTTTACTAATTGTCATGAATTTTTGTTTATTTTAAGTATTGCTTGGGTACAAAGAAAGCAAATTAATGGGCACGATGAACCTTTAAAATTGATTCCAAATGCACAATATTGTTACTGTTCATTTAAAATTTTGTGATGAAAAAATCATCTTGCAGCCTGAATAATTATATAACCAATTTATATCACTTGTTGACATTTACTTTTTAGTATAGCAGACAAATTCCAACCAAATATTTTCTTAGATTATCATTAACATATTATAGTCTAGAAACATTTTGGAAATGTACTAATGACCTCATTTTAAGTACAGACACCTTTTGAAAACAAACAACACCTTATTTCCTGCCTAGAATAACTAGATTGACAGTGAAATGCAGAGAAGTAAACTCACTTCAAGAAATAGTAAATTCCAAATTTGCCAGGCTGGTGGCCCAAGTCTTTAATCCTAACACTGGGGAGTCAAAAATAGGAGAATCTCTATGAATTTGAGACCAGCATGGTCTACACAGAAGAGCTCCAGGCCAGCCAGGATTACATAGCGAGACCCTTCTCAACAAACAAACCAACAAAAAAGAAACAATAAATTCCAAATTAGAAGGAACACAGAAAACTCACTCTTTTTTTCAGTAGACAGTTCAAATGTCCTGATGGTTCCTAATGTGTTGTAATATGCTACCAATTAAGGAAGAAGACCAGCACACAAACTATACAGTTTGACATGGATGAAATGATAGATAGATAAATAGATAGTCATTTTTAATTGCCATAAACATATGGCTAAAATATTGAGGGCATAGTTTAATTTTTAAAATTATTATATGTAACTTTAATGATTGAATTCATAAAATCTAAACATTTTAGATCTAGATTCACCGCAAGAAATGTCTGATACAAACCAGTAATCCAGATAATGAAATAGTCCACTGTATTAGAGTCCTTACTGTATACCAGGCTTTGTGCTGAATACTTTTTATAAGTATAATTTGTATAAGTTTAAGTTTTATGATGTCATTGTTCAAGTATATCAATGTGGTAGAGCAAGGAAATGAGCTGACTGACATTACCTGCATTCTCCAGCATCCGAGTCCAAGACTTCTGTATTCCTCCACGGTACAGTAGCAACCACCAGATTTATCTTCCATCAGAACAAATAAAACCCTGGGAGGAAAACAAACAAATACTGAAAACAGTGGTTTCCAGGGATCTGACTAACAGTGACAGACCTGTGACTGTGGTAGCTTAGTCCCTTGACAGTCTCTAAGTGGTGACACAGGCGAGTAGGAAACAGGCTGAGCTTGGCATCTTCTTTGAACTGAGAAGTCCATGAGGATCAAAGTAGCAACAGTTCTCAAGGCAGTATTTGCAGAAGAGTGGTCTAAAGAGGAGAAACGTGGGTGATCTAGGGAAGTACATGTTGGGAAACGTTAGCCAGCAAAGGGGAATCTTCGAGGAGTAAAGAGAAGATCCAACACTCACATATAGCCAGGTGTTAGCCTGTTTTCACCAGACTAGAAAACCTGCAATACACAGGACACCCAGAGGCTGTCCATAGTTGGCATTCCATCATTGGGCATCGTTAGCCCTAGACTAAATGATGCTTTGATCCTAACATGTCAAAAGGAAGATCTAAATAAGCTGACATTCCACTGTATCCTGGAATAGATACCACACACATTCACAGAAATATTAACATATCTAGACTCTGGAAGACAGACAGAAGTGAAGCGCAAGCACCTGCCCAGGAAAAACTCCCAATGCCCGGTGTCTAACCCATAATGTCCAAGAAGAATAGAACTCAATGACTGAAAACTGACCAGAGCAGCCTGAGAGTTGACTCAGTCTCCCAGAGGAGCCAGGTTCAGTTACCATCACCTGCATGGTAGCTCACAATTGTCTGTAACTCTAGTACCATGGAATCTTGGTGCCCTGTTCTGGCTTCTGTGGGCACTGCACATGCATGATGCACAGACAGGCGTGCAGACCCAACACTCATACCCATTAAATAAAAATAAATACTTAAAATGACTCAGAAAGACACAGATGTTTAGATTAGAAAATAAGAACATTAGACAGTTGACATAAGCGCTTGCCATATGTCCAAGAGGCAAAGAAAATTTTCATCATGTTTAGTCAAGCAAGCTATAAACAAGATGTAAATTGAAAACTACAGTTCAGACCAGAGTACATTGGACTAATAAAAAAATTGGACATCCCACAAGAAAAGTCCAGTGTACCTAAAAACACAGTAAATAAAAAGAAAAGCTTTTCAAGTAAAACAAGATTTTCCTTTACAGTCTCAAAAAGTGAAAAGCAGACCATTAGTGAGGGAGCTGTGAGATAATCTCAAGTGGCTGGATATATGCAGCTGGAATTCCTGAAGATCAGAGGAGAGAAGGGAGACAGAATTATCTGGATAAACAATGGTGAAACAATGATGAAGTAAATAAAAATAGATTTACAAGGCTCAACAGACCCCAAACACAAGAAAGCAAGCACACCAAAGGACATTGTGATCCAGTTCTCAAAAAAAAAAAAATTGAAATTTTTGAAATTTTCTTTTTCTTCTTTCTTCCTTCTTTCCTTTTTTCTTCCTTTTCTCCTTCCTTTTCTTTGTTTCTTTCTTTGTTTGCTTATTTCTTTTTTGCTTTCTTTCTTTATTTCTTAAAGCAATCAGGAGGCTGAAGAGCTGTAAAGAGATTAAGAGTATATACCACTCTGGTAGAGGACCCACATTCAGGTCCCAGCAGCAATGTTGGGGTGCTCACAACCATCTGTATCTCTAGCTCCAGGGTATCTGATATCTCTGGCCTCTGCAGACACCTGTGCTTACATATACAACCCTACACACAGACACATATACATAATTTAAAAATAAGAATTCTTTCCTTTTATACATTTTCTTACATAGTATATACTGTTTACAGTTTCCCTTCCTTCTACTCCTCTCAGCTCCTCTCCACCTCCCTTTCAGATCCACTCCCTTTCTGTCTCTCATTAAAAAAAAAACTATATATATATATATATATATATATATATATATATATACATATATATAACAAAAACAAACACTTTGGAATTGGACAAAACAAACAGAAGGAAAGGAGTTCAAGAGAGACAAAAAAATCAGAGACCCACTAGTTCTCATATTCAGGAATCCTATAAAAACACGAAGCTGGAAGCCATAACATGTGCAAAGGACCTGGGGCAGGCCCTGTGCATGCTCTCTCGGTCTCTGTGAGTTCATATGTGCTTTGATTAAATTGATTCAGGGGGCCTTATTTCCCTGGTGTTCTCCATATCCTCTGGCTCTTACACTCTTCCTACCTCATCTTCCTCAAGGTTCCCTGAGCTCTGTAGGGAGGGGTTTGATAAATCCCATTAAGGCTGAGTGTTCCAAGGGTCTCTGTAAAATTTGTTCCCATCTGCTACAGAAATAACTTCTCCAACAGCTGAGCAAGGCAATGATCTATGAATTTAGCATTAGGAGAAATTTTTATCACTACAGGTTTTTTTCTTTTCAATTGATCAGCATTGTTTGGTTTTGCCCAAAGTCCCTGGACTACCTAGTGTCAGTGTTGGATATGAGTTCTAACTCGTGGAATGGCCTTAAATCAAATCATTTATTAGTTGGTAGTTCGAATAAGAATGGCTCCCACAGACTCATATATTTAAATGCATGGTCAGCAGAGAGTTCGATTATTTGAAAGAATTAAGAAATGTGGCCTTATAACCATTGAGATGTAACAAGAATAAATTAATAAAAAATTAAAAAAAAAAAGAAATGTGGCCTTATTAGAGTAGGTGTGGCCTTGTAGAAGGAAGGGAGTCAGTGAAGATGGGCTCTGGAGTTTCAAAGCCCAAACCAGACCCAGTGGCTCTCTTTCATCTTGCTGCCTACCAATCCAGATGTAGAATTCTCAATCCACTTTTCCAGCACCATGCTTGCTTGCATGTTGCCTTCCTACCAAATAGACTAAGCCTCTGAAACTATAAGCAAGCTCCAATTAAATGTTTTCCTTTATAAGAGTTGCCATGGCCATGGTGTCTCTCACAGCAACAGAACAGGAACTACAATGGTTGATTACTCCCACAAGCTTTGGCCATCGTTGTACTAGCATATCTTACAGGCAGGATATCATTGTCATTCTAAAGGTTCATAGCAGGGTTCGTGTTTACATTTCTCTTTTGGTAGTGTGCAGAGTGCCTTCCTGTACCAAAGATGCTAGAATGTAGGAGTGAAGGCTCTAGGTAGGCACCAGCTTGATTTCTCCATGTTCAATGAGTTGTATAGCTGTTATCTTCAGCAATGGGGCTTTGCTGAAGAACACAGTGAAAAGCAATCTATAGGCTTTGGAATAGCCTGAGTTGTTTGGGGGTTCCCATTGGCCAACATAATTATATGTAACCCAATCCGGGGATCTAAAGCTTCTTTTGGTAACTTAACAGCTAATATCTGTAAGTAAGTGACTACATAGCATATTGTTCTTTCTGGGTCTGGGATACCTCACTCAGGACAAGTATACTACTAGAGATCTCCTGCAGCTGGTAAACACTGTCAGCAAAGTGGGTGGATACAAAGTTAACTCCAAAAAACCAGTAGCCCTTCTATATACAAATGACAAGTGGGCTGAGAAAGAAATGATGGAAAGTGCACCCTTCACAATAGCCCCAAATAATATAAAGTATCTTGGTGTACCTCTAACCAAGCAAATGAAAGACTTACATGAAAAAAAGCTTTACGTCTGTGAAGAAAGAAATTGAAGAAGATATCAGAAGATGGAAAGATCTCCCCCGCTCATGGATCAGTATGATTAACATAATAAAAATGGCCACCTTACCAAAAGCATTCTGTAGATTCAGTGCAGTTGTCATGAAAATACCAACACAATTCTTTATAAACCTTGAAAGAACAATTCTAAACTTCATATTTTAAAAAACCAAAATAGCTAAAATAATCCTACACAAAACAAGAACTTGTGGAGGTTTCTCCATCCCTGATTTCAAGCTGTACTACAGAGCAATAATTACAAAACTGCATGGTATTAGCATAGAAACAGACTGGTTGATCAATAGAATCAAATTGAAGACCCAGAAATAAATCAACTCACCTACAGACACCTGATGTTTGACAAAGAAACCAAAACCATACAATGGAAAAAAGAAAGCATCTTAAACAAATGGTGCTGGTCTTCTAACTGGATGTCTACTTGTAAAATACAATGCAAGTAAGTCCATATTTATCACCCCGCACAAAACTCAAGTCCAAGTGGATCAAAGACCTCAACATAAAGCCAGAAACACTCAATCTATTAGAAAAGAAAGTGGAAATCAGCCTTGGATTCATTAGCACAGCAGACAACTTCCTGAATAAAACACCAACAGCTCGGGCTCTAAGATCAACAATTAATAAATGGGACTGAAACTGAAAAGCTTCTGGAATGCAGAGCACACTGTTAACAGAAGAAACCAGCAGCCTACAGATTAGGAAAGGATCTTTATCAACTCTACATCTGACACAGGGCTAATATCTAAAATATATAAAGAACTCAAGAAGTTTTAAGCACCAACAAACCAAATAATCCAATTTTAAAAATGGGGGTACAGAGATAAACAAGAATCTTGAATGGCCCAGAAGCACTTAAAGAAATGCTAGATGTCATCAGTCACAGGAAATTCCTTCTTTCATCTGTCAGAATGGCTATTATCAAAAACTCAAGTGAAAAGGATGTGGAGAAAGGGAAACACTCCTTCATTGCTGGTGGGAGTCCAAACTTGTACAACTACTTTGGAGATCAATTTAGCAATTTCACCGAAAATTGGGAATACATATACCTCAAGACCCAGCTATACCATTTTTGGGCATATACCCAAAAGATTCTCCAGCATACAACAAGGTTATTTGTTCACCTATGTTCATAACCACTTTATTCATAATAGCCAGAGACTGGAAACTACCCAGATGAATGGATAAAGAAACTGTGATACATTTTCAGAATGGAATACTACTCAGCTATTGAAATCATGAAATTTGCAGGCCAATTGATGGTACTAGAGAAGATCTCTTTGAATGAGATAACCCAGATCCAGAAAGATGCACATGGTGTATACTCACTCATGAGTATTAGCCATATAGTATAGGATCACCATACTACAATGCATAGACCCAAAGAAGATAATTAACAAGGAAGGCCCAAGGGAGGATGTTTGAATCTCATTCAAAAGGGAAATAGAATAGACAGCAGAAGTGGTTGAAGAGAGGGAACAGGATAGGAGAGGGAGTACTGAGGGAAATGAGGGTGGGGATCAGACGTAGGCGAGCAGGGTGGGAGGACAGAGGGCTTACAGAGAGAAGAGAAACAGTGGGTGGTGGCATCTCTGATACAAGCCTCAGACCTATAACAGGATAGGCTCCTGGAAGGATATGGAGGTGACTCTAGCTGAGACACCTAGTAGCAGGGATCACAGAGACAGAAGAGGCCACCCTCTAACCAGATAGGTCTCCTAGTGGAAGGAGGGGAGCACCAACCCACCCACAAAAACTTTGACCTAAGATTTACCCTGCCTACATGGTGTGCAAGGATACAGATAGAGCAGAGATTGAAGGAATAGCCAACCAATGCCTGGCCCAACCTGAGACCCACACCAAGGGAGAGAGCAACCCCCTGACAATATTAACAATGACACTCTGCTGTGCTTGCAGACAGGAGCCTAGCATATCTGTCCTCTGAGAGGATACACCCAGCAGACGCCGAGACTGAAAGCCAAACATTGGACAGAGAACAGGGAGTCTTGTGGAAGAGTTGGGGTGTGGAGGAATGCTGAGTGAATGTATCAACCATCAATAAAGCGCTGTTTAGCCAATCAGCTGGGCAGGACAGGAACTGGAAGGCGGGACTTCCTGGAGGGGAGGAGACAGTCTGATGGTTGGAGGAGGGAGGAGGAGTTTGAGGGTTGGAAGAGGATGGTGATGACTTGATGAGGACCAACCCATGGGTCATAGTGGCAAGTGCTTGTAATATATGTATATTATAAGGTTTAGAGTAGTTTGTTTAGTTTACGAGTAGATTAGAATCAGTTTAGACCCTGCCCGGCGAAGTGCTGGTAGTTTTAAAGTTTCAGTCTCCGTGTGTCAGTTATTTGCTTTGTAGGCTGACCGGATACGAATAACTGTAACATTGGGGGAAGGATAGGAGGACCTGGAGGTGACAGGAGCTCCACAAGAAGACCAACAGAATCAACTAGCCAGGGCCTAGAGGGCCTTGCAGAGACTGAAGCACCAACCAAGGACCATGCATGGACTGGCCCTAGGTCCTAAACATAGATATAGCCAACGGGCAGCTCAGACTTCATGTGGGTCCCCTAGTAAGTTGAGCAGGGGACTCGGTTGCCTGCTTTTTGATCCCTCCCCCTGGCTGGGCTTCCTAGCTAGACCACAAGGGAAGAGGATACACTCAGTCCTGATGGGATTTGAGGAGCTGGGGTGGGGATGGGGCTACCTTTTCTGAGGAGTAGGGGAGGAGGAATGAGGGAAGAGGGAAGGAGCTATGATTATGGTGTTAATTAATTAATTAAAAATCCAAGAAAGTTCATGTGAGGAGTTGATTTTTTTTTTTTTTTAATACATTGAGAAACCACCAAGAGAATAAAATAGTCCATCCTTTGTGAAGAACACAGAGCCATGCACAGCATGGGCTGGGGAAAGGCCGAAATGGCCTTTGTTAGGAGAATCAGAGTAGTGGAAAGAGAGGCGCTGTGAAATGGGCTGAAGACATCTTTTGTTGCATATGGAGAGTGGGGACTAGCTGGGGAGATGTGCAGCATCCAGACACAGGGAAAGGGAGGGAGAAATGGGCTTCAGGGCCATCACACCTCCCACACCATGCAGCTTACCTACGACTTGTCTATCTAGAGGCAGGAGGCAGGCATTCATGATCGTCTGATCTTGAGAAGGTTGTTCTTTCCTCTGAACAGTTCTGGAGTGTCCCTTCAAGGTCACTAGTCACCTTTCCCCAATGTCAAAATGTATTCTGACAGCCAGGATATCTCCTCTTGTTGTGTCTACACTTTGTCAGTTCTGTCCTCCAGGCAATAAATCCTACTGACCCTGGGGCTAGTCTCTTAACTCACATTATTTCATATAAAGGACTTCCCGTAAACTTTGTTAACAAACTTTCTGTGTCCTGGTATCTCAGCTTCAGGGGTCACTTGAGAAGTCAGGTTGACTTCTTCCTTCCCTAACTAACCAGAATCGCAGTCAGAAACAATCAGGTGACAGACTCTTCCCAGTTTACCTGACCTTCACCATACCCCATAGAATTTATGATCTGAGCATGTCACAGTATAGACCTGGGGCTGATCTGCTGCTGGGATCTCATCTCTGATCTCAGAAGATGAAGTCTGCGCTGAGGGACTCTGTTACTCACAGGTTTCTTGTCTCTTGCTCTAGTAGGCAGAGCCAGAGCCAGTAGTTAAAAGCCACACTGAGGGAAATGTTGGCTCAACTACAGGAAAAACTGCTTAATGCTTAGAAATGGAAACTCCTGCCAGGGATGGAGTGAGTTGTGGATTGGTGAGATGTGAGGCACCTCGGAGCGCCTTTCTATGTCAGTTCTGTGGTAGAGACTGCAGGGCTGGCACATGGAGGTGATCTCCACCGGCTATTGAGTTCTTGCCCATGCTACAGCCTTACATGGATGCTCTGCCTCATTTAATTCTCAGGAAGGCCCGCAGAGGAACTGGTTATGACCCCACCCGGAGAGCTCATGGTCACAAACTTAAGATCACACAGCTAGCAAGTGTCAGTCCCGTCTCAAGCTAAAGTCCTTATTTGTTTTTCCACAGTTCACAGAGGCATGAGTGTCTGAGCCAGGGGCTTCTAAAGTCCTTTCCAGCACTGTGATTCTGTCTACTTGTGGATGTGGGCAGCACTATCTGTTTTCCCGCCATTCTTGTGGCCTCACTCTCATTTAAAATGTCAGCCTGTGCATGCCTGCGCGTGTGCGTGTGTGCGTGTGTGTGCGCTTGTGTGTGACTCCATATCCTACTGTGACCGCCTGTGGAGACAGTCACTTCTAACTTGAGCATTTGTTCTTTTTTCAGCTGAACAGAGTCTAATCTAAATATGGGGGTGGAGGGTGTTTTGTTTTTGTTTGTTTTGGTTTTCCAGGCTCTTGATGAGGCCTGAGTTAGTTATGTAAATGAGTAAGCATTTAGTCATTTTAACTATAAATGACTCAACTCTTAGTAGTTCTAAAAACTGTCATCTTTACTAAATCTTCAGTTTTATTTACTAGAATATTTGGCCCAAGGTCAACTTTGAGGGGATAATTTCTAAGTTAACATTTTTAATACTAGAAATTTTAAAGTACTTTAATTGGAAACCTTATGTTGGGCAATTTTTAAAATTACAGTGGGAGAATATGCTGAATGTACTTATTTCCAGGTAAAACAGCTTTGTGTGATTTAACTTGCTGTTTTCCAGATTGAAGCTGAGTTGGCCAAGGAAAGAGCCCAGCACCTCATTGAGTTCCAGGAGCAAGCTCTTCTCTTTAAGGAAGAAGCTAAACTGGAACTTGACATTGAAAAAGAAAAACACCAGGAATTAATTCGGAAGTATCAGCAAGAACAAGAGGGCTTACGGATGAAGGTCTGTCACCCTGCTCTGTGCCGTGTTTAATGAAACACACCATATGCTGCCCTTAGGCATGCCTTCCTTTCTGTAACTCAGGTTACCACACCTTTGTTCTGCCCACAGAGACTTGGTTTGCCTGTTTTTCAGAAAGGATGCTGGAGATAAATTACAAAAACACACTGCCAAGCTCTGTATAGATTTGTTTTCTATTGATATCAACTTACCTTTAAAATTGACTACACCGCATGACTAATAACTACCATGGCTAAATGGTCCAATATCAAAAGTTTAAAAAGTATTTTACACAATTAAAATTTCCCTTCCTAGAAATCTGGGGCCCCAGGCAGACAGCAGAGAATGTTGCACCAAACAGGGACCATGAGTCAAGAGGGCCTAGCCTCCTTGCTCAGATGTAGCCAATAGGAAGCTCAGTTTCCATAGAGGTCCCCTAGTAAGGGGAGCAGGGGCTCTCCCTGCATGGGCTGTTGCCTGTTCTTTGATCATTTCCCTCTGGCAGGGTACCTTACCAGGCCACAGAGGAAGAGGATGCGGGCAGTCCTGATGAGACTTGCTAGGCTGGGGTCAGTTGATAAAGGAGAAGGGCTCCCCCTCTCTACTGACTAAAGGAGAGACATAGGGAGGAAGAGGGACGGAGGGTGGGACTAGGAGGAGATGAAGGAGGGGGCTATGATTGGGATATAAAGTGAATAAACTTTAGAAAATAAATTTAAATTTAAAAATTCCTTCCTAGAGTTTAACCTTCTTTAAATGAAGATGTTTTTAATTCTAAGCATTTTCAGATAAAGAAAAATACTGTAAGATACTATAAAAGCCAAGAATTTGCTGATGTACCCCTGCTTTGTTGGTTGGTTGTTGGGTTTACTCAGGAGACAGCCTCCTGCCTCAGCCCCCCAAGGGTTGGGATTATACATGTATACTACCAAGCCAGGCAGTTATTCCTGCTTTTATAGGAGTTAAGTGTAGAGAGGGAAGAAAGGAGAGGGAGGGAGGGAGGAAGGGAGGGAGGAAGGGAGGGAGGAAGAGGCAGAAGGCAAGAGAATGCCTCAAAATTCAGTCTGACACATAGTTTGAAAAAACTCACTAAGAATCCATGTTAGGGTTACTGAATGGATCAGCAGGTAAGAGTGTTTGAAACTATTAAAAACATGAATTCAGTCCCTGGGACCCACAGGTGGAAGTAGGGAACCAATTCCTACATGATATCTTCTGACCTCTACATATACACCATGACATACATGTACCTGGACACATATGCGTGCACACATGCGCGCACACAGACACGTACATAAATGTCACTAAAATATAATTTTTAATTCTTTGAAATCTTTTTTAAAATCCATGTTAGGGGCCAAGGAGGTAGTTCTGCATTAAGCATGTTTATTCTAGCAGAGGACTGAGGTTCAAGCTCAAGCACCTACATGGTGGCTCACAACCCCTATAACTCCAGTGCCATAGGGACTGACCCACTCTTCTTATCCTTAGGCACGCACATGGTGTAAGGATATTATGCAGGCAAAACACCCAGACACCTAAGTGAATCTAAGGGGGAAAAAATCTGTGTTAAGTACCAAACAGCCTGAGGGCCTCTGTGTTTGTGTGAAGACGGGCAGTTCAGCCTCTGCGGAGCTGACAATGGACAGGAGGACCAGAATACGTAACACATGAAGCAGCACCTGGCCCTACTAGAATGTTTGTGGGTGCTTCTGCCTTTAAATTTTTAATGATTTTATCTTTGAATTTGGAATTTTTAAAAGTGAATTCCTATTAAAAACAAGCAAACATGTGCTGGGAGCTTGGTGCCCCCTCCTCTGATGGTCTGGCCTGGCCTTGCCGGGTTTCCTCATCTTGCTGCACAGCTCCTGGCACCGGAGGAGCCACTGAGCAGCTGGGCTGGCCCTTTCCTCCCTCCCTTCCCTCAGGACGGCAGCTGCTCTGAGTAACTCGGGATTTCATGGGCAGAGGAATGCAAGCAAAATAATACCATTACTTGAGAGGTCTAAATTCAAATTTCATAGGCGACATTTGATTTTTAACTGTTGACTCCCATTTTAAAACTCCAAATACATTTGTGGCTCTGTGAAGCTCTTGTCACAGGGCAGCTCGCTCTGTTCCCTTGTCATCTCTGCCTGGGGGAGGGAAGCCATTGCTCAGACCGACCAGCAACCCTCTTCTTTCTTCAGGGTTATTTGAAAATAGCAAAATATCAATTTCTGAAATGACTCATAGTAAACAGATTTCTTCCAAAAGTTATTCTTTATGTAAATTGAACATTTGAAACAAATTTTAGCTGCATACTGTTTTTAAATAGTGGTCTACAGTGCTCTGGGTACTAATGCCTGTGGCTTTTCCAGAGTCTCCATGGCTGTGTTCCCTCTGGAGCGGAAGTAGGGGACTTTAGAAGTGCTTCTGCGCGCCTGCTCTTCTGTTCTTTTGTTATTTGCCTGCTGCTGTTTGGTTTGGTTTTGGTTTTGTTCTTACAACAGGAGTAGTTCACACTGGTCCAGCACTCACCATGAAGCCATGGCTGGCCATAAGCCCACAGTGATTCTCTTGACTTGGCTGGAATTTCTGGCATGAGCCACTAAGCTCAACTTTCTGTTCTTTAAGGAGAAAGATCTCTTTCTTCCTTTTGAAGACTGTGCACTTGGGCACAAGGTCCCCTGAGTTGTTGTCTTATGCTCTTGTATAAGGTGAGAAGGGGCACATTTGCACTGTGTTCTGGTGTTCTCTATCTAGAACTGCCATAATGACAGCCATGGTGGCTGCTTATCACTCAGTGCAGGTCTCTTAAGTTGAATCCGTACTTCTTCAGTCACAGTGGTTGGATTGTCAGTGCTCTGTAGCCAGCCCTGCCTTTCCAGAACCTATAATGCATGTCTCTTCCCAGCTCAGTCCTCATTGGTGGCTGGTTAGCAGCAGTGACAAAGGTATTTCACCACGGAAACAAATGTGACCTGAGAGAGGGAGGGAGGGATAAGGGGAAGGAGGGAGGGAGAGGGAGGGAAGGAGAGAGAGAGGAGAGGAGAGGAGAGGAGAGAGCAGGGAATAGTTTTAAACATTTACCAGCACTCCATTATCATTACATATAGAACAGTACACAATCTCTGTAATCACAAGAAGTGGGGGAATACTGCTTTAGAAGATAGAGCTAATGTCTAGGGGTACATCTATATAATATATAAGAAAGAAAAAAATATGTCATAGGCAAACTTGCTGTTTTGATGTGGAATACAACTGTGTCTCCAAACATCAAGCAGGCACTTGGAGGTCCTAGAGTTCATCCAAGCCCTCTCCCATCTGTTTGTGGAAACTTGAGTTACCTTTGTCAGCTCAATACATTCACAGAGATTTACATTTTAGGAAAATAAATAAATGAAAGTCTGTATTGACTTAAAAAAATATCAGAAGGCCTACATATGTCATAGTATTTGCTTTCATTTTGTAGAAAAACACACTGGTTTATCAGAAGAAACTTCTTAACAACAGCAAGATCTCTGTGGTTCCCTAGAAACAGTTGCCTATAAACTAACGTGAGATTTATCTTACAGATAGCTGAGTTAATCGCAGATGCTACAAAAGACCTGAGGCTGGAGGTGGCCTCTCTCCAAGAAAAACTCCACGAATCCCACGTGCGACACGCTGAAGAATCTGAGTCAAAGGAAAAAGAAATCGAAGACCTGAAAAATCTGGTTGCAGAATTTGAGTGTCGCTTGGAGAAGGAAACTGGCCACGGTGATTCAGTTTCCGAAGACTTGAAGAAGGAAATGAAACAGAAGTCGGACGAACTGGAAAGAGTCATGCTGGCCCAAACACAGCTGCTGCAGCAGTTTAGCCAATCACAGGAAGAGGTAGGAAGCAGATAAGCCACAGGGAAGAACGGTCATTTAAAAAGCAGACAGACAGATATGTGACAGGCAGTTTTGAGGCCGAGGAGAGAGTCGCCGCCTGGCTCCATGGCACCCCTGAGCTTTTATGGGACAGTTCTCTTAGCATTAAGTATCCTGTCGTCTTTGAGAATCTCATGCCTGCATCAGTGTGTTTCTGCTGGTCATACTTATACACAACCCTTCCCTTTCAACTCATGAACTGCCCCGTGTTCTCTTCCCAACTTGATGTTTGTTTGGTTTGGTTGTTGTTGTTTTTGTTTTAATAACAGTCCAATTAGTGCTGCCCTTATATCCATGGGTGTGCAGCCATCCACCAGGGCATGGGCCATCTTCCAGGGGCCGCACCCTCTAGCAGCCATCAGTTGTCACCATTGCTCCTCTGCTAGGGGTGGGAGGCTCCCATGCCCCTCCCAACTCCACGCTGGAATGTCGACTGGCCTGATCCTGTGTGGCTCTTCTGTAAGCAGCTTCAGCCTCCACAGAGTTCAAAAGTACAAGGGTCTTGTAACATCCAGGAAAAAACCCAACCCTATTTCTTAGACTCCCTCTGTTCCCTCTTCCACCAAGTTCTGTGAGCCACCAGGGCTGTGCTGTAATATTGATGTCCCTTTTATGGCCAAGCCCTTTCTAGGAACTAGTTCTGTGTTGCAAATGAGTGCTTAAAAGCTCCAAGACTAGAAATCTTACAGATTGGATCTTACTTGCTTTAACATTAGATCTTTGCCAAAGAAAATTTCAAAGCACATTCTGCTTATATTTTAAAAAGTGCAGCAATATAAAGATACTTTTGACTTTCATGTTTTATAGCTCTGTCAGCCTGAACTTGTAAGGCAGCTGCATGCTGCAGTCTTCTGTCTTAGGTATACCCAATTACTCCAGCAGTGTTTTTTACACTGAAGGAGGCTCCTCCTTGTTGAGAATTTTTTTTAAATCTCTGTCCTACTTATGAACTGCTAAACAGTTTATAAATGATATAACAATTAATTGCAATACTTGATCCCACTTACGACAATATAGCATATAAATACAGCTGGACGGTTTTGAATGCTAGTGAGAAGTAAGATTTCTGTCAGCCTTACTGGCATCTTAATAAAGAAGCACAGGGAAAGTACTAGCAATAATATAAGTTATTAATAAGCAGTACTATATCTTTGTTATATTTAAATTGCCAACCAAAACTGAAAGCTTACATCATCATAAGGTGAGGCACTGACTAACAGGATCACATGATGGAAGCAAAAATTCAAATGTGAATCTCTGTGGAACAGAGTTCCCTCTTCCAGGAAGAATTTCTGATTCTAAATATCAGGGAGATCTCAGGTTTGGCCCATAATATATCCTAGTCTCACCTACTTACCTTTACTCTAAAAATGAAACCTGAACAAAGCAAATAAACACAAAATACCAAAACAGTAAATTGAACCGAGTTGGGGTGGGTGAGGAGGGGACTGATGTAGTGATTGTCTCATGTAGGAGGACAGCAGCTCAGTGCAGGCAGGAGAGGCA
>OU015751.1:100407525-100422059 GCA_907169655.1 Acomys percivali
TGCGGGCAGGAGAGGCAGAGGAGCACACCAGAGGAGCTGAAGGGAGAGGTGCTGCTTACTTGCTTCTACTGAGTTCATATTAATTAACACTCCCATGGAGAAAATCAGGCTAAAGGAAAAAAGGCCAAGCCACTGGACTAGCAGGTCTGAGTGCCAAAACAAATGGCAATGTAAAAAATAAGAAATGACTCATTCAGGGGAAAACAGAAAAAGAACAAGGTCAATATTTTATTAAAATGTAAATTATCATCTATGTAGATGCTAGGCACTATGCTAGATAAGTAGTAGTGTCATTATGAACAAAATGGCAACTATCTTCTGGGTAATGTTAAAGAAAGCTTTGAGTGAATAACTGAGTTAACATCCAGAACAAAGAATGATCCAAACAGAAATGTATCATATAAACGCCTTAGACTGGAGGGTAGAGGCACCCTACCTTAGGAACCTATAATTTATTACAAATTGAAAAATTACCCCCAAAGCCACTGACTTTAAACAGTAAGAATTCACTGTCTCATTTCTTTTTTTTAAAGATTTATTTACTTATATTTGTGTCTGCATATGTATCGGTGGGAGCATATGTACATAGGTGTTGGTGCACAGAGCTGTGCTTACCAGTGGAGGTCAGAGAGGGTGTCGAGTCTTTCTCTGACACTCTTAGCCTATTTGAGACAGAATCTCTCCTTGAACCTGGGCTCCCCACTTCTCAGCTAGGCCAACAAGCCCTACCACCCACAATACTGGAGCTACAGTTGTGTATAAGACACCTAGCTTGTTACAGGGGTGCTACGGTACAAACTCAATCCTCCTGATTGCCCCCAAAGCACTTCTAGCCACCAAAACATCGCTGCAGCCCCTCAACATCTCATCACTGTGGATCAGGAAGCTGTGAAGAGTTTAGCTGGGTGTCTGTGGTTCTGGGTCTCTTAAGAACTTGGTTTAACAGTATCCTAGAGGCAACAGTCTGAGCTAGAGGCTCATTTAGGAGAGGCTAGGCTTCTGTCTCACTTGTATGAGTAAAGTTATAGTAACAGGTTAATATTCTCATGGGCTATTAATGGACAACCTGTGGCTGTTGGCCAGAGGCATCCCTCAATTCCATGCTACATGGGCCTCTCCATAAAAGAACTCACACTGTCCACTGGCTTTCAAGAGTAGAGAAAAGGTGCCAAGACAGAAGCCACAGTGCTTAGGTAACCCAGAAGTGACATAGCATACATATAAAGCAAATGAACCAGTAAATCCAACCACATGCAAAGTAAACAAATACCCAAGATGTGACTATCAGGAGAGTGGGCCTGGGCCATCAAAAGCTTCTTTGCTGTGATTTGTTATCTACTGCTGGGGTTAAGCATCATGATCAAAACAATAGAAGAATAAGTTTAGTTGGGCTTATGCTTCCAGGAGGCTCGAGTTTATGGTGGTGGAGCAAGGGCATGAACGTGGACAGCTGGCACAGCAGCTGAGGGCGCAGATCTTGATCCACAAGCAGGAGGCAGAAAGAGACATTGAGAATCAAGCCAGTCTTTTAAAACTTCAAAGACCAGTGGTACATCTTCTCCAACAAGGACACACCTCCTAATCCTTTTCAAACAGTTCCACCAACTAGAAACCAAGTATTCAAACATGAGTCTACACTACATCTTGTGACCACATCCTCTGAAGATGATGTTAGCAAAACTAAAGGTGAAGAGTGGACTTCTTTGCAGATAAGAGATCTAAGGAGAGCTCATCTCATCCTGTTCCTAGTTGTGAAAGGTTTTAAGATAGGTTACATTTTTAAAAATATGGACTTCTAGGACTAGAGAGATGGCTCAGTGGTGAAAAGCAGTGGTGGTTCTTCCCGATGACCTGGGTCAATTCACAGCACCCAGATGGCAGCTCACAACTGTCTGTAACTCAGTTCCAGGACATGTAATGCCTCTTTTGATCTCCAAGGACTCCTATACATACCCAGGGCACAGACACACAATAAAAACAAACAAAAAGTATGGACTTCTGAAACATAGAAAGATATTAGGTTAGTACGTAAATAGTCATGGCTCATTACTACAGGGGAGAAAGTATTGTTCATAAAATAAAGCTAATGATTATCGGTGGGCAGTTTTATCTCATGGGAGGGACAAGTATACTAGGTTTTCCATCATAACTTACCAAAATATCACTTCAAATTAAATAATGAGACCTGAAGCATAAGGAAAGAGCTAAGGCTGTTTCCCTGGCTAAACATGCCAAAGTACATATGTTATTAAATAGGAAATTAGCCAATGACTGTGCTAGGATTTATGGGCAGAAAGAATGAGAGCTAAATAAAGTCTTACATATGAAACGTTCTGTGTGTTTTTAACCATGTTCTTCAGATACTTTAAGTTCCTCAGATTCTGGAGAACTTAAAGCTGTAATTACTTGGAGAAAAAAAATCCCATTAGAATAAAGATAAATTAGTATTCTCCTGAGGAGGCTAATTAAGGTGAGGAAAGCCTTGTTCTCGTTCAAGAGGCCAAGGAGAATGGGGTGTTTTTTAACTGTAGGAAAGAGTTAGAAGGAAGTTGAAACCTCTGACAGGCAAACAGAGCCTTCCTCAGTGCAGTGCTTGGGAAGTGACAACAGTACATAAGGCAGAATAGTGAGGAGGTGCAGTGACTCACAAGACAGGGAATAAAAAACAAAATTCTTGGAAATGTAAACTGGAACAAGACTCCAAAAAGTTCACACTAAAACACTGGAACATCAAAAACAGAAAAGAGAACAGGAAGTTAATGTTAGCAAATAGCACATTGTCATTAAAGCCAAATTAAATCAGGTCATGTATTTTTGGTACCAGTGGTTCCCCTCCCTCATGTGCATTCTACATGAGTTCTGTTAAGACAGTGTGGGTAGTAAGAGGGGCAGAAATTACAGATTCTGCAGTTCTTGTAGCCCATATAATAGTAGTTTTTTTTTTTAATTCAAAAATAGAAAACAGTGCTCCTAGTTAAACATGGAGAATGGAATGGGTGTGTTTATCTCTACTTCACTGCACTGCCATGAAATAAAAAGTGGATAAATCCATCAGGGCCAAGGAAACAAGGGAAGAGCTGACACCTGATGAAAAAGGCAAAAGCAAATGCCTTAGAGATAACGGCATTGGATCCCAGTAGCCATTGAGGGTGAGGGAAGCCCAAAGAAGAACCCTAATTACATGGTTCAGGAAAGGGAGTCACAAAACACCTCTGAAGATATGATCAAAGAATGGAGCCCAAAACAGGACTGATTGGGAGTAAGAGGAACAAGTAGATTCTCAGGGACCCACAGTCCCCCAATATCGCTACCCACCTGCCTGGGACGCTGTATGTGAAAATGCATCAGAGCGTGGACTAGAAAAAGAGCTGCTGTGAAAGTCTATATAGCAAACAGGAGACATCCTTTCCTGTCACAAACTCTTTTCCCACTGTGCAGACAACAAGGCTTCTATGTAAGTAACCAAGAAGTTAGAAGATCCCTCTCTTATGAAATGACATGTATACTGGCCATTGGGGTGTCTAAGACAGTGGCTATATCCATGTCCCGTCTGCCTGCTCAGAAGTGGGCTAGCCAATAGCCCTATCCAGACACACATATCATTCTGGAAACTTGGTTTTTAATCATAAACAGCCAAAGACCACATAATACTTTAGAACTTTAATATGAAGGACAGAAACCAGAAACAAATGAATACATAATTAGCCCAACCAGATTTGGTCACCAAATGTGTTGACTTGCAGTGTTTTCCTTTTCAGAGCATTTGAATGTCAAAATTGTGGCTTGAAGGATCGCCAATCTGTATTTGTGTCAACACACCTGTTTTTATTGTTGGGTTGCTTTACTTGGCATCCCACATTTGCTTTTGCTTAAGAAGCAAGCAAAGAAAGTACAAGTCACTGCTGTGTGGTGCAAACTCAGGCAACGGCAGGGGAGGGGCGAAGAGAATTTGTCTCCAAACTGTTAGCACAGTGAAAACCTGTGCGGAGTAGGAAGAACTGTTTGGGGATCTTATGTGACCTTCTAAAATATTAGGATCATGGAGGGTCTTAAACCTTTTGATATCTAAAACTGTTTCTAAATATCAAATCTGCTTTAAAAAAAAAAACACTTATGTAGTAGGGCACAATAGCACACACCTATAATCCTAGCACTTGGGGAGGCAGAGGCAGGCAGATCTCTGTGAGTTCGAGGCCAGCCTGGTCTACAAAGTGAGTCCAGGACAGGCATTTATGTAAACCTGTAAGATGGAACTTTGAGTTGCTGAGGGTTTTTTTTTTGGGGGGGGGGTTGTTTGTTTGTTTGTTTGTTTCCATTTTTTGAGACAGGGTTTCTCTATGTAGCCTTTGCTGTCCTGGACTCACTTTGTAGACCAAGCTGGCTTCTCGAACTCACAGAGAGCTGCCTGCCTCTGCCTCCAGAGTGCTGGGATTACAGGTGTGTGCCACCATGCCTGGCTGGAAGTTTATGAATACGTAGCATTTACAAGCAAAACTGACTTATTTTCAAGAGGGATTTCCTCTGCTTGGGAATCTATACTTCAAATGCATTGTTACAGACAAAATGGCATGTTCCTCTATGGCAATTCTATGCAGGAGAATGAGAAACTCAAGTGCAGTCAGTAAATTATCAAACAAGCGATTCTCACTCATCCTGGAGACATCACAAAGTTACAGCATCAGTTTCTCTTTCAAAGAGTAAAGCTCTTAAGAGTCGTGGTTAGGCTTGGCTGCCCGGCAGCAGCGTCCGATGAACTGAGAAACGAGAGCCTGGGCAAGCAGGAGCATCTCTATTTGTGAAGAGGGGAGGAGACGTCAGGACAGTACGAGCTATGGGGAAATATGGCGGCATTGCTTTGTTGCACTTAATTAATGGTGACAGGATATTCAAATTGGATTGCTGACTTAGAAAGGGAAATCCTAAACAAGATGTGTTTTAGGCTCTTCTCCCTCATCTTGAAAAATTGGCTCTTGAAGACCCTCACTCTGAGGGATTTAGTCATCTTAATGACTTTTATTCTGATAAGCTTACAATCGTTGCCTTTATGTTTGCAAGCATGGGTATATAGTTTTAATAAAGTCTGCCTGGCATGTGTCATTCCTAGAAAGTTTAATTTCATTTCTCATTCCTATTTTCTGAAAAGTCATCTCCATCGTTTCTGTACAGTGTTTTGGGCTGAGCAGACTAGCTGAAGGGAAGTGGGCACATCTTCTGCTAACTCACAGTCATTTGCCTGTTTCCACACCTTCTCCACAGAACTCCCTTCCCCTCTGTTGTCCCCTTCCTCCCCAACCCAGCTGGCTGGCCACCCACTTTCCTGAGTTCTATGTGGTTAGAGTTGGTAGAAACTGTGTTATCCATCATGTTGTGACTGGTCAGGACCTCATTAGTGTAAAACAGGGACAATGCCATCTGTGTCTATTCTTCAGTGAAGACTTCTTTCCTGGCATGCCCACCCCACCTCCTGCCCATTATGCCAAATACAGCTGATTCTGAAATGCCACAAACAGGATTCCCACCTTCACAATAATCAGGCCACTCAGCAAAGCCTTCTGTTGCTTCTTCTCTGTGTTCACAACCGAAAACAATCAGGTTTCCCTAAGAATAAAAAGGAAAACAAATATAAACCAATCACTCTCACATTTAAAACAGCAGGGAATTGGCCACTTTTACCATTAGAAAGTTTAAATAGATGGTGAGCTAATTTACATTTTCACTTTTTTACTTACCTGCTCAGTGGGAGTTCAATTAAGCACTTAATTATCTTCAGTCCATTGGAAGCAGCCTTTGTCTGAGACTGCTCTGAGACAGCTGTAGACAGTGCTTAACAGCAGTGGGTGGGCAGAGCTGTGTTTGTCCTTTCCCTGGGCCACACTAACCCAGCCCTCAGCATAGGCGCCTCCTCCATGAGCACTTAGTCCCTGCCACCCCCGGCTCCCACTTTGCCCCCTGCCCCACCCTGCAACCTCTTTCACAAAGCTGGCATAGAAAGCGTCTTTTCGTGCCAGTGTGATCATGCCAGGCCCCTGCTTGAAATCTCTTCCCGTGATCCAGCTGGCCCTCTCAGAGCCAAGGAAAATCTTCAGCAATAACATGTTGCCAAAGTTCTCCGTATCCGACTTCCTCACCTCCTCCTACCTCACTGCTGGTCTCTTTGTCCACGGGCTGTCTTCTAGCAGCCCTGTCCTGTGCCTGGGGCATGGCTCTCTTCTGGGCCCCTCTGCTTGAGAACCCCACTTTCCTTTCTTTACCTGGTGCGTGCCTGCCATTTCATTCTGACTTTCAGTTCAGTTGCGATTTGGTAATATTACTTTGCCATTCTATGGTAAACTGTGGCCCAAGATGACTTTATCTAAGACCTGTAGAGAGCGGTGGCTTTACTGACCGCTCTCACGTTGATGGGAGATTTTCAGCCTCGTCAAGCATATTCCATCTTACATATTCTTTCGTGTTACTCAGTAAAACTGCATAATAAAAGTCTGCCCCAGCCAAGTGTAGTGACACACACCATTAGTCCCAGCACATGGGAGGCAGAGACAGGTAGATCTCTGTGAGATGGAAACTATCCCGGTCTACATAGTGAGTTTCAGGACAGCCAGAACTACATAGTGAGATTCTGTCTCAAAAACAAAACAAACGAACAAACGAAAGGAGTCTGAATAGTTCAACCTTCTTGCCTAATTGCTGAAAACAGTATCACTTGAGGGCATGACTGTTTTCACATGTGATGGAACTTTCTACTCGTGTGTCTACTGACTCTAGTCACACCCACATGTTCCCTTATGGTGCTGGTACACTCCACTCCTGAAATAGAAACTTCCTAAATTTTCAAATGTTCTGTTTCCATATTTTACCCTATAACTGAATAAATTATAACACCTAAACTACTTGTGGGACAAAACTGTGCTGTAGTGTTGATGTAGGAGAAGAAGTTGTGATATCAGCAGAGAAAATGAAGGTATTAAGATAACTACCCAAGAAATCATAGTGTTATGACACAGGTAACAGTTCCAATTTGTGGATTCTGTGTTCAGTTCAGAGGTCCTCCTGGTTTGGGAAATAATAGAAAGGAATTAATCCTTTGTGCTGAAAGCTAATAGCCTTGAAAGACAGGTTGCAGAGTGGTTGACCTGTCACACTGAGGCAGTCACAGCCTTCTCCCTGCCCCCCCTCACTGATATTCCTCTCAGCTGGACTGTATCCAGTAGGAATTGGAGGGTGCAATGTGAGAACCCGATGGCTGGTTCATCCCACCCTGGCTAGAAAGCACAGCCTGGAGTCTGCTGGCACCGCGCTCCAGTTGCACCTGCGGCTGGGATGGCTTTCTGTTTGCTCTGCTTTTCCGTTTCCCCTTGCCGCTTGCCTGAAGCCATTTCTAAGGGACCTGCCTTGAGTGTGTTTTCTGTAGAGTATTACTTTCTTTTGAGGCTCAAATTGAAGTTCAGTGAATTGATTGGATTTTATTTTTCTCTGATGAGAGCTTCTGTTATCACCTCTGCTCTTTACTTTTCATATTCTGCTCCTACCATTCACCCACTGATTGTTTACCTTGCTGTCCATTGCTATCCATATTGCTTTGGTGTTTTAGGAAAACTGACTTCTTCTCAATGTTTTCTTAAGCAGGCATTTTATACTAATTAATTTAAAACCATTTAAATTTGAGCCAGGCGGTGGTGGCACACACCTTTAATCCCAGCACTTGGGAGGCAGAGGCAGGTGGATCTCTGTAAGCCTCGTCTACACAGCAAGTTCCAGGACAGTTAGAACTCTTACACAGAGAACCATTGTCTTGAAAAACCTAAACAAAAAACAAAAAACAAACCAAAAAAAACCCAACCAAACAAACAAACCAAAAAAAAAAAACCCCAAAACAAAAACCATTTAAATTTGATTACTCCTACACAATTTGTCAACTTACTTTATATATATAATATAAAGATATAACTATAGATATATAGCACTGTAGATGTAGATAAATACTATTTATATATAAATAAGGCAGTAGGACCTTTCCTTTTAAAAGAAAGATTAAATTATTAGAGTTTAGAACTTTTGGGACAATCAGATGAAAATGTCTTACCAGTTTTCATCACCCTCATGTATGTCCTAGACATGTGTATGCCTCCCATATGACTGATGTAGCCTCCTCACACAGGCACAGGGCTAGGCAGTGGCAGGCCTCTACCACTTCAGGGCCGAGTTGCTCTCTGTAAGTTAGGTAACCAACTCTGGCTTCTGGGTCTTAGTGGTGGATATGGCAGGAGCAGCAAATGTGATCGCTCTAACACAGTGCCTTATTAATCGTCCATGCTAGGAGCTTGGTACTCCCCACCCCTAATTTCCAACCGTATTCAGGTGGAGTTAATGAAAGCCAGAAGACAAGGCCACAGATGCCAGTAGTTTCCAATTCCTCTAAAAACTAAAAACAAGCAGAAGCAAATAATTGATCAATGGCTTAAAATTTTGGAAATGGGGATCATGTGTGTATGCAATATAAATATAAATAAGGACCTTTGACCCGGATATTCTAATGGTTTTATTAAAAATTACTATGTTAATCTGAAATGGTTCCATAGCCTACCTTTCTTCCTTCCTTCCTTCCTTTCTTTCTTTCTATATTTTAGCATTTGTTTGTTGTTTGTTTGCTTGCTTACTTGCTTGCTTGAGATAGAGTCTCTGTGTAGCCTTGGATGTCCTTGAACATGCTATGTAGACCAGGCTGGCCTCTAATTCAGAGATCTTCCTGCCTCTGCATCCTTAGTACTGGGATTACAGCACATATTATATTTTAATTACCAAATTTGTAAGTTGTGTCCCTAATCACAAGAAACTCAAATACAGGAAGCTGCAGCTCAGCTCATGGTTTCTTGTTTAGTTCCACGGGTGGCAGATTAGTCAGTATATCTTATGGAGGATGTTTTCCACTAAGAGTCAGATTTGGAAATGCCTTGGCTATTTTTACAAACTAACTTGATTGATAATACCTATAGCACTGTCACTTCAAATGTCCTTGTCTTTTAGGACACCACTTTGAATGGCTGGCTTTCATCCTCGTGTGTGTGTGTGTGTGTGTGTGTGTGTGTGCGCACACACACACACACACACACACACGTATGCATGGAGGCCATGTGAAGTCCAGAAGTCAATGTTGGATGTCTTCCTCCATCACTCTAAATCTTTTTGGGTTTTTTTTTGAGACAGGTTCTCTCATTGAACCTGGATGTCACCAAGTCAGCCTGACCAGCTGCCCCGCAAATCTCTAGCAGTCTTCCTGTCTTTGCCTTCTCAGCACTAGGATTTCAGACATGCTTTGCCATCCCTGGCTTTTTCCATGGTTGCTCAGGAACTGAGTTCAAGTCCTTATGCTTGCATGGCAGCCACATTATTGACTGAACCATCTCCCCAGCCCCTCATCCCCCTCCCCCTCTATTTGCAGACTAATGTATTATTTTTCTTGGGGAGACATGAACAAACATCTCTTTGCCTCAGATAGGTCCTTATTGACAGATCAAAGGAATAGTTCCATTCAAATTCAGCTTGCTGAACCAACTAATTTTATTGGGCTTACTTATAGATACATGGGTGTGGGGTTATGTAACAGAAGCACAGGTAAGCCCAAATCAGCTGCATATCCAAAAAGGTCCACTCCAGTATGGGTGACAACTTCTCAAAAGCTTCATACATGAAGTGTACACACACACACACACACACACACACACACACACACACACACACACTCAGAGCTAATGGGGTGAAGGAGAGGATGAAATGTCAGATGAGAGTCTAATGACCCTCTTTACTTTCTCCTATGAGGAAATGTCAGTTGGCCTACTCTTGTGACAGTCTAGAGTGGGCAAGCACAGCTGCTCTGATTAAGATGGTTATATTATGCCTGAGGATGGCATTTTGTAATATCCAGACATTGGGAAGATCCGAGACCTAAGGTTTACTATGGCCTTTAAAAGAATTGTGAGGATCCATTTGTGAAAATGGATCATTCCTCAGCTTAAAAAGAAATGCAGAACCTTAGACTTTGATGGAGCGTTAGTCCAATCATATTTTGTTTGTTTGTTTTGTTTTTCAAGACAGAGTTTCTCAGTGTAACAGTCCTGGACTCACTTTGTAGACCAGGCTGACTCCGAACTCACAGAGATCTACCTGTCTCTGCCTCCCGGAGTGCTGGGATTACAGACGTGTGCACCACATGACCAGCTCCAATCACATTTAAAGCTCACATTTGTATCAATATATCCCTACTGAATGACAGTCCACTTTCTCCAGATTATTCTATCAAAAATCCTCTCCTTTTAAAAGCACATAGTATCCACTCTTGGGTTCAGATTTGATTAGATACATAAAACCCAGTTCTGTTCAGCATCATGAACTGCAGGCTTGCTCACTAAGAGGCTGGGCTAGACTTTGTATGTGGATGATCCCGCAATCATGTGTTGCAGGTTAGTCCCCAGGTGGTGCTTCTAGAAAGTGCTGGAGCCTTTGAGATGCTGGTCTGTTGGGAAGTCCTCCATCACTGGAGGTGTGTGATCAAAACAGGTGGTGGCATCCTGCCAGACTGCCACACTCTATCGACTGGCTATACCACACACTCTTGCTGGGATATGCCACCTTCTCCAGGTCCCAACACAAAGGAGCTGTCTCATATTAGACTGTTACCTCCAGAATCAATGAGCCAAAATAAATGTATTCCCCTTCAAGTTAATTGCCTCAGGTAGTCTTCACAGTAATGAGGCATTGACTAATGCAGACACACATCCCCCACAGCCTGTAGCAGCTGGATGAGATTTCTGCTGGAAGTAAAAGGAAATGTTCTTTATGGGAGGATACTAACCTAAAGAACAGCACATGGTGTATATTTAAGTTCTACCTAAAGCGTGTGATAACTGATATTACTGTTTAAATGCTGTGGTTGATATATTGTTATTCTTTTCAGTCTCACAATTTTACCAGTTGGCCTCATGTATTGGCCTATTCCTTCTTTATAAAATACCACAAGATGATATTTTACAGATATTAGTGGATATCAGAACACACTGTCTAAAACATGAGGTAAGAGAGTTGAAATCTGACTGACGTAGGCATTAGCAGGCCTGGAGTCTTATCCCAATCTTACTATAGCATCTGTGGAACCCTGCACAGGTCACTCCACCTCACTCACAAACGGCAAGGGTTGAACAAATCGTTGCGTTGGCATTCTTTCCAGCCTCACACACTATTTTTCACTTCTCTGTCTCATGTGGTAAAGTAGTAAAGAGACAGAGAATACAGCCTCTGACCTTCAGCTCAGTTCTGATGTAAATTGTCAGTAACTGTCCAGTTACATAAACTGTTTAAAGCCAGGGGTGCTTTTTCCTCATCTCTTTTCAGAATACTTTCCTCCAGGAAACAGTGCGTAGAGAGTGTGAAGAACGCTTTGAACTGACAGAGGCTTTGAGTCAAGCCAGAGAACAGCTCCGGGAGCTCAGGAGGAGCGGAGGAAGCTTGCCCTGTTCCCTTAACAAGGGCGCCCTAACCTACCCTGCCTTGGCAGTCAGTAATCACCAGGAGCAAAGCAGCGTGAGACAGAACTGTGGACAAGGCACCAACATGCCCAGCCTGCGTGGACTGCCGAAACCCACGACTTCCTCAAGCCCAGATAAGCTCAAGAAGGTTGGCAGCTCCGGACTTCCCTCCCTTCCCCGGCCGCATCCTCCCGGCCGAGCATCTTCTGTAACTGAGGCCAGGCAGAGGTTGACAGCCATCCTTCGCAGGAGGCTGAGTCAGCAGTGAGGACCTGCTTCGGGGCTGTTCCACTCACGGTGCACACACCCTTCACAGCATAGCAGAGACTCTCTGTGATGGGGTGCCAGGAAACGAACTCGTCTGTAGATACATTTAACAAGGGTAAAAGGCTAGGAGTATGGAGCCACATTTTTTAAAGAGCCTTGGAAATGGTAACAGATAATGAAATCGGTACTCCAGAGAGCTGATCTCTGCATTCATGTATGTGTTTTATGTCTAGAGACCACAGGTAAAGGCTTCTCCTAGAGTTTTTTCCTTTTCCTTCCTCATTTCCTACCTTCCATTCTCCCTTCTATATTCCTTCTTTCTTTCTTTCTTTCTTTCTTCCATTATCTCCACAGATATCTCCGCAGATTATCTCCACAAAAAGATTATATTGGTTTTATTTTTCATTTGTTTATTGAACTAAATAGATGTGATAAATATCCCAAATAGAAAAAGAAAGTCCTTACTTAATTTCCGAAATACTTACTCCAAATATTTGCAGGGCTAATATCATCGAATTCTTCTTTCCCTCAGCCTACATGGTTGTCAGAGTGTTTTGTAGGATGGGTCAGAAGTGACGGTAGACAGACAGCCTTTTACAAGACTGTGTGGTGTGAGGCTGGGGACCTGCTACAAAATGATGGTGATTCCCATTCAGGGAAAAGTGGTTTGATTCTCAAATTATGAATATCATTTGAAAATAGAAAACAGAATACATGACCATGAAAATGTTTCTTGGTGGATATTTTCTACACTGAACACTTCTGGCACACAGCTGAGTTCTACTGAACTTGCATTCTCCAGCCATTGGGAAGAGAACTGACACAAGACTGCTTAGCAAAAAGAACATAAGGCTAATTTGGATTCATTGATTATCCCTGGAAATGGGTAACTGATTAACAGTTTCTGTTCTCGGGGTGAGAATGGAAAACAAGATCTGCAATTTGGAGTTACCTTAGAGCTTCCCGCTTGTCCGGCTGTTCTTAGCCCAGGCCAGCGCTCATCTGTCTTTCCTCCATCTGTACGACTGTGTTTGTCTTTATATTTTTTTGAAGGAAAAAAAAAAAAAAAGGACTTCATCCTCTGCCAAATGTATCATGACCATTCAACTTTCCCCTTCTAATATAGGAATACTAGTAACATGCATGATTATAGACTTGAAATTATCTCTTTTGCTGCAGTATTGATGAGAGAAACCAATGGTACCTGGCATCCTTACCACTGCATAAAAGAGTTAACATCACTAAACAAAGTCAAGGTTGTCTCCAGCCTTTCTAAGGCTTAGTGAGGGTGTTTTCACCTTAAAATGATTCCACACTGGGCCTCTGAGTTCTGGCTGCTTTAGGTAAGGCATCTCCCTGTTAAGGATTACGATGTTTTCCTTGTTTGCAGAGGTTGCTGCTCCTCATAAGGGCATTGCTAAAGAGCACAGCACCACATAAGAGGAAAGGTCCCTCTAGCCACCTCTGCAGATTAGAAGTAGATGAAGAGCCTCGTGACTGGGCTGAAGGACTAAGTTTACTTAATGACAGAAGTTGGACTTAATTTCAGTCTTTACAGCCCTAAGAGCCCCCCAAGCCTCCATGGTGGTGGTTGTCAGCAGCACCTACACTGTTGCTAATTAGCATTGTTCATTCTTTAAGTGCACCCCCTTTCTAAATTTGAGTTTGTATACGAAGGAAGGTTTATTCAGGGAAGAATAACTATAAAGTAGCAAAGGTCCTTTGCTAATTGCACTTTTTCTAATTAACTCTAATATAAATGCATCTATTAAAATAAGAAGCGTTCACTGGTGTTCCCGTTCGTTCCTTGGTATCCTCTTGTATAACCCACCAGGGACCACTGCAGGAGATCTCCTTGTTCCGAACTTTTGTTTGCATGTTGAATTATGAATGGCTGTGACATAAGGTAGATAGTGAAGTGAGCACAGGCACAGGCTATCTTAGACAGCGATCTCTGTTGTCAGGCTAGCCATGCGTTCTCACTGTCTTGCAGTTGCAGCCCTCCTTACAGGAGTCATGGGCACACAATGAGCTTCTTTATTTTTACTATGAATACAGGTCAATAAGGAAAGTCATATGTAAGCTTTTCTGAACTGATACAATGACGACCATTGCAAAGCCTGGTTTCTTAGTTTGTTGATACGCCCTTGCTTTACAATGAATAACTCTAGCTCAGAATGGAACCATAGTCTGTCATGAGATTGTGTTATATGCTACAAAGGTATCAGAGAAGCATGAACAGAAAAGTGGTATTTACCTTTAGCTTAACCTACACCATCTGAATAGTATAGATTAAGCTATAGGAATATGTATTTGAAGAAAGAAACCCTTAAAAGTAGCACAAGAACTTGTGACCTAGAGGTTAAAACACATCTCTTTGACTCTTTGATTTTCCCAGTGGTGAACTCTTCATTTTTTTGTTTTGTTTTGTTTTTGTTTGGTTTTGGTTTTGGTTTTTAGTTTTTGGTTTTTGATTCCACCTGCTGGGATTAAAGACACGCACCACCGCCTGGCTCCAGTGACAACTCAGCATGACGGAGTGCCAGGAATATTAAGAAAGCAGTGGAGAAGCCAGACATGATGACGCATATCTTTATGGGAGGCAGAGACAGGTAGCTCTCTGTGAGTTCAAGGCCAGCCTGGTCTACAAATAGAGTCAAAGACAGCCAAGGCTGTTACACAGAGAAGCCCTGTCTCAAAAAACTAATAATAATAATAATAATAATAATAATAATAATAATAATAATAATA
>OU015751.1:100422069-100455712 GCA_907169655.1 Acomys percivali
TAATAATAATAATAATAATAATAATAATAATAATAATAATAATAATAGAAAGAAAGTAGTGAAGTGATAGAGACATGGCTCAGCAATTAAGAGCACTTGCTGATTTGGTTCCTGTTGTCACAGGGTACCTCACAACCATCTATAACTGCCTCAGGACCTGATGCTCTCTTCTTACCTCCAGGGGCACTGAACCTAGTTGATACACATACATAGGCCTTAACAAAACACATACACACGCAAAATAATAAATAATTTTAAAACAATAAATAATTTTAGATTTCTGAAGTTTCTGAGCATCTTGAATTACAGGATAATCCTAAAGCTATACAATGTTTCTTCACCAGATGTGCAAACTATGATGAGAAAGCATGGTTAGAACTAGGAAAAAGAAAAAGAAAAAAGACATATTATAGATCCTCAAGAATTGTGTAATAGAATAAAGCATATGCAGACATAATATAGATGGGAGGTGATGAGGAAAGACTCACTTCATCGAGTGGAAGTGTTGTTGAGTAAGGGCCAGAGCATGCTTTTAGCTGGAAGTGACATGTGCTTTGCTAAAAATTGGGAGCATCTCCCTAGCAAGGCTGTGCTGGGTATTGTGGAATGGGAAGGCTGAGGATGCAACAGCAGCTGGCAGACAATGAGTATTCCAGACGAGCTAATGAAGTTCTAATGAAGATCTTTGTGTCGGGAATAAATAATAGGCATCAGATTAAAAATCTATTCAGAGTAGGGAAAGGATTGTTTTTTCTCCTGCTAACTGCAATTTGAAACCATTGCCAGCCCTTGTCGTGTTGGCAGGAGTGCATTTGGTAAGCATGGCTCTAATTATAGGATCATCGCTACTCAAGAATATTATAACCCCTCTGAATAATGTGAGATGGTAGGAGCTGCAGTTCATCTGGGAAATGAATGATCCCATAGATAAGAACTCTCCTTATAGGAGCACAGATCTGAAAAGTGTTCTATGAATTATGGAGGAAGAGTGAGAAGTTATCATCCTGACTCAAAGAACGCAAGTACAGCTAAGCAGGGAGATTCTGGAGTGATGCTGTGCAATAAAACTTTATGGTCTTCGCTGTTTATGAAGGGAAATATAAAAGACAATGCTGAAGTTAAAGTAAGGGTTATCTTCAGATCTTTATATTTTATGGTTCTGAGGAGACCTGACGCGTCACCTGGTCCAGATTTATATATCTTATCTAAGTAGATAATAGCTGACTTAGTTAATTTTCTATTTGCATAACTGTGTAACATCAGACTGAATGAAAGAACCTGGGCTTCAACTTCTGGCTTACACAGCTCATTTCCAGACAGAGTATGATCAGTGTGCCAGCCTTTTACTGCTCAAAGTCTGCTTCCAGGAAGATCAGCACCTGCTTGGCACATTGTTAGAAATGCAGTTTCAGTCCTCACACCCAAGCCTACTGACTGAACTGTCCTCTCTCCTCTCACTTCCCTTGCTCTCCTCTTCCCTTTCCTCCTCTCCTCTGCTGTTCTTTTTCTCTTCTCCATTCTGCCTTTCCCCTTCCGTCTTCTTCCCTCCTCTCCCCTCCTCTCCCCTCCCCTCCCATCTTTTCCCCTCCCCTCCTCACCTCTCTGCTGTCCTCTCTCCTCCTCTCCCCCACCCCTTGCCCATGCTAAGCCATCACTCATCACTGAGCTATATCCTCAGCCTGAAGTCTTAAAGAGACTCTCAGGGGATTTGTGTTTGCACTGGGTACATTGCTCGTGGCCCAGTATTTCACATCTACTTACCACAAGTTAGATAGAGTGGTCTTGCCATATTTAGTCCCTTGTGCCTAAGTGAAGACAGTGGGACAATGAGACTTGCCCCCCACCTACCACAGTGACCCACTTAACACCCACTCCCAGTGCATTAAGATCCTTCTAAGTGGTCATTGATTGAGAATCTATAACTCTCCAGAAAAAAACAGTGGTTAAGGCAAATCAATATTCATCCCTAAAACACCCACAGCTTTGAGCCTGAGAACAATGAGATTTTATTGTTTTAATTCAATAGCAGAATTTTGGTTTAAATAATTTTAATCATTGGCATTTCATTGAATTATCATAAACTTTAATCTCATAATAGCATGTATTTGAATGTCTGTTTATTTTTGTAATGGTGATGCTTATTGTCTTCTGAGACTTGTGAGTACAGAATACTTGGGAAATGTTCTAGGGTGATAAAGGAAATGCAATAAAATTATTCCTGCAGGGAGTAGTTCTGAATCACTTAAATATAAAGCCAACGTGGGCATTACACCTGGATTTATATGTTTAAAGACAGAATTAGCACTGGCTAAATGGAAGTCAGTTCAGATATTCAGTTCCACAAATCTGGAAAACACAATGCAGTGTTAAACACGCTTACTTGCCCATGAGCATTGCTAGCTTGTCTCATGATACCCCAGGACAGCCATCTTCCTTAAATATGTGTCCTTCCTTCCTTCTTTCTTTCCAGCATTGTGCATGTTGTGCAAGTGAGCCTGAGAACAATGGGGAATTGTTCTTCTCCTGTGTTGTTGTTCTGCTGAGCCATGTCTCCAGTCTGTTCTTTGAGTTGTTTTTAATTAAGAAAAGAATGAAAGAAGCCAGGCATGATAGCACACACCTGTGCTTACAGTACCAGGAAGGTAGAGGCAGGAGGATCACTGCAAGTTCAAAGCCAACTTGGCCTACGTGGCACATTTGAGGCTACATCTAGGGCTACATATAGAGACCCTCTCAGTCAATCAATGTAAAGATAATGATGAGACAGATTTACTTCATTTGCTATTTAAAATTTTAATACCTCATTACCATATTTAGTGTTATAGTTAAAAATAGGTCTTGTAGTTAAGTAAGTCAAGCTCAGCAATTAGACATGTTAACTTAGGATAGTGAAGCCTTTCCCCTCCTCTGCTCTCCCCTCCTCTCCGTGTGAGGAGGATTAATGCTGGCAGTAGATTTATTTGCTGACAATGTGAGCATCTGGCCCTGCCTCGCTGCCAGCACTGTCTCCATCTCCCAGGCGAGCTCGGTGCATCCTAGCACATTAATCTAGAGAGATCTCTCTGTCCTCCGTCTTCTTGAAGCAAAGGAGTTCTCCAGTCGTAAGTTTCTATCCAGAGCCTTAAATTTCTAGGGAATTAAGGTCACTGCCAAAATTCAAGTGACTCCTTTCTACTTATTGAAAGCAGGGTTTCTGAAAACCTTTCCACCCACTATTACCAGACTTTAAAATAATGTATTTGAGGATTAAGCTTCATTTGCAAGGATCTCAAAATTGAAATCATTTTCTTTTTCCATGTAGTATACAATACGTAATATAGAAACTGAGATATGTACTCTGGTAAGCTAGAGAAAAAAAATCTACCTCTTGAACAGCCCCAGGCACGCCCTAATCTATGTGCGCCCTCCAGACTCAATCAGAACATTTGCTAATGTTTCCTAAATTAAATAGGGGGAAAACTATGTATCTCTTGCACATATTTAGGTTAGAATCCTAAATAATTACAAGTTTGAGTAGATGTTTTCGGTATTTGTAAAATAACCAGAATATTAAAAACATATGTTTAAAACATAATTTTAGGGTTATTATTTTTTATTACTACAAAATCTTTATTGACCTACCATTTTAAGTTACTATAAATACATACATAACCTTATGTAGTTTTTCTGGTTTGAGATGTTATAATAGTACATATCTATTGCTACATCACTTTTAGGATGACATAAGTAAATATTTTAATGAATAATTATGAATCATAAAAATTAAACTTTATTAGTAGTGCCTTTCTTTTTTAATTTAGTGTGTGCAGCAGTATGATGAGCATTCTTGAGTGTGCCTATGCCGTGGTGTGAGTAGAGGTCAGAGGACAACTCTTGGGATTCAGTTCTCTGTTCTGCTGTGGAATCTGGTCCTCAGGCTTGCACAGCGATTGTTTCCACCCACTGAGTCACATCACTGGCCTTGATAGTGCTTCTGTCATGGGTCAGATCATATCCTTGTCCTTCCATGTAATGGAACATTAAAATATATCTAGGGATAGTGACATGTACCTGTTATCCTAGTGGTTGAAGCTGAAGCAGGAGGATGGTGGTGAGTGCACGGCCATCTTGAACTACATCGTGAGTTACTGGCCAGTCTGAACTACGAGGCCCTGTCTCACAAAGACTATAGTGACGTAACAACAGCTGGGAAACAGGGCAAAAATGAATAATTGACTGGTCTGTATGTTGGATATCAGTTCTTTTGAGACAAGTTCTGCTGTGAAGCCCAGGCTGGCCTTGAACTCATGATCTTCCTGCCTCAGCCTCCAAACTTCTGGAATTACAGGTATGTACCATCATGCTGAGAATTGTTTATGTCTTATTAATTGGTTAAAAATTCAATGTTTTTAAAAACTTTTCTCTGACATCTATAATAAACTAAATAAAACTATGTCAATAAATGTTGATAATTTACAAATTTGAATTATACTTAAAAGAATTGGTGATACTAATGTCTAATACATCTCTTATTTAAAGATTCCTTATAGCTAGTTTGTTTCCTAGGCACAAGTACCAAGTAGAAATGAAGAGCCCTATATATAAGAGTATTATGGGAAGAGACAATTTCAACTTTTCTTACTCAGGTCACTTTTGCTTTGCTTTAATGAAACTGCCTCACATATACCCTTTGGCACAAGATATAAGTGAAGATAATCAATAGTGTCCAGAATTGTCCTGTTCCCATCACTGTACTTTCTTTACCTTGAAGCTGAACTCAGGAAAATTCCAACATAGACCAAAATGTTGCACGTCTAAACTGCACCTCAGCAGGAGCATTTGTGTCAGGGAAATACTGACTGCTGGCCAAGCCAGGACTCTATGTGCACCCAACATTAGACCTGAGTAGGGCCCCCAGACCCACAATCCAGTATGGAGGCTGTTCTGCCCTCTCTCGGGCTGCTAGCACTCGGGAGTATCAAAAGATGTTGAAGTTTTCCCTGCCTCATCTGAACTGATTCCTAGAAAACCATCTCTGTGGAACCTCTGGTAATACTTTCAGCCAGAGAGACCCTGCAGCCAACCACACCCATTCACTTACTGTGTTTAGACACACCTACAATCCCCCATGAAGTTGTTTCCACCCAGGAAGAGAAGTATAGCCATGAACATTTTATTTGAGTCTTAAATTCTTTGTGGCCTATACAGTGTGAGTTCTAAGCCAATAATAGTTAGTGTCATCAGATTCTTATTTTTACAAATCATCTTGGAGGAAAAGCGATTGTTTATTCCATCCATGGCCTGAATATAATGCACGGAGCAGAAATGTTACCACTTTTAGTGTTATACTTAAGAATTTACGTATAGTTTGAAAGCCTTTAAAAGTGGTTTTCTAACTATCCCTGTTTTTTTTTTTCTACTATCAGGGATTGGACCTCAGACCTGCTGGTCAAATGCTTTGCCACTGAACGGATCTCAGAGCAACTAACCATTTCTAATTTAATGCTCTAAACTGCACTTGTGTACAGTCTATGGTTCTCAGCTCTGATGCTCTAAATGCCCCAACTTTAATTCACAGTCATAATCTTAATTGTCCATGGTTCTTAGATACCTAGGGCTCCTGCAGCCATCCTTCCCCTGCTAAGAACTAAGTCCACATGGTGTTGCTAGGGCACAGGATGAGACATCTCACTGAGTCCGAGGGCATGTGCCCCAATTCAGTGTTCACATACTACATATCAACCCCAAATCTTTACCAACTATTATTTTGTATTCTTTTGGCCTTAGTAGAATGAAAGTCGCCAGATATTTGTTGAAGACAACTGAAAGTTCATGTACTATCTGAGTACAGCCATTAAAGGTGTGCCAGAAACTTTGTCCAAGCTCAGTACCATGGCTTCAACATAGACTTCTCATTAGAGTTCTGAATTTTCTGGAACTGTGGTGAGGGTTTTGTCTCAGCTGTCTTCCTTGGTCTTTGGATATTTAGCCCTGGCACCCTCCAGGGGAGAATTCAGCCTCCAGTCTCCCACCTTATCCAAGTGTATCTAAAAGTGGGCGTATTACACTCCTCTAGACGACTCAGCCTAGGATCAGAGTGTCCTACAGGTCACAGAGGAATGTCCCTCCATTATCAGAAAGACATGAATGAAAAGGCCTGGGGCCCTCCCTGCCTGTGGAAGAGCTGGGCCCCTGCTTTGTTCTTGAAGTTTAAAGGCTGACTTGGGTTTCCAGTGTAGATGGCATGACATCTGGCTAACAGGTCTAGGGGCAGCAGCTGCCTTCTGTACGCCATTACAAATCCGATAATGGAAAAGGAAAAGGTCAGGCATTCACAGCAGGCAAACAAGACAGCAGCAAGAATTTGGGCTGCTCTGTTGTATCTGCCCCCCACCCAATGTCAAGGCCACTTTGCTCAGAATATGTAGAGATGCTAGTTCTGTAAGATGGCTTGTGTGAGTAGCAGTGGACAGAGAAAGAGGCCAAAGGTGTCACAAGCGGGCAGTGGGACTCTCCAGGGCAGCACAGGGATAGCGCCAGAAGAATGAATGGAACAAACAAAGAAGCCCAAAGAATGAAGCTTCCCATGGCAGGGTGGTACCACAGCACCATGGGCTAACAGAAACAGCGACAGCTAATATTCCTAGTTATAAGGGGCACAGTGCCTTGCCAAGGTCATGTCACTCACTCGTCACCAGAGCCTTAGGAAATAGCTGTATCAGTTTCCTTCTACAGATGAGAAGACAGAGGCACAGAGAGGCTGATCAACCCTTTATAACTAGCAACTCTTGGCCTAGGAGACTAGGCAGTACAGATAGGAATGGCAATATGGTCTCCATGTGTCACACTGTCTTCCAAGTGTGTGTCTGAAAATTGACTGTGATCCTTATCCCAGAACTATCTGGACATCATCTCTGTGCTCTGTCTGCTGACAAAAAAAAAAAAAAAAGGATCAGCCTCATCTGAGGATAAATATTCAACAAGGGGTAATAAAGCAGCTTGAAATGTATGGAGAATACATTATGGAACAAAAGAGAGTGTGTAGGCAGACCTGGAGAGGAACTTAAAATCCTTTAGGGGGTCCTATGGAAAGTTATTTATGTCTTATAAAAATGAAATATTGTAGTCTTTCTATTCCTTTTTAAAAAATAATTTCCCATATTAAGTCTTTAGGTACTGCACTTTCATACTTATTTCTAAACAATGCCCCTATATAGGGGGTAATGCTTCTTCCAGAAGCCATAAGTTTTTGGGCAAAAGTCTCAATGCCAGGTGTGTGATACCGTACCTTGAGGTCCCAGGGGCCTCCAAAGTAATGCCAACAATTACCATTGTTCTTGGTTGCCTACCAAAAGTTGATGGTAAGAGTTTGTTGGTGAAGACACCACACACAGTCAAAGGATATGGAGAAAGCAAGCTTATCTCCCTTCTTAGACAGCTATTGTATTTATGGCAAGTGCATTGAAGGCTGCTACAGAAGAAGTCAGCAGGCTGACCTAGCTGTGAGCTGCAAAGCTGAGCAGCCTGGAAAGGCACACCAATTGGTGCAATAGTGGCACAAATGTTCTGGAGTAACCAGTCACTTTCTAATTGGATCTAAGCCCCTCCATGAAAGGGAACCCATGTTTGGAGCTATAAGCCTGATTTATAACCAGTTTGGAACTATAACCTGTGGTTGAGCTGGTCACAGGCTACAGAAAGGAGCCCACTGTTAGTGCTTTGCTAACTGGAAATCCCCTCTAAATATTTACCTTTATGCTCATATACAGATTAGTGAAAACTCTCAGCTTTCACCAAATAAGCTTCTTTTTGCAGTGCACTGTCTATAAAAATAATTGGTGAAAGTGCAGAAAATGGAGTTCTTGGCCCTAAATGGGACATCTATGATGCCACTACCCCCCTCCTCCAAGGCTCAGGGGACACTGTGGAAAAGAAAGGTAGACAGATTATGAGTCAGAGGTTGAGAAGGACTGGTTTAAAACTGTCTTCTGGACGTGCCATGGCCATGGAGAATGCATTCATGAACCCAGCAATCCTGTAAAAGATTAGATTCATCATTTCATCAAGGAAGAGGAAAGGGATCATGAGGCCCCACCTCTTCCTGAGAGACAGTTCACAGTTAACGGGGACTGGAAGGAGGGATGTCACTTGTTTCTTCAGTGTTGAAAACACTGGTAAGTTGCCCATACTCAAGCACACACACACACAAAAGACAAAACGAAAGCTCTCATCCATTTTCATTCAGGCAGCCCTACTTAAAGTCAGAGGGTGACATAGAAAGAAAAAAAAATCCAAAACCAAACCAAAGCAGAAGGAGAACTTGTTGGGAAGACTGGTTTCAGCGAGATAAAGAAGACAGGTAAGGGAGAGTAAGGGGGTGGAGGGAGCAAGACTGCGTGTGTGAAACCTGTCAAGAACTTCAACTCATTTCAGCTTTTTGCTGCTTCTTGGATCTTGGTCCTTCCTGCATCTGGTTTCATAATTTTTCTGCTTACACCGGCAACCTTTGTGATCCCTACATGTGTCTTTCCATAAGGCTGCCTTTGGTTTTCGTTTTGATTTGTCTTTTGGGAATGCAGTTTTATATCATCCAAGCTGACCTTCAAATTCTGGGTTCAAATAACCCTCCTGCCTCAGCCTTGGAGTAGCTGGAACTATAGGGAGGCACCTATAGTTTTTATTCAGTAGTTTTGACAATAAACAGGATCTCTCCTTTTTTCTCTGCTCACAAACTTTTCTGTAAAACACAGCAGACTGGAGCTGTAGTCCAGTTGATACAGTGTTTACCTCACATGCACAAAGCTCTGGCTTTAATACCTAGGTATAAACTGGTATGGGATCACACCTATAATGTCAGGACTTGGGATCTAGAGGCAGAAGGATCAGGATTTCAAGGTCATCCTTGGCTACCTAGTAAATCCAAGGCCAGGCCAGCCTGAGATACACTAACCCAGTCTCAGAAAAAGAAAGGAAAAATTTGCTTATTTTATGTCCTATATTTGACAGTCTGTCTAGGTCTAGTTTTGCAACCTGTTTTTATGGAGTCTCACTCTTGAGGCTTTACTTGCTTGACAGAAGGAAGGGGTGTGGTTTTTTATTGTTTTGTTTTTCTAGACAGGTTCTCTTTGTGTGGCCTTGGCTGTCCTGGAACCCACTCCATAGACCAAGCTGGCCTTGAACTCAGAGATCTACCCACCTCTGCCTCCCTAGTGCTGGGATAAAGCCATGTTCCACCATTACCAGCTTTGGGATGTGTCTTAATGTGAACATGTGTTCATGTGTTCTTGGACTTTTATGGATAGAAGAAGCCAACTGAGATTGTATTTTTCCAGAAAAGATTTTCATTCAATTCACCCAGTTGATTATTCAAACATTTATGGAAACCTTTAATTAAAATTCTCTTGATGTTTCAAATAAAGGCTATAGAAATTCATACAAAAAGCCAGTGTGGGCTAGGTTATGATTGCCAGTTCTCAAATGGGATTGCACTGCTTTGAGGGTGGTGTCACCTCTGCTTTGAGGGTAGTGTCATCTCCTAGTGCCATGACCAAGGTCATGCACAGCCCCCTTTTCTTTTTCCCTTCAAGGACTGCACCAAGTCCAGGCGATGGAACCAGAAAGCTGGGCAACATATCAGTATGGCTGTTCCCTCGGGTACTGTGATATCTTTGTTTCCCATTTAAGGGAAATGGGACATTGGTCTTGTACAGAAACACATTGAAGTTACAGTGTAGCTACAGCAGAGTTCGTTGAAAAGGTTAACACGTCTTATGTTTGGCTTGAAGGCCAGGCAGTCTTTTGTCATCTGTAGGTCAATAGCATCTTGATCTTTATTACCTTATATGTCAACTAGGCAAGAAGCTTCATTATCACACCCTGCCTTTTCTCATGCTGGAAGTTATCGACTCATGACATGAGTTTTTCTTTTAAGCTTAGGCCAGTGATATTGAACTTATTGATTCTCCTTTATTAGCACAGACCAGACTGAACTCCGTGCCCAACACTGAAGTGACTGTATCTTAAGAAAACAACTCAGAACTTCCTGCCTCTGTTACTTTGTTTTGCTGGCGACAAACATAATCCCCTTTATTAATCTCTGAGTTAGCAAGTTCACGTTACTGTCTTCATGTGCTAGCATTTGGAAATGTCTTCAGCCATTGTTTTTCATTATCACTGGCCTTTACAGTCCTTTTGGCAAATGAGTGAGCATTGGCAACTGTATGCAGACATTGGGTGCCATTATGTAATGTGACATGGGGAAATATTGTTTTTATTTTCTAGCAGGTGCTCAGCTGTGAGTCTGACTCATAAAGATAGTCAGTATCCATCTTTCCTGAAATGAAGCAGCAGAGAAGAGAGAGTGTAGTGAAACTAATGAAGAAAGCAAAATTTGCTCTCTGGTCAGGGGAGTTGTTTTCTCTTCTGTAAATGGATCGCTGCTTTGTGAAGGATAGCATCGGAGAGGATATTGGTCTTCATGTCAAAACCAAGGACTGTTGGTGAAAATGTCTCCACCTTTGGGCAATTCAAGAAAGATAGCTTAAGGGCTTTATAGTGCCCAGTGTGGACAACACTTCTCACAGACCAAGAAGAGATTCTTACAATTGCAAGTAGCAGCAGAGATACCTTTCAGAAATGGTTCCAAGTAAAGAATTTACTAACATCTGTCTGTTCCATCCAGGGAGGGTGGTGACTGTGTAAATGTGCCATGTGACTGACTCCTGTACAGAATGTGTTGGCAACACAATGAATTACACCCCAGAGTTGTGAAATTGAAGGATAGGAGGGATGGGGTGGAGCCTGGCCTGACAATGAGATCATGTGAAAAGACCAGCTGACAACAAGAAGCAAAAATTGCAAGATAGGTGTACTTGAAGTAGCAGAGGGCAGATACAGGATCAGAATATTTGCACTATGCCAGTCTTCCTTCAGCAACTGCAAGTCATAGGTATGGGCATAAAAAATAGTCCCAAATCAGTCTTCTCTCTACCTTGCTCCCTCTCCTACTCATTCCCTCTTCTCTTTCACACTCTCTGGGGAATATCACATAAAACAATAAGAGTGATAAAAAGGACATTTCTATAATTAGAATAGGGGAATTTTGAAGAGTGCTCTTTATCACCCTAGTGCCATCATTTTCTTCAATCACCCTTTGATTGCTTATAACAACTTCCTTCCCAGTCTGTTTTGACATCCTCCATCAGCCTCTGTAATGATGGTGTGTGACCAAAGGACACCTCTGAACGTAAGTGACATGTGTGCATTGCTGTGCAATCAGCAGTGTTTTCTGAGCTGACAGTGATGCCAATGAAGATTTGCTTGAAGTTTCCTTGGGCACTAGAAATCTAATAAAAGCCATATACATGAAAATAGTGTCATTGGCTCTGGAGAGGGACAAGTTGTCACTGTCTTCTGTCACCCGTTTGAAGGGATATGAGAGTAAGGACAGCCTAAGCCTGGAGCCAGTGGCAGGACAATGTTTATGAGTGGAATTAGGATTGTTGTTTGTTTGTTCTCTGTTTTTTTTTTTTAAACAATCTCTGGTAAGTTTCATTTTTTAAAATTCTGCAGGTTTTATGTTCTCCAGACTCTCTGACATGCTTCTGATAATACCAGAGTGACTCAGGTTGGTGACAGGCAGTGAACAGCTTTCTTCAGCATTTTCCACAGTACGCCCGTTCATTACGGTAGTGTTGGACAACAGCTTTATCCAGCATTGAACAGTATTGTCTTTCAGATTTCCTCAAGCTGGGCAATTGCTGGTGAGGACGCCCAGTTTTGCTCACCCTGTCTGATCCTTAGAGTCTGATCATGCCTTAGCATGTACTTTTCTACTTTTCATAACAAATTGCAGCCTAGAATTGGTTGGCCCCAGAGACATCTTGTCTTCTTTGTGGCCACCATCTTGCCATCTTAGGTGTAGGGTAACCCCCAAATCAAGTGGCCAATGTGAGTGGAGAGCAATAAAAGGGATCCCTAGTAAGCAGGGCTCTAGACTATTGTTGGATTTTATCTGTAAGCACAGAGGACAAACAAGAATTTACTGTGTCCCTTGATGTATGGACTGGATTATATGCCTGACCCACTTTAAACCCATATGTTGGAACATTAACTCCCAATGTGACTATGTTTAAAAAGAAAACCTTTGAGGAGGTAAAGTTAAGTGAGGTCAAAGGGCAGAATCCTAGTCCAATATGGTTGAAGTCATTCATTATGCAACCAGGCAACACCAGACCTACGCACATTCAAAGGAAAGGCTATATGAACGTGCAGCATAGAGCATCCACAGGCCAAGCAAAGGGGGCTCAGGAAATATAATACCAACTGACCTCTCACTGTGGGACTTCTAACCCCCAGAACAATGAGAAAATCAATTTTGTTGTTTATGCCTCTCAGTCCATGGTATTTTGTTCTGGCAGCTTTAGCAAACTCAGGCCGTTGCGGTTACTTGACAGATATGCCTCACTGTCTGAGAGTTTTCTATTGCTGTGATAAAACACTAACTAAAAGCTATGTGAGGAGAAAGGGCTTTATTTCATCCTACTCTTCCAGGTAACAGCTCATCATGAAGGGAAGCCAGGGACTCAAACAGAAACCTTCAGTCAGGAACTGAAGTGGGGGTCATGGAGGAGTACTGCTTACTGCTTTGCTCCTTATAGCTTGCTCATCCTGCATTCTCACAGCACCAAGGACCACTTACCCAGAGGTGCACCACCCACAGTGAGCTTATCCCTCACACATCAATCACCAATCAAGAAGATGCTCCATAGACTTGCCCCCAGGCCTATTCTCGGGTAAGGCCCCATCTTCCCAAATGACTCTGACTCATGTCAGTTGACAAAAAGAAAAGCAAACAAAACTGTAGCCCAGGAGTGCAAAGGTAACCAGAACACCAGAAGGATACGACCTTAACCTGCACACCAAATTTAGCACTCTTTTTCTGTTTCGCCTGTGCATTATCTCAGAAGCGCAGGGGTAGAGAGGCCACTGATTAGATTCATTGTGGCAGACACAGCTTGGGATGCTAGACACAAAATGACTCAGAGTTGCTTCCCTTAAGGAACTCTTCGTTTTGTGAAGGACAAGAAAAGGCAGTGCTCTGCCACAGGCAGAGGTGAGGCATAGGGAAATTAGGGTGACTCATCTGAATTTGGGACTTGGAATTATATGAAGGAATGGAAGGATTAGTGGGGGGGCATTGTGAGAAAGAAGTAGGAAACCCACCCTAAACTTAGTGGCATACCACAACACTTTTATGACATTCAAGGGACCTGTGGGTCAAGAGATTGGGTAGACCAAAGCATTAATGGCTCAGCCCTGACCTTTGCTGCTTGGAACCCAGCTGAGGTAGACTCATACGACAAGGAACTGATGCATCCTCTTCTAAGATGATTACTTAGCTCATGCGTGGCACCTGAGCTAAGGCACACATTCACCTGGGACACTCAGCCAGGGCACCTGTGTGTTCCACCCTACACACCAGCCTCCCACATAGAGACCTTTAATATCGTTGCTATTGAAGCAGAAAGCTCCCATAACCCTTAATGAGCTACCTTCAGACGTTATGCAACATGATTCCCACTACACTGGTTGCTTGAAACAGTCTAACTTAGTAATAAAAAACTGTGCTGAGAGCGGTGGTTACTCACACCTCAGCACTTGGGAGACAGAGGCAGATGGCCGGCCTGGTCTACATAGTGGGTTCCAGGATAGCCAGGACTAGACAGAGAAACCCTGTCTTGAAAACCCAAATAAAATAAACAAAATCATGTTGTATGAGGGCATATTCATATTAGATTAAACACAGGGCTTCCCAGTGCCATCCCCTCCTCCCTCCGCTCAGCACCCCTGACTCCCCTGACTCCCCTTTGTTCCCCGGATGGTTTGATTCTATTTTCATGTTATGTATACATAAACATGAATTTATGGATCTATATAAAATCTAAGAATCACAAACTAGAAAAATTACATCTGAAGAGACAGCCCTTTCTTAGATGAGGACCTTGCTGATCTGGGGAGTGATAGCCTTGTCAAGCAATGGAACCGGAGTCTCTGTAGAACCTCAGGGAATCCTCTTCACAGCCAGGCTTACTGCAGCCCCACCCATCTTTATCAGAGAAGAAGTGATAAGGCACTAGGAAAGTTCTCCTACAGTGGCCACATTTCCCTTCAGCTTTGCTTCTTGCTTTCCACTGCTTTGCTTAGTCTTCTGTAACTAGGGTGTGGTCCCATGAGGCCCAACGTGAGGGACTTCAGTGATGGAAGTCGGGGAGGCTACCTATGAGTCTCAGGGCAAGAATGAAGATCCTCCCACCTAAAGATGTGAGTCACAGGAAGCCGTTCCCTTCTACCCACAGTGCTTCACTAGCTGAGCCCCCCAGCCCTGCCTGTGGAGCAGAGGCTGAAGGACCAGCATCAATTAGTGCATTCAACATAGACTGTGTGGCTAGGGATCTGCTCCTGAGCTCAGCTTCCTCCACAATCCCGAGGGAGGGGGTGGGGTGGGGATGGGGGCAGGGGGAGCTTGGGAAAGCTCTTGAACTTGGCCGTCCTTTCTGCATGATCGCCTCCCCTGCCATCATGGAGGCAGAGTGCAAGTCACCCACACACTACACACACTTCCAACCTCACTGCAGCCAGTCATCCATTCCTAGCATCTGCGTTTCCGGGGCATTTCAAGTCTTCTGACCATGTGCTGGCTATCCCTTTCATTTTCCCTACTGATCTCATTCAGCATCATATCCAACACGCTGCTGTTGGCTGCAGAAAGCCAAGAGCCGCGTTCTCTATTTTCTTCTGTGTGTCCCACACAGCCAGTGTTCCTCTGTGTTCCCTTTGGCTTCCAAAGTTCTTGGTGGCCATAGCATAACTGGATGCTTGCAGTTCCAAATCACCTTCACACGGTCCCAAGAAGTGATCCTTAACCCTGTAAAAGTGCCAACATTCTTTGAAATTACAGCTGAGGGCAGGGCCTGGCCCTTCCTCGAGAGGACGCACGCAAACGCATACAAGTACTTCATGAAAACTCCAGGCTTCGCACGCCCTCCTGAAGCCTGTTCCCACAGTGACTCCAGCCAAAGGGCCCCTGTTTAAACTCATTCTTCCAGCCAGTCTGTGAGGTCATTGTATTGTAACCCATGGGAAAAACAAGGGCTGCAGAGAGGGGCTCAGGTGGCTGTCAGTGACTGCTTGAAGTGGCTTCTGGCAAGGTTCCAAGTCTCCCTTGACGCCTGATTTTTTTGGCCTTGAGTTCAGGAGAACAAAGCCAGCATGGGAAGTAGTTCTTCCAAGGGAGCCTGCACATCCAAGCAGACACCAGCACTCTTGGCGTTCTTGCCCATGTGGTGGTAGCTCCTGTCTGATGAAACCAGCTCATAACATCCCACCTTCCCCTCCTGAACCAAGTTACCTTTGCCGGTGTTAGAGAGGCACATGGAGGAACAACCTGCTTGTTCCTGCAAGTCTTTGATTTTCTTATCAGTACTCCCCAGCTGTCTCCCCAAATCTGAATGTGCTGACTGACTGGTCCATGAGAGTGCAGCCATGTTGGGTTACTGCACTGTAGGCGAGCATGCGGTCTCAACAGCCATGAGAGTCATCTTCATGTGATGTGTTGACCTGAAGTGCTCTACTCAAGTCCCAGAGCTCTTTATTCAACTTTCCCCCATGGACCTGAAGGCCTCTATGTTAATGATGCAATGAGAGAGTCCCAGAAAGACATCATGCTAATGATTTACATAACAGCTCCAGTTTCAACTGTCAGTACATGATATGTGAAATGAAAATCCCTATGTAGTCGTTAATGCATAAAGCCTCAGTCCCTGCCTCAGAAATCAATCTTTTATTGCTTTACTGAGGGTAGGGCGGGTGACAACTAATCCCATGGCTCCCCCAGGCCCTGTACTGTGACTCTATCATCGCCTTTTGCCCATCACTTGGGCTCAGCTCCCTGACATGACAGAGTGTAATAGCTTCAAAGATAGCAAGGATGGTGAGTTTTCAAACAGCATTTTCCATGTTTGAACAAATGTGCTGCATCGCAGCTCTGTCTGCTAGTGGGATGTTCTGTGGCTGATGGATGGCCCCAGCCACGGGATATGATATTGGGAACTACCTCCCTGCACACGAGAGAGACATTTGTATCAGGATGCCACGCCACTGGGGTTCACAGTATTCTAGGGATGCCCTTTCCATGTGTTTTCCTGAGTGAGTGGCTCAGGTACCACTCTCTTCCATACCCTACCTCCATTAGGCCTGGTACTGCCACCTTCATGTATGACTTCACTGGTGTGTCAAATGTGTCATCACACTATTCAAATGAGTTTTTTCCAGTCATAAAAGTTAGTAAAGGCCCTGTGATTTGGAGGCAAATGCACCTACTTTTATGGCTCACCCGCAGTGAGGCCCAAGGAATAAGCCAGAAGAAAAAGCTTGGTGAGCTAAAGTTCCTAGTTTGAAGGGTGTGGAAAATTTTCTCAAATGAGTCAAATGGTGCAGGAAAAGTTTTTCTGAAATTATAAATATGACTCAGATGTACACAGCACCATAGTTTATCTAAAATATGTGCCTTTCATGTCAGCTTCTTCATTTTCATCTTCTTCCTCTGGTTTTCCTGGTATGATCTCAGACATGTATTAGTGTTGTCCTCAAAATTATGTCCTCCCAAACAAGATATTCTTATTTGGAAAGGGTAAAACCTTACCCTGTTCCCTTTACCCCAAACCCCTTTCAGACTTACGGAGTTTGACAGGAGGTAAAATATTTGCCTGAAGATGTAAGTTACTACCTTATATCATATTAAAATGTGATGACTATAGAAGTAAGGGGAGATTTTATGGAACTTTCATTGGGCAAAGTCTCAGTTCTTCTTATGCTCCTACATCAGTGGTTCTTCACTGGGGCAGTTCTGTCCCTGAGGGGCGTTGGCAGTGTCTGGAGCTGTTGCTAGAGTCTTGGGAGGAGAAGGTGCTTTTGGCATGTACTGGGGAGAGGTCAGGGATGCTGTTGAACATCTTACAAAGCACAGAACAGCGGAGAATTACCTAGGCTAGAAGTCAGGGTGCCCAGGCTGAGAAACACTGACTATACCACCTAAGATGCTCCAACTTCCACACAGCATCCAAGAACTCTGTGGGATTGATTGCTCTACATGTCTACATGGTGGGCTGGGGGTGGGTTGGGTGGGGGAAGGACACTTGCCAACTTCTTCCAATTCACTTAACCTTCATATAACTGTATTGACTCTCCAACTATATGGGCTTATGGGGGATCGATGATCTTTTGTAATGACTCCATCTTCCAGAAGCTCAGGTCCAGCAGGGGAGAGACACAAGTGTGGACAAGCCTCATGCTGTTGTATAAGCCAGTAGGGGCAGGAGAGACAGTGCTCTCAAGACAAGAGGGCTGGGAAAGAGATCAGTGGGCACTCAGGCACCCAGTCTTCAAAAGGAAGTAGTGCTGTGATGGGAGAAATGGGGACAACATGCCAAGGATATGCTGAAGACTGGGGAAGGGCAGGAGTGAAGGAAAGATGCTGTCTAGTAGAGGGGAACCTTGGGCTGTCCTGGGCACTCACCCATAGCTGTGTGATAAACCACGATGGAGGCTGAGGCCAGTATCTTCCTTTTGCTGCATTTGCATTTTAGAGAGAATGGGCTTGGCCCCAAAGCCCCACAGTGGCCAGGCGAAAGGCATCTGACTTCGTTGGGGTTTTTATTGCTGCAAAGAAACACTGTGACCAAAAACCAAATTGGGGAGGAAAGGGCTGGTTTGGCTTATACTTCCAGATCATAGCCCATCATTGGAGGATGTTAGGACAGGAACTCAAGCCAGGATGGAACCTGGAGGCAGGAGCCATGGAGGGGTGTTGCTACTGGCTTGTTTCCCCTGGCTTGCTCAGCCTGTCTTCTTATGGAACACAGGACCACCAGCCCAGGGATGGCACCATCCTCAAGTGGCTGGGCCCTCCTCTGTTGATCACTAACTGAGAAAATGCCCTGTAGCCTCATGCCTCATGGTGGCATTTCCTCAACTGAGGCTCCTTCCTCTGTGATGACTCCAGCTTGTGTCAAGTTGACACACACACACACACACACACACACACACACACACAGATAAACAAACAAAAAACAGTCAGTATAACAGACCCCTTGTCAACTTGAAACACAAACACAATACTAGTAAGCCAGAACCTTTCCTTTCTTATTCATCCCTAAGACCCAAATGACTTCAAAAGTCCCACAGTCTTTACAAATTCAAACACATTATAATTTCAGTCCCTTTAAAGTGTCTAATGTCTTTTTAAAATCCAAAGTCTTTTACAATTCAAAGTCTCTTAACTGTGGGCTCCAGTAAAATACCTTCTTACTTCAAGAGGGAAACTCAGGGCACAGTGACAAATCAAATCAAATCGAATTTGAACTCTGACCGTACAATGTCTGGGACTCACTCATGTTCTTCTGGGCTCCCCCAAAGGGCTTGGGTCACTTCTCCACCTCTTCCCTCTGCATCACACACAGCTTGTCTCTAGGCTCCAGATGTCTCCACTCGACTGCTGCTGCTGTCCTTGGAAGTCATCCCATGGTACTGGCACCTCCAAATGCTAGGGTCTTCTTCTGTAGCTGGGCTGTACTTTCACCAGTAGCTTTTCATAAGTTCTCTTCATGGTGCCAAGCCTCAACTTCTCTGCATGACCCCCTTCAGTCGTGGGCCTTCAATTGCCACTGAGGCTGTACCTTCACGATTGGCCTCTCCTGGCCTCTCCAAGCCTCAGCCACTCTCCATGACCCCTTAACACCTTCGAAACCGGTATGACTTGGGTGACTCTTACACAGTACCAAGCCTGTTTGCCAACATTAGGTACAGCCTTGGCTGCCTCTGACACACAGCTTCTCTGTGCTCTCAGGAAACATTTCACAGAAGGTTTCACCTTAGTGATGCTGGTCTCTTCTTAATCTCCACTAACTTCTCAGCTCCTGCTGACCAGCATTAACTGTCCCAGTAAGGCAAAGGTTTTACTTTAGTGGTTCTGGTATCTTGTTGGTCACAGCTGATTGTTGAGCCCCAGCTAAACAGAACCACAGAATCGTAAATCAAAATAGGAATGGCCCTGATAAGGTCTTTAATCTTCCCTCTGAAATTTCACAAGCCAGGTCTCCATCTTCTGCATTGCTCTCAATATTCTTCCAAGCTCCTACAGCATATTCTACTAAGCTCTCAACACTCAATGGTTCTTTTAGCCCAAAATTCCCAAGTCCTTCCACAATTCTTTCCAAAACATGGTCAGCTTCTGTCACAGCAAGATTCCACTATGCTGGTACCAACTTGTCTTAGTCAGGGTTTCTATTGCTGTACACCATGACCAAAAAGCAAGTTGGGGAGGAAACGGTTTATTTGGCTTACACTTCCAGATCACAGTTATCGCTGGAGGAAGTCACAGGAGCTAAAACAGGCTAGAACCTGGAGGCAGATGCTGTTGCGGAGCTGATGGAGGGGTGTTGCTTACTGACTTGCTTTCCCTGACTCACTAGTTGAGAAAATGTCCCGCAGCTGGAATTCATGGGGCCTTTCCTCAATGGAGGTTCCATTCTCTGTGATGGCTTTAGTGTCAAGATGACACACAAAAATAGCAAGTACAATATCCAATCACCACCCCCCTGGACACCCACCCTTCTGTGGCAGGCACCACTATGATGAGTGAGTTAGAGATGAAGAGATGGGAGAGAAAGTGAAGCGAAGAAGACAGTGCACTGAGGAGAGAGGTGGAACTAGAGGTGCAGTGGTGGAGAGGAACAGGCGGAGATCTGAGGACCCTGTACAACCACCAGAGACCATGTGGATGCCTGAGAGCCATGCTGCCACTAGGGGGCATACTGATCTGAGTGACCTGTGCTGCCACCTGAGGCCATCGTGCCATCCAGGCTCATGATGCTGCTGGTGGCCTATAGCAGCCAAGGTCTGTGTTGATGTTTGAGGTCCGTGGTACCATCAAAGGCCATGTAGATGTCCCTGATCTGGGCTGTCACCTGAGGCTCACCACAAGCCTGACCACTGTGCTGAGCTGGCCCTGCCCCTCACCTGTGGTGGGAGAAAAGCCCTGCCCCTCTCCAGCCGCAGCACTGAGGAGAGCAGCACCCTCCACACCTTGCCTGGGCAGCCCAGTTGTATGTGGTCCTGAGGAGGTAAGAGAGAGAAGCTATCTCTGCCCCTCTCCTGGGCAAATGGAGAGCGCTGACCCTGGTGGCAGGGGCACAGGACCAACTCAGCTTACACCCAGATCCAGGGATCTGAGGTGGCCGCCCCCATCTACCCCATCTATGAACTGCTAGAGGATGTGAAGGGGCCAGTCCTGCTGATTCAAAGCTGCCAGATCTCCACGACACCGGACAGCAACAGGATATCAGACAGGAGTCCCAGTGAGGATCCAGTATTGATCAGAGGTCTCGAACCAGACCAATGGCTCATTGCAATGAACACTTGCAAGTAGAGCTGTTTGTGCAAAAGCATACACTGTGTGACAACACTGTGACATACCTTAGCTTCCATGACCAGATGGGAGTTTGGGATTTGTTTGTTTGGTTGGTTGGTTGATTGGATAGGGTTTTTTTTTCCAGGCAGGGTTTCTCTGCATAGCCTTGACTGTCCTGCCTCGAACTCACAGTGATCCACCTGCCTCTACCTCCCTGGCTGTTTTGTTTTATTTTTAATTTTTAAAGTTTTACTATATTTTGCTTTGTTTTTTGTTTTATTTTGCCTGGGAAGTTGCAAGGGTGGAAGGCAGATATGGAGGACAAGCATATGAGTGGGATTGAAGTTCATGATGTGAAATTCACAAAGAAGCGATAACAAGTGAAAAAGAAAAGAAAGAATGGGTCATATATTTTTATTTACATTTATTTGCTTTGTCTAGAAACACTAACATTCAGTAGCAACTCTTACCAATTTTATTCAATAATTAATAGAAAAGAAAGTTTTCACCTAATGGTAAATTATAAAATTCTTCCCAATGGCAGAACTAACTATGATCCTGTATCTGGCTCAGCTATTAGTAATTTTGTTGTTTCCCTTTTAAATTTTTCTTTTTTCTTATTAATAGACGGGAAAGGAGGAAAAAGAACAAATGTGTGTTTTTGTGTGTATGGCATGTGCCATGTGTATGTAGAGACCAGAGGACAACTTTTGGAGTAATTTCTCTCCTTTTTTTGTTTGTTTGTTTGTTTTGTTTTTTGTGTTTTGTTTTGTTTGTTTGTTTGTTTGTTTGTTTGAGACAGAGTTTCTCTGTGTATCTTTGGCTGTCCTGGACTCACTTTGTAGACCAGGCTGGCCTCGAACTCACAGTGATCCGCCTGCCTCTGCCTCCCAAGTGCTGGGATTAAAGGCGTGCGACACCACCGCCCGGCTGTTTCTCTCCTTCTGCTGTGGGTTAGAGTTTTGAACTTGAGTTGTCAGCCTTGTCGCCAAACACCTTCATCTGTTGAGCCATCTCGCTGGCTCCCATTCGTAATTTTGTGAGCAAAATGTATTTTTATAAACACTAACTTGTAGTGCATGTATTTCGAAGTATCTAAAATTCAGAGATTGTAGAGATGGAAGAAAATTCAAATTGAGCTGGTCTAATGGATCCAGGTAGACTTTGGCGTCACTGTGCACATGGGAGATATGTGCACAGACCACGTTAAATGGCAGCATTTGTTTTTCATCTTGTGCATTTGCTGAAGGACAGAGCTTTGCCTATTAGGGAATGGCAGTGCGTACTATTGCCCAAGAGGTTCTGTCTAGATTTGATTGCTCATGTTGGGACAGATGCATGATTTAAGCCCAAAAACTTAAACATAGAATGGGAGGATACAAGGGATGGGATAACCATTGAGATGTAACAAGAATAAATTAATAAAAGAAAAGAAAAGAAAACTTAAACATGATTAAAGCAGTTGAAGGATCCAAGCCGGCAAGATCTAGAAGCAGCTGTGCAGACACAGCAGGTCCTTCCCTGAGGTTGGAGCAGGAAGTGAATCTCCTCAGGGTTCCTGGCTGACTGACCTCGAAAAAGCCCCCTCCTCCCAGATTTACCTAAATCTGGGGTCTCTGGTGACCTCCTCCATCTCCCACAGTTCAGAATCTCCGCCTTGATTTTAGCTGGAACCCAGAGTACCTTCTTTTCGCCAAAAATGGACTCTTTCCTGCCCACATCCTTGTGTGCATGTGTCGGTTGGCCCACTGTAGCACCAGGTACACTCAGGACGAAGCCTTGTTTTCTCCCTTGGGACCACACTGATTTAGAAGAGAAACACAGACAACCCTTCACACAAGCCCCCCTGGTGTGCGACTCTGGTTTCCTTTCACAGGAATGTGACATGGAGGAGGAAGCGGATTGTGGAAACCCCAAGGCCTCAGCTGCCCCGGTTTCCTGGAGCAAGCCTGAGCCCTGGCATCACAAGAGACTCTGGCAGCTTTTTACCTGCAACGAATGAACAGAGACGACAGCTGTGCAAAAGCCGGCTCCTTTTTGTGGGTTAACATAAATGCTCCACAAGATCCTTTCACGGCTGCCAACAATCATCTGCTCATATTGTACTCAGCCTAAGGATCGTCCCTCTCTGCTCAGAAGAAAAGCGACTTCCTATAAAAACAAGCATCAGTAGAATCGCTGGCAAGAGCTGTCTGTAACACAGACCATGGCTGAGCGCGGCTTCCGGGGACACACCGCGATATTCTAGGAGATAAACTGAAGACAGGCAGAGCCATAGCGTAGCGAGCAGCTACCCCTTCCACCTCAAACCCCGGGGCTTCCCTGAAGATTTTCAGGCCCCTGGCCATGGGCTTCCGGAAGGAATTTTCTTGTGTGCTTACACTTGAGGCAAATATACAACTATCACTGTATGGCTTGGTTAAAACAAGGAGACGTTTGTGCCGCCTTTTGAATTAGCTGTCATTACATCCCCCCACACTTCCTAGCCCATTATATACCCACCAAACTTCCTAGCACTTCTGGGACTTTAGATGACTTGCCAAAGGCTAAGAGCCTCTGCATTAGTCCCAGGGGTTTTGTTATCCCACGAGCTTGTTTCCTTCGTCTCAGAAAAAGTGATCCCAAGAACGCCCCCTCCTCAGCCTGATCCTCCACTAGCCAACAGATGGGGCATTTGCCTGCCCATCTCTGTCCGCTGTAGAGCATGAGTTTTTCACTGTGGTGCCTGCACAGTTCACTGGGAGCTGGGATTCTCACGGTGTCTGGGAAAAGATCAAAGATCTTACTGTGTTTAGGAAGAGATCAAAATGTAAAATTCCTTATCGTTCCGACACCACTGTAAAGTCAAATCATCAAAGAAAGCTCATCCATCACAGGACAGGGACCATTTGTAGTGATAACTGTTGGCAGCTGATTTAAAAGAAAAACTAACGTTGTTTAGTACACTAAACTGAGCCTTCCTGAGCTTATTTGCAACTTCTAGTGCACACTATCTCTCTCAATAGAAAAACTAATACAGGATATAATAGGACCAAGGCTTTTGTTGTTTGTTTGCCCTAAAGGATTAGAACACAGTAAAATTCCCTCAAACTAAAAACAAGTACAGACGCTTAGGTGTTTTTTGTCACTATGCTTAGTTTTCATATTAATGCCACCTTCTAGTCATACAGTAATTTGCATAGAGATTTGAATCCTCGAATATGAAACCACCCCCAGCTCCCCAGGCAGCTGTGGGTGGGAACTGTGACTCCCACCAGGACTCATGAGGAAACAGAGGCTGTGAAAAGATCAAAAACCACTTCAGATCCATGACAGACAAGACAGACCCAAACAGCCTCTGGAGTCTGGATGCTCTTACCGTTCCTTTCCATTCAATAAACTTCTATCTGTAGTTTCTCCTACCGGTCCCAGGATGTCAACGGTTAATCTCTCTTTGCTTCATAACACTTCCTGTGTCAGCTATAGTCATTAAATAGAAGGATCCGTAAATGACGTTTAAGTTGGAACTTAGTATTTCGATCTTGTCTTGGAGGGAGTTACTGAGGTATCAAGGATGGTTTTTGGGGTTTTTTTTTTTGATGGTTTGTTGCTGTTGTTGTTGTTGTTGTTGTTGTTGTTGTTGTTGTTGTTGTTGTTTTTAGTGTTTTGAGACAGGGTTTCTCTGTGTAGCCTTGGCTGTCCTGGACTCACTTTGTAGACCAGGCTGGCTTCGAACTTAGGGAGATCTCTCTGCCTGCCTCTGCCTCCCAAGTGCTGGGATTAAAGGCATGCACCACCACACTCAGCTCAAAGATGCTTCTTAACCCGGGGCTCAGGGGCTGTAGGCTGAAGTAGGGAGATCATGAACAACTTGCTTGCAATGTTTTGTAGAGAGGTGGATTTTTGGTATGTGGCGTGTGTTATAGGTGGAAACTGCAGCTTTCTCCACACGGTTTCTGACCTTCCCAAGGATGGGAAGATGTGTGTAGGCCGGAAGTCTAGTCCTTGAACTTTACTGATACTGACTTGTAGTTGAAGCAATATTCCTAATTCGGCAAAATGGTTTTAAAAATATCTATCTCTCCAGGCCATTTTGGCTATGTAATCAGTTCAAACCCCTTTTCCGTGACATCATGTTACCACGGACACAGCCTGACTTCCTTCAGGACAGGCCTCTGCAGCCTCTCCAACCACCACTCTACTTTACAGCCCTCTGACTCTACTTGGTCTCTTATTCGAAGGCCCTGTTGCTCCTGTAAGGAACATTGCAAATATAAAAGTCTGTGAAGCAACAGTTGCCTCATGCAAACAATTTCCTGTCAAAAACATGTAAAGTCGGTTGTTTCTCAGTAAGATGAAGAATAAAGGAAAACTGTTTCTTTTGTTACGAAAGACTTCTAGGTTGTGCAAGAATATGTGAACAGCAAGGACTTCTTAGCAATTAATACGAAGGCTCACCCACTATATTTCCTTTACTCTCACTCATGGGAAACAGCATGCAGAGAATTGTTACGATGTAGGTGCAAGGACAGTAGCAAAGGGACCATATTGGAGGTATGGAGTCAGGTGGCATGGACCGATAGCCAGATTTACACTTAGCCTATGCTGAGACTCAAGTCAAGTCAGCTTACCTCTCCCTGCCTTGAGCAACTTATCTCTTAGAGAAAAAACAAAACAAAACAAAAACCCAACCATGTTCCAGAAGGGAAAGGATGGGTATAATATCCTTTGAGAACCTTCCATCTTGCCAGGTCCCATTCTTGGTATTACTGTATGGAGCCTCTCATTCACCCTCACACGGGTTCATCTACATGCATGTCCAAGGACACTTGACTTTGGAGGGAGGTAGCCTGACCATCTGACTCTAAAATCAAACACCTTCAAAATTCAGTGTTTCTCAAAATAGCAACAAAGTAGTCCTAGCAGAAGAAAAACAGGTAAGTCACAAACTGGGTGGCATCTAGCAATGGCCATTTACTGTGCCTGAGTCCTGGAGTCCAGAGCTCCAAAATCAAGGTGTCAGCCGGGGGAAGATGGGGGGAGGGCTTCCTCTGGATGGCCTTGGACGAAGAATTTGCTCCAGGCTTCTGAACTGAATCCCGATGGTTTGACTAGAGTCTTGGACACCCTTTGGCTTACAGAACCATTTAGACTGGCCTTTGCCTCTGGTCTCATCTTATGTTCCTCCTGTGTCTGTGTCTACTGTTAATTTCCCTTTGTGTAAAGGCACCAGTCATATCAGATATTAGGGCCCCTCCCCATACCAAAAATAAGTTGTCTAAGCTTAAATAGTTGAATCTGCAAGGACCCTGTCTCGGAATAACTTCATGTTCTGAAGGGGGGAGGGGGTGCCATGTAGCACTTCAGCACATTTCAGGAGGACATGACTCAATCCAGAACACTACCCACCTATGGGTCTGAGGGAACTACCTTATGGCATTTGATGTAAGTATGACAATTTTCATGATTTTAAGATTCCTGGAGGCCCGTTATCCCATCCCTCTAATGTGATCAGCATATCTCTCTGAAGTCTATGAGTAAGGTTAAGAATCCAGAAGGCTACTTCACGCTGGTTCTCAAGGTTCGGTATGCAAATGCTGAGTCCCTGGCCCTCATCTTTTCATGCCCCTGAGCGTGTTCCTGCCAAGTGGAAGGAAAGCAGGGAGATGAGAAGAAGGTACCTGATGCCACCAGTGAGCCTGAGTGAGTGTGGAGGGTGTTGTTGCCTTGGGGGGTCAACAGAGAATGAGGTGACATAAAATCAGAGAGAGAAAATGTGGATGGTCTCTGGCCAGTAACCCCCCACCCATGCCATGCCTCCTTCTCTCTCTCTCTCTCTCTCTCTCTCTCTCTCTCTCTCTCTCTCTCTCTCTCCTCTTCTCTTTCTCCTTTAAAGGTAATCAGCACCACAGAGGCACTGTTCATCCTGTTTCCCCAACACAATAGCTTCCAAAGAACAAGTGTTTGAAGTGTAAGTAGCATGGTGTTTGGGGACAAAGAAGATGGCCCTAGTAGTAATAGGCTTCGTAACACACTGATCAGATTCATATTTTTCTATTACAGTAAATGTGCTTCAAGTAATAGAAGTTACTGGCAGCACCAAGGATGGTCGTACTGTTCTTTTATTTCCTAAGAAATAACATTTTCAAAAGTGACAAAGGACTCTCTGACAAAGGCCCAGCAATGAGAGTACGAATGACTCAGGTGGCAGAAAGGAACACTGAGCGTGGCTAACTTATTGCCCCACTTGATTCGTGACACAAATGCGGGTCCAGCCAAGGCATTTCCTCATCCTGAATATCAGCTGCCAGCCCAGTAGAGAAGCCCTCAGAAATGGTCCATAGGTTGGGCAGGAGTCACAAACAATGCCAGATTCCCTTAGCCACACAGTGAAAAGGTGGTTCTCCCCCTCCTCAGCTGCGAGCATGGTTTGGCACCTCTCCTCCTTCTCCTCTCTCACTCTCAGGAGAATGCTGAACTTTCCAGAGGCTGTTGCTATCTACAGAGGTATCAAAGAAAAATAGCTCTAAAGAAGTGGCCAGTGGAGAAGCCCCCAGACCCATGGTCACCGCTCAAGGGCAGCAAGGAGCTAAAGAGCTGTAGCTCGTTGGGTTAGAACCCTGTGGGATCAACAGGCTTTTAAAGTTAGGTTTAGCAAACACTCAGGGGAAGGGCATTTGCGTGAGCGTATGATGACACAGGAGAGGTGTCCACTGGGACAGCAACCCGAGGAGCTCAAGAAAAAGAGTCTGACCAGAGAGGCTCGGTCCTGTCCTGTCCACTGTGAAGAGGCTCCTACCTCTGGGGACATGTTATTTCAACAGGGTTTTCCACGTCTGGAGAAACTTATCTCCATCTCCAGAGACTACCCCATTCCCACTGTCCTGATTCCACCTCGGCCTGGACATGGCAGTCCCTTGTTGTCCCTCCTGAGGATGGGAGGTGTCCACTGGGGAGGGACAAGGGCATTCTGCCTCTGGACACCGGCAGCAATCTAAATGATTTCTGAAGACTAGGCAAGCCTGTAACTCTCTGTCTTCCTCTCCCCACTCCCAGCCAGACCCAGCCCAGGCCCCAGGGTCATCTCTCTGGCAGCTGAGATAGACAGAAAGGGCCAGACACTGACCAGACCCTGGAGCCTGCTGGCCTGGGGGCCCTGTGTGCACTCCGCACCACATTCCATGCCGCCTGCCAGAGCCCAGCAAGAGCTCTGGGGAGAATCAATACTGTAACATCTGGTTTGCAGCCAGGTGTCGGGTGAGTTCGGATTATGTGATTATTGTTCCCAAATGTTTATGAATCCTCAGGGAAGGGGGGGTGCTCTAGTTTCTAGGTCAAGATAGCAGAGGAATGGAGCCCCAAATGTTGTCCTCAACACAGGAGTTACCCAGCTGGTTTCTCTCCCTGTAGTTCATCCTGTTATCAGTAGAGTTTTCAGAAAGCCGCAGGGTTCCTGAAACAAGATGAGTCCAAGCCCCAGACAGAAGGGTCCATCCGAAGAGTAGCAGCTTAAAGCATGGCCCCCGGAGGAAACCTGAAGCAGAGTGGTAAAAATACTAAAAAAAACAAAACAAAACAAAACAAAAACAAGAGACAGCTAGATGGCTCCGAAGGTAAGGGTGCTTGCTGCCAAGCCTGAAGACCAAAGTTCAATCCCGAGGACCCAGTGGTAGGAAAAGAAAACTGACTCTCTCAAGCTGTCTTCTAACCTCCACACACAAATGAATAAATGCCTAAAAAGAAAATCCCCCAGAGAAGAAAGCCCTATGGTTCTAAGGGTCATCCTTGCCCCCTCTACGTCTGTGGCTTCCAACTGTGTCTCAGGAGGCAGTCACTCTGTCCCTCAGCTAGAGGCTAGGGACATTTGCCAGTGACTAGAGCAGATTTCAGCGGCTGCAGGTGGGCGTTGTTACTGGAGTTGGAAGGTAGAGACAAGGAGTGTTATGAACCTACAAGAGGCAGAGATGACTCCAAATGGCCAAGAGCTGCTGTTTAAGAAGCCTTGCCTAGAGCACGCCTTCTCCCCTTACCAGCCCAGCTGTAGCTGAACTAACGTAACCAGAGGAGAGCAAGAGTGAGTGAAACCTCCTGCACGAAGACCTAGACCAGCAAAACTTAATTTATTAGCCAGGAATAATGGTCGAGCTTGTCTGTAACCCCAGCATGGGAAAGGCAGAAGCAGGAGCACCAGGGGTTCAAGACAATGCTGAGCTTACACAGTAAGTTGAGGCCAGCCTTACGTTGTTGTTGTTGTTGTTGTTGTTGTTGTTGTTGTTGTTGTTTTGTTGGTGTTGTTATAGCTGATTTTCTTTGATTAGTCGGAAGTCTACTGGGTATCTAGCCCCTCTGTTTCATTTCCGGTGGCAAAAGACATTAAGTGGAATCCCAGCCCCCTGAGAGTTGACCAGCTAGAAAGATGATATAGACACATAGCCAGAGCAGTAGATGAAACCGAACCCTGTGCGCGCCAGGAGCTGAGCATTACCAGGAACAGTAAGCGAAGAGAGGTGGGGATGAAGTTATCACAGGGGAATAGGTGGCATTTAAGGAATGTAAGAGAAAGGCTGGGAGAGTATCCATCTGCACCTCCATTATCCACTTACTCTCACTAAAATATGCAGCTTGTGCTTCCAGGCATCGGAAGATAAAGACAGCACATTCTCTCTCTGAGCACTGGCAGCCAAGCCAGGGTGATGAAATTCATACACAAAGCAGTGGAGTACAAAAAAAAATGCCTTTTTGGGGAGGTACAGCAGGTATGGGTCACAATGCTCAGAAAAAGAAAGGATCCCTAGATGTGGTGGAAACACATGAGGATTGGCCTTTAGCCAGCTGATGGCCCTGCTGGGACCCAAGCTTGTCCAGAAGCCCAGGGCAGGGTTAGAGTAGGGGTCAGTCACCCTGCTGACAAGAATCTGCATGGGTGGGTGGAAGGGGGACCGGGGCAGGCAGGGAGCTCTGGCTCAAAGTGGCCTTCCTGGCTTGTCTTTAGCCACTCAACAAAACTCTGCGCTTTGTTTCCTTTTTCATTCCTCTTTGCAACCAATGAAAGTCTAATGTACCCTTGTTCAGGACCTCACACAACAGGAAGCCACGAGGACATTAATGACAAGATGATTAGCATCAGGTCGGTTCCAGAAGGACACAACAACCTAACTCACAAACTACCTAATGTTTTTTTTGGTTGGTTTTTTTTTTTTTTTTTTTTTTTTTCCTCTCATGTGCCTCTGGCTTCATCCAGTAACAGCAGTTCTGAGAGACTGCCCAGGTGAAAAGCCACTGGCTTTGAAGACGTGCTAATCATTTCAGTGGCCTCGCTGTTTTCCAGGGCTGCTAACAAGCGTTTGGACTCACTGCCTCGTGAGCTTTCTCCTCTGACAATGAAGCAACAGAAAGGTCAGCAGCCGGACACAGAAAGAGGAGAAGGGTCCTGAATAAACACAGACAGTTTAATCAACCATGAAGAAACCCAAGAGTTGACTGAAACTGCTTTGTCAGGGGCAGAAGGGAGGGCCTCTGCCCTCGGAGAAAGGCGAGGAAGGTTGGAGGTCACCTCACTGACCACAGAGACTGCTTGGTGCAAATGTCAGTGGGAAGACTGGGGGGGGGGGGGCGGGGGAGGACACACACAGAAGGGCTTAGAGGGAGGAAGGGAGGGAGAGAGAAAGGGAAAGAAAGGGGAAGCCAGCATTTGGGCATTTTCCAGAGGACCGGGCAAACTATGTTCCTTGGAAACAAGACAAAATATCTTACCTCAATAAGGAGGACTGTGCATCCAGCGTGAAGACTGGAGACTTGCTTACCCCTTCAGGCATTGGTCCTTCCAGCCTGTCATCTCTGATTCCAGATTCCTCGGGGTACTGGAAAAATTGGTTGATTTGAATTACATCAGTGTCCTTTACTTACATCTAAGAAAATCAAGGTCAAACTATGTTGATATGTGGAAAGGAATTTAGATGAAGGAGGGTGAGTCCTCTTTCTGGCCCTGTAATTACTTTCTTTGTAAGCCTGAATAGCCAATCAGATGAATGCCTTCTCTACACATCTTGTCACAGGGAGAAAACACCTTTAAACAAAGGAAGCTGGAAACCACAGCAACATCTGTGTCCAAATATATCCAAACCTGTTTATTTTTTTAATTGAAAATCAAATGACTTTAGATGAACAAATCTATGATATCATTTTAAAACTGCATATTTTTAGATAATTCTTAAGAGCATTTTGCAAACCATTAAAGCAACTTGAAGTCAGGCTCTGTCTTTATAGAATATTTCTGAGCTGTGTTACTATCAGAATGAAATCAGGGATCACATTCAAAAAGAATTCGTGGCTTAAAAGGATTTGCATAAGAATTTTGATTCCACTAAAACCCATGTTTTAAGGACAGCCTGCTCCTTCCCTATTGGCTCCTGAAATCTGCTTACTTTTTCTCAGCACAATTAAAGACACAATTCATTAAAACTCATAAAACATTGTTTTGACAGATATCTCTATTAATGCTAGCAAACAGGGAGCAACTTCTAAGCCAACACCCTCAGCAAGCAGGGGAGCAACTTTTTAAAAATGTATTTTATTAATTTATTCATATTACATCTCAATGGTTATCCCATCCCTTGTATCCTCCCATTCCTCCCTCCCTCCCATTTTCCCCTTACTCCCCTCCCCTATGACTGTGACTGAGGGGGACCTCCTCCCCCTGTATATGCTCATAGGGTATCAAGTCTCTTCTTGGTAGCCTGCTATCCTTCCTCTGAGTGCCACCAGGTCTCCTCATCCAGGGGACGTGATCAAATATGAGGCAACTTTTAAATGCTAGCTGTGATTTTGTATGAGTGAGTCACATCTACAGTGATCTCCGTTTCTGTGATCTGACAAATCGTTTCTGTGGCCTGACAAATGTTTACTCCTTTAGGCCCACTGTAGTTTATTTTTAGAGCCAAGTCTATGGCCCAACAACTTATGAAAGGGTAATAGGAACAGGAAGTCAGAGGGTTGTTTTCCCTCGACCCTTGAGGATTAGGAATAAAAATTAAGCCAATTAAGGGACTTGATTGCCTAGAATGCCGTAGGAGGAGGAAATGGCTTTTTAAGGCATGTGGGGATTATTTAAAAATGAATTTCCTGAGAAATATTTTCCTCTGTGTGTTGATACACAGAGGCTTGTAGAATGGGGTCTCAGAAGGAAACAGTGACTTGTACAGAAACCCACATTGCTGTTGTCAAGGAAGAAGACAAATGCAGTTTCCTGGTTATCTTTTCACTGAATTCAGATACAACATGGCTGCTCAGGATGGTGACAGACAGCAGGATACATGGGTCCTCCAAACCGATGGTAGCAAGGAAAACATCAGAGACCTTTCTTTTTTCTCCTTCTTCTTCTTTCATTCTGTTTATTAATATTCACCCTACCGTATAGTTTGGTTACCAAACTTTGGGATGTCTGATGTCATAGGGAAACCATGCAATATCACCGAGGCTGTGACAGGCCTGCAGAGAGGCCTACTCCTGCCTTCTGCATAGCACAAGCAGCCTAGTGTGTTGATGTGGGGCTGGTTGAGCTGAGGGGCTGGCCTCCTGCCTGGAATGTTCTCCAGCCTCCGTCTGCCCCCTAGTGGGAAAGCTGTGGAATGTGTGGAGTTCACAGAGGGTGTCTTTGTGAAGCCTTCTGCAGCCCTTGTTTGCAAGCATGGCCTCAGGATGCTCCCTCCTAGAATATTCCGCAGCCTCCCTGGGAGGAAGACCTCCATTTCAGTGTGTTTTTCTTAGGCCTGCAGTCTGCCTGTGACAATCCTGACTCCCATGTGAAGGCACTTTCTTGAGGGCAAATCGGCACCAGGCACCTTTCCCAGGAAATGAAAATGGTTCTTAGAGTCCCACAAACTAAAGAAGCAACACAGCACTGTGCTATTGAACATGCTGCCACCACAAAAGCCCCTGTGTTTCCTGGAATGTGTCTCTGTAATTTGTCATTTACTCACGCGAACCCGCTACTTGCCAGACGCTATACTTGGTTCTGGAGACACAAATACACTTGGCTTAAGGCTCCTTCCTAGGGAAGCCTGTGGCCCAGAGAAGGAACAGTGTATCCTTGATTGCCACGGCACTCTGTCTGTATCCCTACATACCCACACTGTGCCGCAGAAGCAAAAACCACGAGGCAGAGCCAGGGGATTGGTTCCAAGTTCTAGTCATGACAAAGCTAAGGCAGCGAGTGCTTTGTTCAAATGACTCAGGTAGACAAATGAGGCCAGCACAGGCCGTCCTGACACCACACACCCCTAGAATGCCCTGGCTGTGCTAGGAGCCACTGATGTCACTGGGTATTTTCATCCCTTCCCAAGTCGAAGTGTTCTGTGTCAAGCTTTGCGGGGGTTGCAAAGGGGAAGCCAGTTTCGCCATGAGCTCCCTCAGATGACAATCTGCATATTCTTCCTGCTCTGGTGGCACTTGGCCCTTGCCTGCCCTCTTCGCTGCTTTGCTCACTTCAAGCCTCGCTTCATTTCTTGTTTTCTCCTTGAATCCCATTTTCCACAATACTGAGGGGCTGGTCTCAATGACTCCCAAAGCTTTGTGTCCAGGATACAGATTCCCACTTTAGAAGCTGAGGGGAACGATGCTGGTGGTGGCGGTATCGGAAAAGCTGAAAGAAAAGCCAGATTAATAATGTTCTTCTAGATTCCTGGCTCTTGGCAAAAATTAATGCAGAGAGGGTGGAGTCAGCCCAGGCTTGCTAGCTAGATGTCTAATTCGACAGGGAGGATGTCTGCACGGAGACCCCGCAAGATGGCCTGCTTCCTGGGCGTGAGGTGTCTTGTGTATCTCTCATTGGCAGGCAACTTGGGTGAATAGTCATCTTCCCTTGGCCTTGCAGGCCCCCTTGTGAAACAGGATTGGGAACTGAGACCGGTTAGCCAACACTAAACTTTTTTTTTTTTTTTTTTTAGTTTTTCAACATAGTGTGTCTCTCTCTGTATTAGCCTTGGCTGTCCTGAAGTCGCTTTGTAGACCAGGCTGGCCTCGAACTCACAGCGATACGCCTGCCTTTGCCTCCCGAGTGCTGGGATTAAAGGTGTGTGCCACCACCACCTGGCACACTAAACTCTTTGATGTTAAGATATTTTAACAGGTAAGAGAAAAAGTATTTGCCTTTACAAAACGGCTGAGAGAGAGAGAGAGAGAGAGAGAGAGAGAGAGAGAGAGAGAGAGAGAGAGAGAGAG
>OU015751.1:100462103-100472290 GCA_907169655.1 Acomys percivali
AGGAAGGAAGGAAGGAAGGAAGGAAGGAAGGAAGGAAGGAAGGAAGGGCTTCCAGACTTTCACAGTCACCCAAGCAATAATGAAGGTCTGCCACTTTGCAGACAGGTGCCTTTGAAGGGCTTAGCATCTGGTTATGAGGACTCCGCGCCTCCACTAACAGCCCCTGCCCTGGATAAATGCCCTTGGTGAACTTAAAACTGTTCATTTTAATCAGCAGTATCTTTTTTTTTTTAAGAGGAAACGCTTCCCAGCTTTCTGTGATAGCAGGGCTCTCTGGCTTCTGTTCCTCTCTCAGGCCATGCCTTGGGGCCTGCAGAGCGTTTCCCTCCACGACGGAGAGGCAGGACTAGCCTCTCCTGTGCTGCCCTGCACGGAGGAGGGGAACAAGCTCCCTAGCACCGGAGCAGCTTTCCCAGAGGCCAGACAGAGGATCCGGCCTTACCCCGCCCCACCCCCAAAGCCTGAGGGTTCTTGGCAGGATGAACCCTATCCCTGCTGGGAGCGATGACTTTCTCAGACCATGCTGAGGCCAGATGGAAGACCACAGGGTGGGTGGCTTGCGCATACAGGCTTCCAGGGCTAGCTAGGCTGCTAGGGGAGCAGAGCAAGACCATAGAGCTTACTGGCTCCTTCTGTCTCTCAGATTTCTTGACAGAACGCTGGGGACACTGCCAGTGTTAAAGGCACAGGTTTTTGAGAGGCTACCAGCATAATGCCTCTCTTTTACGTCTTGGGAAACTGAGATTTAAAGCTGGAACCAGAGGCAGATCTTACTGGCACATCTATGACTGTTTCTGGATCGCTTATCATGCCTCTAGAGACTTAAAGCACATAGGTCTGCGAAAGAGAACTGTGGATATGTCAATGTTTGTTCCCACAGCGGCTCTGGACTTGGGCAGAGAATAAAATGGTTTGACCTGATGACTAACAAAACAACACAACTAGCTGAGTATCTGTGGTAAAGTCTAGTTCTCTGGTCTGTGAAAAGGAAATTAAAATGGGGCCTAGCACCTAGAGTCCTGGGATTCAAATGAAATGAGGTACCCATTGCTCAGCACAATGCCTGCGGAATACCCTCAAATACCCTTGCAATGTTCCGAGAGGGAGACAGTCGCAGCACTAGCAGAAAGAGGAAAGGTGCTCTCCTGTGGGAGGGCAGTTAGGGAAAGGGCACAGACTTGCAGGATCTGCTAGGCAAAGGAGGAAACAGCCTCTTTCCCTTCCCTTCCCACCCGCTCCCCCCTCCCCTCCCCACTCGAGTTGTGACTCACACCTGGACACCTCTCAGCACAAACTGTGTTCAACAACGAGGCTCCAGCTCTAAGCCCCATTTTCTCCCTCTGGCTTCCCTGGGTGGGACGGGCTGAAGGAGGAGGAATGACAGGAAGTGTCAGAATGGAGCTTGTAAAATCGTAGATGCCTGAAGATGTAAACCATGCCTGTGGACTCCCTTCTGTAAACGAAAAAGGAGTGAGAAGCCTTGAAATGTAAAATGATATCACGTTTCACACTTGAATTAAGAGGCCTATAGTTAAGAATCCCAGTAGTTCATTCATCCAGACTTCTTCGGGCAGACATCTTACATACCAACCAGCAGTACAAGGCTTTACTGCAGAGGGCAAAGAAAAAGGGGAAATGGAAATAGAAAAGGATCCCCTTTCTCTACTTTATGAAAATATATTATATAGAGAAATACAATTTACCCTGATCATTAGGTTAAAAACAAGCAACAAACATTTAAATTGACCTAAGAGGACAACAATGTGCTCTGACAGTGTTTTGGATGTGCCTGGAAGAATATTCAGATGAAGCCAGGCAGTGGTGTCCCACAGTATTAATCCCAGCATTTGGAAGGCAGAGGCCTAGCCTCAAACTCTGATCTACAGAGCAAGTTCCAGGACAGCCAAGGCTGCACAGAGAAAGCCTATCTTTAAAAAACAAACAAACAAACAAACAAACAAACAAAAAAGAAAGAAAGAAAGAAAAGAAAATCTAGATGACTACCTCCAGGAAGGGTTAGGATCATAGATACCAAGTATAAGAGTCTTAGAGTTATCCAATAAGGAAAATTCAACACAAGGTGGTCTCTAAAATAGGTGCAGGGCTCACACGGCCACAAAGTACAGGGGAGGAAAAATGTATCTCATGGAATCATGAGAACTGAGCCTCGAAAGACCCCAGCTTCTAATGGTCAAATAAGACATTCTGAGAAGGAAGTAGAGGGGGATGAAAATCAGGGGAGGAAATAGCATCACACGTTTCACACAGAGCATTCCCCAGGTTGAGGAAGTAGTCACGAGTGAGAAATGCCAGTGATGTCAAGCAAATGTGTGCTGGAAAATGTCCATTCAGTTTAACAATGAGGAAGTCACCGGTAAATTACACAACACTGGTTTCATTCAGTGGAGTTGTGAGAGCAGAAACCAAGTCCGAGTTGTGTTAGAAGCAAGTAGAGTTGAGAGAGGAGACATCTTATTAGGTTTCAGGGGAGAGGGGTGGGGGGTTGGACAAGAAAGGGAAAGAAGTGGAGTTAGTTTTTTTGTGTGCAGTTGTTTGATTACTGTTTCCTTTACAGTGGGAACCGGGGCAGATGCTTATAGAGAAGGAGAGCAATCCTAATGGAAAGGTAATGACTTATCACAAATGCAAAGTAAGACTTTATCCTCCTCCATCATTCCAGAGAGATGGGAGAAGAGCCCAGTGTCAGTCAGGCAGAGAGAAACCCTACTGTGCAAGCAACGCTAAGCCCATGGGTAGCCTAGCTTCTGTCCAAATATAAACACTAGTCTGTTCCATATGCTGAACGTGATCTTTGCAGCTGAGTAACCCTGTAATAAGGGCTTTCAATCTAAGCCCCTGAAACCAGCGCTGCTAAGAGGTCAGAGCAAGAAGTTAGAGAGTCTATTGTACTCAGAAGAGAGAAAAAGGCAAGCATACCAGGGAGCACTACCTCAGACTAGAGGTTGGACCACAAGTTTGCCATCTTCAAACTTCCACATCAGGCATGGACCAGGAACCCAAGACAATCAAAAAGCAGATGTTTCTGTGGAATATGCACATAGAGCAGCTACTGTGAAGACCAATACAGGCCACATTCTTTCCTCTCAACCCCATGAAGACAAGGAGGCCATATACCATCTTACTATGTCTACCAGTACACATTCTTCAAGTAGTAAGATTAAAACACAAAGGAGGGTCAATAGAGGGCACTTGGGAACTCCAAGGAAGCATCTATTACCAAGAAGGCTGGGATACAGTCAAGAGGCCAGACCTAGAGCTAGTGAGACGGCTCAGTGGATAAGAGCACCATCTGCTCTTCCAGGGGTCCTGAGTTCAATTCCCAGCAACCACATGGTGGCTCACAACCATCTCTACTGTAATCTGATGCCCTCTTCTGGCCTACAAGTGTACATGCAGGTGGAACACTCATACATAAAATAAATAAATAAAATCTTAAAAAGGAAAAGAGGCCAGACCTGAGAATTCCTTGTATGAAGGGAGAAGCAGAGGTAAAAATCAAATAAAATGAAAGACCATTTAATGAAACTATAGCAGAAAATTCCTTAAATCTATAGAAAGAGGTGGGCATCCAAACACAAGAAGCCTATAAAACTCCAAACAAACTCTTTATAACATATTATAGCCAGGACATCAAAAATACAAAGTAAAGAAGTAATCCCAAAAGCAGAACAAGAAAAACACAAACTCACATACAAAGCAGAAATAAGATTGCCACAAACTTTTCAGCAGTAAGCCCCAAGGTCATAAAAACACGGAATGATACATTTCAAGCTCTGAAAGTAAATGACTGTGAGCCAGGAATGCTATACTCTGAAAAACAAACTTTCAAACACTGATGGAGAAATAAAGGTATTTTAAAATAAATACAAATTAAGGTGATTCATGAGATGACCACATTACAGAAAGCTCTTAGTTATACTTTATAGGTGAATAGGTGAAAGTGTACACTCCATTAAACATAAACAAGCCAGATTCAGGAAAGAACTATGTCCAACATAGCAACTCAGGAAACCCTCAAATATGATATAAGGAAAATAATGATCAACAATCAAATAAAATAAGACACCATCTAACAAACATATAGGACATAGCAAATTCTTTTTTATAATAACATTAAATGTAAATGGCCTCAATTCACCACAGAAAAATATTCAGACTAATGGACTAGATTTAGAAAAACAAACAATACCAACAAACAAGAACCAGAGCCGAAGAGATGTCTTAGTGGTTAAGAGAACTAGCTGCTCTTCCAGAAGATCTGGGTTTGGTTCCAGCACCCACACGAAGGCTCATAACTGTCTGTAATTGCAGTTGCAGAGGAGCCAAGAAACATAGTTATATATCAAAGATACCCAAAATTTTTGTATCAAAGGATGGAAAATAAACTACCAACCAAATAGAAAATATAAACAAGTAGGTGTGGCTATCTTTATATCAGACAAGGCAAACTTCAAACCAAAATCAATTAAAAGATGTAAAAAGGCAGCCAGGTGGTCATGGCACACACCTTTAATCCCAGCATTTGGGAGGCAGAAGCTGGTGGATCTCTGTGAGTTCGAGGCCAGCCTGGTCTACAAAGCAAGTCCAGGACCACCAAGACTACACAAGAAACCCTGTCTTGAAAAACTAAGGGGAAAAAAAGATGTAAAAAGGGATGCCACAAGAGGATACAATGGTTATAAACATTTGTGAGCCAAGTGAGCCAGGCTCATTTCTGGGAATGAGGGAGAGAAGCCCTTGCATACAGCTCCACTCTGAGGTGGGAAGGCTTACTACACTCAGAGCTTTCAGGAGGAAGTCAAGTATTCAAGAGAGAGAGGGAGGACCAAGAGACTGGCTCTGATAACAGAATGCCTGGGGCATTGCGTTCCACACAGAATCTAGTGTGGTGCTGGGAACCAGGAGGGTGGAGGAAGTTTGGAAATCCTCTTTGGCATCCTTGTGGCAGTTGAGATCTGTGACATCTGAGAAACAGGAAGTACTGGAACCACTGGTCTTCTCAACACCTTACTGTGTGGGTTCTGACACTGACTCCCACAGCGATGAGCATCCTGGCGAGAAGAGGTACTTACTGAGTACCAATCATCAGCCACACACTGCTCAAGAAAGGTAGATTCAATTCTGAAAGTGGCTACTTTCGGTGAGAGGAAGAGAACTCATTATGGAGATGAGTTCCTCAGAGAAAAAGCAAGCAGAGACTAAGGAGACAGACAGAGTGAGGTGGGGGTCCCATGATACCAAAAAGGTCTTTAGGAAGTCCAGAGAGATGGCTCTACAGTTAAGAGACCTGCTGATGTTGCAGAGAACCGGAGTTTGGTTCCCAGGATCCATAGTGAGCAGTTTTCAACTAACTATAACTCCAGCTCTTCTGGCCTATGCACGCACGCACGTGTACACGCACATACACACACACACACACACACACACATACACACCCCTTTTAATAATATGAAGAAATATAGCCTGAATACTCAGATACCTGAGCATTTGAAACCTATAGTTAGTGTTGCATTAGCATCCCATGAAAGAAAGTGCCCTGCCATCTGACAACAGAGTTCTTGGAAGTGGTCCCCCTCCAGCAAGACAAACTGGTATTCATTTTCCCCTAGCCCCAAAAAGGTTTGTTTTTTGGTTTGGTTTGATTTGGGTTTTTGTTTGTTTGGTGGGTTGGTTGGTTCTGTTGTTGTTTGTTTGTTTGTTTGTTTGTTTTGGGTTTTTGTTTGTTTGTTTGTTTTTCTGTGTAGCCTTCTCTGTCCTGGAGTCGCTTTGTAGACCAGGTTGGCCTAAAACTCACAGCAATTTACCTGCTTCTGCCTCCCGAGTGCTGGGATTAAAGGCGTGCGCCACCATCTCCCAACCCAAAGAGTTTTCTAATCTGATGTGTGAAATTGATTTAGTCAGGATGGGGCTACCAATATTTCACTCCTAGAAAAGAACAGATCTCTTGTCACTGGAATGGGATAGGGGGTAGACACCACTTCAGTGAGCAGTAGGCTACACATGGGGGAGACCAAAGAGAAGTCGAAGCTGTGCATTGACCTCTAGCCTGGAGCTGAGAATTGGCCTAAGGTAGCCAGGTTACTGATACTTTCAGGATCAGGTCAAAGAATCTGTGATTTTCCCAAATCCAGTACCACTGGATGAGATTGGTCTTTGCTTTGCCCAGACATTTCTGTTTTGTCATCTAACACAGAAAAAATAACAGGTGAGCTGGGGGTGGTGGCGCACACCTTTAATCCCAGCATTCGGGAGACAGAGGCAGGTGGATCTCTCTGAGTTTGAGGTCAGCCTGGTCTACAAAGTGAGCCCAGGACAGCCAAGGCTACACAGAGAAACTGTGTCTTGAAAAAAAAAAGAAAGAAAAAGGGAAAATGCTGGTCGGTGGTGGCACATGCTTTAATCCCAGCACTCAGGAGGCAGAGACAAGCAGATCTCTGAGTTCTTGGTCCTGCAGACCAAGCTGGCCTCAAAATCGCAGAGATCCGCCTGTCTCTACCTCCCAAGTGCTGGGACTAAAGGTATGCACCACCAACGCCCAGCCCCTTTTCTTAATTGACAAAAAAAAAAAAAAATTATACAATGCGTTCTGATCAGTTTCTCTTCTCATCTCCTCCGAGATCCTTTCTGTCTCCTAGCCATTCCGACTCTATGCCTTCTTTCTCTAAAACAAGCAAATAAAAAAAGAATAAAACAAAATGAACAAACAAAAAAGAAACAAAGAAAGAGCATGAGAAACATATACATTCACAGATATACAGAAAACCCGTAAAAACAGAAAATCAGAAGCCAGAATATACAAGCAAAAGATCACTAAGAAAAAGCAAACAGACAAAACAACCTGAGACAAGAAATCTCCAGAAACATCTTTGAGTTTGTTTCATGTTGACCATCTTCCCCTGGCCATGGGGCCTACCCTTAAATGTGGTTTGTGTATCCAGTGATCTCCCTTAGGGAAACTTTTTTTTTTTTCCTTTGCAAACAGTTGTCAAATGGAAACACCTTCTTGGTTAGGGATGGGAGCTCACATCTACTTCCCCATCTTAGTGCAGGGACCTCATCTGCTTTGGACTTGTGTAGGCTGTAAGCGTGCTGCCACAATCCCTATGAGTTTCATTTGTGTGTCTGTTCTATTGTGTCCGGAAACCACAGTTTACTTGGTATCATCCATCCCTGATGGCTCTTAGAGTCTTTATGCCTCCTCTTCGGCATAGTTTCCCAAGTCTTGATGGGAAGGGTTTGATAAAGACTCGGGTTTGTGGCCACACAGTGTTAGGTGTGGGTACCATCTCATGGAATGAGCCTAGGTCCAATCACATACTTGGTTGGTTACGCCTATGACTTTTGTGCCACTGCTGCACCAGTGTATTATGCAGGAAGGTCACCATTGTAGACTACAGGGCTTGCCGATGGGTTGGTATTTATATCCCTCCTCTGGTATCATGCACAGTACCTTCCAGTACCATGAATACTAGCCAGAAGAGGTGAAGGCTCTAGTTAGATACCAACTTGACTTCACCATGTTTAATATGATATGTAAGTGCCATCTTTCATTCTCCATTCCTCATCTCTCTTGAACTATATACCTTATCTTCCTTGGGAGATCCTACCCCATCCTAGTTTGTTACTTTATACCTATAATATACTCTGTAAACTCTAAAGTAACAATACCTATTGATAAATGCTAACATCCATATGTAAGATATTTTCTTATACATACCATATTTGTCTTTTTTGGGTCTGGATTACCTCACTCAGAACGATTTTTTTTTCTAGCTTCATCCATTTACTTCAAATTTAATGATTTTGTATTTTTTTAAACATCTGGATAATATTCTATTGTATAAATGTACCACATTTTAATTACCTATTCATCCATCAATACAGATCTAGGCTGTTTCTAATTTATTGCTAGTATGAATAGAGCATCACTAAACATGAATGAACAAGTGTCACTGCAGTAGAATGGAGAGCGAGTCCTTTGGGTATATGCCCAGGAGTGCTATAGCTGGATCTTGAGGTAGAACTATTCCCAGCTGCACTTCCACCAGCGATGTGCCCCACACCCTTGCCAGTATGCGTTGTCATTTGTTTCATTGATCTTGGCCAACCTGGTACAAGATAAAATCTCAAAGTAGTTAGTTTTGATTTGCATTTCCCTGATGACTAAGGATGTGGAATTTTTCTTTCTTTCTTTCTTTCTTTCTTTCTTTCTTTTCTTTCTTTCTTTCTTTTTTTTTTTTTTTTTTTTTTTTTTTTTTTTTTTTTTTTTTTTTTTTGCTTTTTGAGTCAGGGTTTCTCTTTGTAAAAGCCCTGGCAGTCCTGGACTCACTTTGTAGACCAGGCTGGCCTTGAACTCACAGAGATCCACATGCCTCTGCCTCTTAAGTGCTGGGATTAAAGGTGTGCTCCAAAACACCCAGCTGTGCTTTGTCTTTTCAGAGGTCTTTGTTTAGTTCTGCATCTCATTTTTAAATTGGGTTATTTGTTCTCTTGGTATCCAGGGGTGGTGGTTGTTGTTGTTTACATATTTAAGATATTAACCTTCTGTCAGATGTGTAATTGGAAAATATCTATTCGTATTCTGTGGCCTTCTGCTTTGTCTGGATGGTGGTGTCACACTGATACAGCTCTGTGCCTGCCTCCTGTCATCCCCGCCGCCCCCCACCCACCCCTGTTGTGATAGGCATGGACTCACTTTCTGAAATCGTAAGTCCCTATTACCACTTACTTCTGTAAGTCTCCTTGGTTCTGGTGTCTTCACAACAATGGGAAAGCAACTAAGAAGATCCGTTTGAAAGCTGTAAAGTAGGGCCAGTGGCAGTGCCTCACACCTTTGATCTCAGCACTCAGGAGGCAGATGCAGAGGCAGGCAGATCTCTTTGTGTTTGAAGCCAGCCTGATCTACAGAGCTAGTTCCAGCATAGCTAGGGCTACACCAAGAAACACTGTCTCAAAAAAAAACAAAAACAAAAACAAAAAAGTGGCGGCGGGGGGGGGGGGGGGGGGGGGGGGGGGGGCGGGGGAGATATAAAGTAACCTATCCACAGTAACCCAGCAAATAGAGGATGTGACTGGACCCAAGCCCTGTTTTGTCCTGTATCATCTGGTGGTCCACAAAGACCTAAGCAGGAAGAATAACAGAAACCCAGCAAATACTGAAAGCTGAAGAAAAAGACAGGTCTTTGTGCCAGACATCCAGAAGTCAGCAGACTTAAGCCAGATCTGAGGAAACAGGATGCTTCTGATGGAAGGGCCTTAGAAAAAAGTCTTGCAGTAGATGGGTGAGTAGTTGTCAGTGTGCCATCAGCTGGTGCCCTGAAGTTAAAACATAGCTTTTTATGTCACAGAGAATTTCAATGGATATTCCAGAAGAAAACTACCCACAGGTCTCTGAAAGCCAGAGTCTTTGACCCTATAATATTAGGAAATCCATCTGTGCTGGCTAGTCTATGTCAACTTGACCTAAACAAGAGTCATCAGAGAGTGGGAAACCTCAATTGAGAAAATGCCTCCATAGATCAGGCTGGAGGGAGGCCTAGAGGGCACTTTCATAATTACTGATTGGTGGGGTATGTCTAACTATTGCTGGTGGTGCCACCCTTGGGCTGGTGGTCTTGTGTTCTATAAGAAAGCAGGGTAAGCAAGCCATGAGGAGCAAGCCAGTAAGCAGCACCCCTCCATGGCCTCTGCATCAGCTCCTGCCTCCAGGTTCCTGCCTTGTTTGAGATCTTGCCCCCACTGCTTTTGATAATGAATTGTTATATAGAACTCTCAGTGAAATAAACACTTGCCTCACAAGTTGATTTTGGTAGCAGTGCTTCATCACAGCAATGAACACTCTAAATGCAGACACCAACTTAATCACTCCTTGTGACTTTAGCCACCGCTGGTCTCAGGGTATGTGTCCTGATCATCTCTTTCTTGAATACTTATTTACTATGTTCTAAAGGTTTGTAAAGCCACTTATGGAGATGTATAAATCTTAGCACACTAGATAGCCAGAAATGGTGGCTATTTGGAATTATGAGAAAGACCCAGAAAGACAGGAAAAGGCATGTATTGGCCTTGCTCTATACTGTCTTTCTTTCTCTTTTTTCCTCAGAAGATTTTTATACGGTATGTGTGTGTGTGTGTGTGTGTGTGTGTGTGTGTGTGTGTGTGTGTGT
>OU015751.1:100476801-100494268 GCA_907169655.1 Acomys percivali
CACACACACACACACACACACACATGTTCAGTGCCTCTAGAGAACCCTGACTAATACACATGGTTCTGGTGGGACCTGTCTCTGCTGTCTGCCTTACAGGGCCTGGCGCATCAATAGAACAGTCACAGCAAGCCTGCAGCCCTCCTGTGAGGATCTAACACTGTATAGATAATTTCTATTATAGATTGAATTGTGTCCTACCAAATCCCTACTGTAGAGTAATTTTAATTCAGCACATGGCTGTTCTGGCAAGAGATTGCATCCAAAGACCTTCTAGGGCTGTGTGATGCAGCTGGAATACAGACACACCTTTAATCCCAGGAAACAGAGCCAAGCAGATCTCTGAGTTCAAGGCCAGTCTGAGACAGAGGAAGTTCTAGGTACAGAAAAGCTTAAGTTTGGGCATGGTAGTACAGGGCTTTAATCCTAGCACTCAAGAGACGGAGACATGCAGCTCTCTGAGTTCCAGTCAGTTCTGTCCAGGCAGTTCAATTGTGAGCTGAAAGATGATGTGGTGGAGTTCAGTTAGTGCCAAGTTCAGTTCATAGAATTCAGAGGTAGATTTATAGAGGAGAGTTTTACAGAGACAGGTTGAAGAGAGAACAAGCTAGACACAGGTGAAGACAGAATAAGCCAGAGAATGAGAGACAGCCAGAAGATTAAGACAGATTTCTAGAGTTAGACTGAGGCCAAACAGAGCAAGTCAGTCAGAGGCCTGAGCTGAATCAGCCATCAAGAGTTCAGAAAGAACAAGAACGTGTGAGCTTATTCAGCATTAAGTCTAAGAGGCTGAGAACATTCTAGGCATAGATTAGATTGGACAGAGGTTAAAAACATCCAGGACTAGGCCCAGGAGAGCCGAAGGAGGCAGTAAGCCTCAGCGATGACAATTACATCAGAGGAATAAAAGTTACTTTTGCACTGTACATTGAAATCCTTGTCTTAGTACCTCAGGATATAACCTTCTACAGGAACAGAGTCATTGCAGACATGAGTCAAGATGAGGTCATAAGAGTGGGCTCTAATCCAATATGAGTGGTGTCCTTAATCACAAGCACTTTGGTCATAGAAAAAGATGCACACAGCCAGCAGTGGTGGCACATGCCTTTAATTCCAGCACTTGGGAGCAGAGTTGAGGCTAGCTGGGTCTACAGAGCAAGTTCCAGGACAGCCAGGGCTACAGTGATTCCCTGCCTCACAACACAAACAAACAAACAGCTCACACATGAGAAAAGAGAGATTAAAGCAGTGCTTCTACAAGGTAAGGAATGCTGGAGGTTTCTAGAAAACTTGTCAAGAGAGGCACAGGACAAAGCTTTCCCTTGTGCCTCAGGAAATAAGCCCGCCAGTGCCTTGATTTTGGACCCCAGAACTAAGAGCCAATAAATACCATACAATTTTGTGGAACATTGTAGCAACAGCCCTTAGCTAATCAGAACACAGTCCTACCTCAGCTCCAAATTCTCTCATGGGTGAGTGATAGCCAGCCATCTTTAGTGTCACCCAGACATCTGTCTGTCTGTCTATTTTTCATCTAGAGAACCTCTTATTACTCAGTCACATTGCTGAACAATACTGAATTTGATGATTTCTAAAACCGCTCCCAAATTGTATCTATGCTCATAACAGCTCAATTCAGAGCCTCTTGAACTAATGATGTGGCCCTTACAGCATTTCTTTGTTGTTATTTCAGAGATAAGCTAATGTGAAGGTGATCTTAAAAGACAAAACAACATCATTTCTAGTGCTGTGTGTTGTGTTCTTAGGCACTGAAATAAAATTGACTTAAAGTGTGGGTCTTCACTTGCCTTCTGTCAAGGCAGCACCTATTGTGAAGTCGCTTTAGTCTTCTCTCTTTGTGTCCTCTGGTCTCTGGAGTTATTTAAACCCATACCATGTGTTCATGTTATGAATTCTATAGAAAGAAGCAGAAATATAAATTGGAGGTCATTTTCTGTAACTTAAAATTATGTCACCAGGGTCCTGTGTAGGCCTGGAAAGTCTGGGCTCTTCATAAGAATACGAACTGCCAATATCATTTCACTGCGTAGATAAAAAGCTGATCTAAGAAACTCCCAAGTCAAGACAGGCATGGTGGCACAAGCCTTTAATCCCAGCACTCGGGAGGCAGAGGCAGGTGGATCTTTGTGAGTTCCAGGCCGGCATGGTCTACAAAGCGATGACAGCCAAAGCTACACAGAGAAACCCTGTCTCAAAAACAAACAAAAAAAGAAAAAACAAACAAACAAACAAACAAACAAACCTCCAAGTCTGTCTGTTTTACTAAACATACGTGACTAGGCCTAGTCCGGGAAAAGAAGTCAAAACCTTAGTGGCAGAAATTCCTATTTCAGAGCTTGTTTGGGGCTTTAAGCCTCTGTCCTTACAGTTTGACCTCACTGACACAGAAGTAGGTTGCTGTGTGAGTGCTATAAGGGTCCCCATAGCCCATCTGTGGAGGCTTAAAGGCTGACTGTTTACAGGACGGGCTCTGCTTTTCTTCTAGCCCCGTCTGTGGCTGGCCGCGTGATGATACTCTCAGGCCTCTTTGGCTTCCTCTCAGCCCCTCAGCCTTTGCTTGGGAGTTTGCTCCCAGCTCCCTTTCTGGATACCTTTCTTCACTAAGCCTGGGGCTGATAGCCTCACTACAGGCCAAGCACCATTACCTAACATTTGTTTAGGGTTTTTACCCTCGCTCCTCGCTCCTCACTACTCTCTCACAATTTTAGAAGCGTGCTTTCTCCTGCTAATGGATGCAGCCAGTAGAAGTCAGATGAGTATAAAAGTCACTGAGAGGTGTCACTTGGGGAATCTCACAGTTGATGATTCCTTACAACAACAACAACAACAACACACACACACACACACACACACACACACACTGTAATGCCCAAGTTGTAAAATCCCCAATGACCACCAGGAATCAGTGGGATGTAAATCACACAAGGTCTCATTTATTAATCAAGCTCAGAGCCTGGACCGTCAGCCCCCTTGTGAGGAGGCTGTGAAGATGGCGGCCCCTAGTGCTAGGGGAACAGGGTTTTTAAAAGAAAAAACTGTAGGGTGTGTGTATGTGTTTCTAAGCCATTTCTAAGCCTTGTTGTTACATGATAGGTCAGAGGGGTAGAGGCCTTTTAACTGATTGGCCTGGGAACCAGGGCTAAGCAGAGGACCAGGGCAAACTGTAGGGGAGGATTTTTCGTTTGTTCTTGTCACTGTGATTTGTAGCTCTGATTGCTTGGTCCCTGGTGCAGGCTCCTAGGAACAGTTGCTAGCTGTATGTTTGTGGCTCTCCCTGGAAACTCTGGAGGGGTCGGATGCTGAGGCCCTAAATACAAAGTGGCATTGGTTTGGTCTCTACCATACATACACACAGGACTGTTAATTCTTAACACGGCTGTTCTGGCAAAGGATCATATCCAAAGATCTTCTAAGTCTATGTGATCCGGCTGGAATACAAACATGCCTTTAATCCAGGAGATAAAGGCAAACTGATTTGAGTTCAAGGCCAGCCTGGTATAGAGCAAGTATCAGGTAAAGAAAAGCTTAGATCCAGGTGTGTTGATACATGCCTTTAATCCCAAACAAAAGTAAAGTTAGTTTGTAGAAGGAAGCATCCCTGTTTGAAAGTGAGTGGCAGAAAAAGTGACGAATCAAAGAAGATTTGACAGAATAGGATACATTCAACTCTCAGGAGAAAAGAGTAGAAAGAGAAGGTACTTAAGAGACAGTTTTTCAGAGAGAGGAGGCAGTTTTGCCAAGACAGTAACAGACAGGTGAGAGAGAGAGAGAGAGAGAGAGAGAGAGAGAGAGAGAGAGAGAGAGAATTATTCAGGTGAAGACAGAACAAGCCAGAAAATGAGAAGAAGCCAGAAGGTTAAAGAAGATTGCTGAGTTAGTTTGAGGCCAAGCAGAGTAGTTCTGGGCCAAGGAAGAAGCCAGATTAAATAAGTCAGTTGGGAGAAGCATTTGAGCCAGAACAGCTGAGTTGAACCATCCAGTCCAGAGCTCAGTAAGAACAAGCAGGGATGAGCTTATATTAAGCTGTAAGTTCCAGAGGCTGAAAACATTCTAGGCCTAGGTTAGATTGTATGGAGGCTAGAAGCTTCCAGGACTAGGCCTAGGTTAGCAGAAAGAGGCAGAAGCCTCCCAGACAGCAATAGAGCCAGGAGAATAAAAGTTGTGTGTGTGTGTGTGTGTGTGTTTGTGTGCGCGCGAGCGTGCAGGCATACACTAAGGGAAATGTCTAAACAGATTGAGTTGTTTGGGAATAGAGGGTACATTTCATTCCCTTTTGAATTCTTGGTGCTTAGCCTCACACTTGGCACAGGGTAGCACTCAATAAAATGACATGTTGAATGAGTGAACGTTAGTTTTTTTCTTTCTTCAGATAGGTGCTCTGTCAAGTGTCATGGCAAAGCACCATGGTCACACACGAGGCTAAAGGACACTTAGGCTTCCTATAGCTCTCATAAGATGTCCAGACTAGGGTCTCTGGATCTAGGATACAGAGGACACAAACTCCAGGTCCTCTGGGATCCTTACCCAAGAGCCCAGGGTCTTTAGCCTGTCCGTGTTCTCCAGAGCAACATAGAGGTGGTGTTGTCTGTTCTGCCTACCTCAGTGGATGGTTTTAAGATGGTGACAAGGATGTAGTTTAGTGAGATAGAGTTTACCTAACAATCCTGAAGTCTAGGGTTTCATTCTCTGCACTGCAGAGAATTTTTAAGAGGGAAGACACTGCAGGTGAAGGTTTCAGAGACCACACTGAAGTGATTGCTTCTATTATTACTACTGTAACAGGTAATTGCGAGTTGAGATGTTCATAAGTCATATTGACTATCTCAATATCCTTTATTCTACATGAATTTAAAGAGCAAAACCAAGTTTTTGTCCTACTACAGCTGAAGACATATGAAGCCTGCTGAAGTCCCGGACTCTTTGGGACATAATCTTCTGCTTGGTTAGGAAACATATTCTGTGCCATAGGTGATGAGTAAAATGATGTCACAGAAGACTGGCTGTTTCCAGACATAGTTCTTGTGCCTAAATTATGCAAAGAAATGAGAGTTTTTTTCTTATTCAGAGGACATTACTCTTTAACAGTGTGGTTAAACCAGTCAAAGAAGCCTGAGCCCCAAGGACGGGCCTAGCTAGTGAGAGGAAATGCTGGAGACAGCCTGCCAGTGACCAGCAGAACTCACACTTCCTCCATTCCCCTTACCTCTCAATTGAGACATCAGCAGGTGGTGCTTTGCTTTCCCTTGTGTCCTGGTGCTGATGCTGTTGCTAAGGTAACTGGGTGAGCAGAAAGAGGCAGTCCGTGAATACTGCTCTTTCTACCTACATGTCCAGATAGTATTTCATCTTTGCTAGAAAGTCATATTCAGACTTATTGATCTGGACTAAGCAGCATGCTAGGCTGCAAGAAAGAAGTCTGGCCTGTGGGGCAGCCTATATTCCCTGGACACTATTCCAGCACAGGTTTCTAGACAAGGTGATGAAAAAGGAAGCAGAGAATGAGGAAGTGAAGTTACGTAAGGATGCCAGTTGTCAGTGTGTGCTGTGGCTGAGGCGACCCAAGGCCCAGGTTCTAGATACAAGTTCTTGGTTTAGCTGAAACATCAGAATGAGAGCGGTTGGTGGTGACTCTCCATTCTGAGTCTGTCTTTTTTGCTGTTCCCCAAGATGGCTACTCTAAGATTTCAGAAAAGCCTTTCTAAGAAGCTATGTGATACTATATATCTGCGTTCTTCTTGTTCCTGAGATACATTAGCCAGTGAGTGCATCGCCATCACCTTCCTTACTATCTTTATTCGTGCCTTCCCTTAGAAGATGCACAGAACTGGTCTCAAAGGAGAAAGGAAAGGTTGCACTTAGCGATCCAGTTTAGCTACACTGACAATCCAGAAGAGAAGGCAGGTCATGGAGAGGGGAGGAAATCCAGTGTAAGTTACAGAAAGGGAAGAAAGCAAACCCAGTAAGACTGCTCATGGGTAACGACACTTGTGGCCAAGCCTGACAGCTTGATTTCAATCCTTATGGTTTGAAGACAGAACCAACCACTGCAAGCTGACCTTTGACCTCCATGTATGCACCATGCCTTACACTAATGTTTACAAACACACACAAATAAACAAATGCCTAAATGTAAAGAAAGGGAAGGGACAGGGGTGCAATGTCTGCATTTCTGGCTCTCACTGTCTCCTAGAAGAAAAAGAGTATTTATAGCTAGATTTTCTATATGGACTCACTGGCTCAGGATCTAGGTCAGTTACTTTCCAAATTGCTATGATAAAATACATGACAAAAGTCACTTAAGAAATAGGTTTTCTTTTTGTTTTTTTTTTGTTTGTTTGTTTTGTTTTTTATCTACAATGGTGTCCTGCTGGGGCTGTGGCGGTACAAAGTTGTGGGAGTCAACAAGCAATACTTGATTTGACATAAGGCCCACTCCACTGCTTGGGTGTCCAAGAACCTGACACTAGATAGCCCAGGGGTAAAACTAAATACTACTGACCTAAAAAAAAAAAAAAAGTGATAAAATGGCTTTTAATGATATTCTGCTATACTCATAGAGCAGTGGCTTGTTCATCCGTTGTCAGAGAAGCTTCCTCTTGCAGCAAATGGGAGTAAATATAGAAACCCACTGCCAGATATTATACAGAAAGTGAGACCTTGAAACAGTGTGGTGGTTTGAGTAAGAATGGGCCCCCATAGGCTCACTCATTTGAATTCTTAGTCATCAGGGAGTGGCGCGACTTGAGAAGGTCTGGAAGGTGTGGCCTTGTTAGAGAGAGTGTGCCACTGGGGATGGGCTTTAAGGGTTCAAAATGCCAAGGCAAGCTCAGTGTCCCCCTCTTTCTGCTGCCTGTAGCCCCAGATGTAGATCAGACAGATCCCCCACCGTGTCTGTCTGCATGTCACCATGCTCCCTGCCATGATGATAAAGGACTAAACCTTTGAAACTGTAAGACAGCCCCAATTAAATGCTTTCTTTCTAAGAGTTGCTGTGGTTGGGCTGGAGAGATGGCTCAGTGGTTAAGAGCGCTGCCTGCTCTTCCAGAGGTCCCGAGTTCAATTCCCAGCAACCACATGGTGGCTCAAACCATCTACAATGTGATCTGATGCCCTCTTATGGCCTACAGGTGTACATGCAGGCAGAGCACAATATACATAACAAATAAATAAATCTTAAAAAAAAAAAAAAAAAAAAAGAACAGTTGCTGTGGTCATGGTTTTTCTTCATACAATAGAATACTGACTAAGATACTAACTAATTACTCAGACCTAAATGGGATGTCTCCATCAAATGCCTCCCCTCAAAGCTCAGGGAACTCTGCAGAAAAAGGTGGCAGAGGACATAGAGAGCACCAAGAAAACAACGCCCTCTAAATCAACATAAACGAAGGAGTTGAAGGGATAAAAATGTTACTTAAAAAAGCCATCGAAGTCCTCATTGAAGCTGTGGCCACCTGAATGGTCCCTCCTTACTTTCAATTGCAATCATTATATTTTTCTTCCAAAAAAAGGTTGAAAAAGCAGCTGTACAACAAAAAAGTTAGCTATGATAATACAAAGGCTAGAGAGACAAAAGACAGAGGAAGTAAGAGAATAGGAAGTGCTTAATTGTGAACCTATAGTACCTAATGAAATTAAGGATCAAGATAGCCCAGTGACAGTGGGTAAGAAGCCAGCTCACTGGCATGAAGCCCTCCCAGCTTGCTGGTAGTGCCTAATTTCTAGTTTATGTGTGGATTCATAAAGATTTAATTGTACCTTGATAAACAGAAAGAGAGAACAAGATTAGCTGAAAGACACTAGATTGTAGGAAAAAAACTGCTGAGTTAAATCAACCTGTATAATTTAAAGATGTTTTAACATCAGAATGGAACTCAGGAATGTGTTATGTTGGGGGAGACGTTTTGCCTATATTTCCACAGGTGATGGAAAAACTGTTGGTTCTATCAAAATTGATAAAGATTCAATCCGAATAAAAGAAGCTTCCAAAAAAAAAAAAAAAAAAAAAAAAAAGAAGAAGCTTCCACATGAAAGGCAGGACTCAAGGAAGAATCGCAGAAAGGCAGCTATGCAGACAACACAGAAAGATACTGACCCCCCCAGCCCCCGCCCCGAAGCCTGGCATGAAGACAGCTCCACAAACCAGCTAAAAAAAGGACAGATCATTCATGAGCCTGACTGATTGGAAAACCTTGATGCTGAAATGGACTGTTGCTGAAGACAGATGATCAGGACTACAGCTGGGAAGAATCATTACATCAATGGATCTTCATAAGGACATTTGGATTGTTTCTGGGACTGATAATTGTTTCTGATATAATAGTTAAACACCGTACAATTCTTAGCTTAAACAGAAAGGAGGAAGATGTAGAGGGATTTTAATCCAGCAACATGGCTACTTTGGCTGTTATATAGACATGCCCTTAGCACATACCTTTAATCCCTCTGGCTAGAAAATAGACATTCTGTTAGTACTCACCTTTAATTCCAAACAATGAAGGTAAAGTTAGTTTGTAGAAGGAAGCACCTATGTTTGAAAGTGATGTCTAATTGAAAGGCAGACAAAGTGACAAATTGTGTAACAGTGCAGTCTGGCGCTTTCTATTTGATTGCCAATTATTTTGCTCCCTGAGGTCAGCTTGCTGTCATTTATGAGCAGGCAGTCAAATACCCCCAAATGATGTTCATAACATTGCCTAAGAAATTATCCCTAACCAGGCACTGTGGCACATGCCTGTAATCTCAGCACTCAGGGAGTCAGAGGCCTCTGTGAGTTTGAGGCCAGCCTGGTCTACAGAGTGAGTCCAAGACAGCTAAGGTTACACAGAGAAACCCTGTGTTGAAAAACAAACAAACAAACCAAAAAAAAAAAAAAAAAAAGAGGGGGAGAGAGAGAGAGAGAGAGAGAGAGAGAGAGAGAGAGAGAGAGAGAGAGAGAGAGAGATTATTTCTGATTGGCTGAATAAAAAGTCTAAACCTGTCAGGACAGAAGTGAGGGGATGGAGGACAGCAGCCCATGGATGGGAAGTAGCCCAGGTAGGAATGATTAGAGCATCTTGCATAGGATGTGGAACTGGAAGATAAAGGGTGGTTTTATGCGGGTGTCTTTTATTGTTTGATAGTGGATTTAATAATAACCGTCATAATAATTATAGGCCTTTAATAATAAATTTTTCTGCAACAGAATCAGAGAAATATTTGTAGAAGAGGATATGCCCAACTCTCATGAGGACAGAGAGAAAAGGAGAGGCAACTTAACAGAGAGCAATGCAGAGAGAGAGGAAGAGAGACAGCAATTTTACCAGGACAGTCATACAGAGATATGTTGCAGAGAGAACGAGCTAAACCCAGGTGAAGACAGAACAAACCAGAAAATGAGAAGGAGCCAGTAGATTAGAACAGGTTGCCAAAGTTAGCATAAGGCCAAGCAGCAATTAAGTCAGAATCCAAAAGAAGACAGTTTGATTCAGTCATGTTTGGAGAGGAGTTTGAGCCAGAACAGCTGAGTTGACCAGCCAGCCAGAGTTCGGAAAGAACTAGAAAGGGTGAGCTTATTCAGCAGTAAGTCTCAGAGGCTGAAAACATTCTAGGCCTACATTAGATTGTATAGAGGCTAGAAGCTTCCAAGGCTAGACCTAGGTTAGCAGACAGAGGCAGTAAGTCTCTGAGAGACAATTACATCAGGCAAATGAAAGTTACTTTTACAACGGCTAAATAGTTGTTATTCTTGTAGAGGACCAAAGTTTGCTTTCCAGAACTCACATGGTAGCTCACAAACGTCTGTGACTCCATTTTCAGAACATCTAACACCCTTTTCTGACCGCCACAGACACCAGTCAAGCATGTGGTACACGATAAAATAAAACAAATATAAAAGAGAAAAGAAATGAAAGCTCTAGCATCTGTCCCAGTCCCCTGCTGGGCAGAGTCTCTCAGAGGACATCCATGTTGAGCTAGTATCCACTTATAAATGAGTGTGTACCATGCATGTCTTTCTGGTTCTGGGTTAGTTTATTCAGGATAATCACTTCTAGTTTCATCCATTTGCCTACAAATTTCAAGATTTCCTTGTTTTTTAATAGCTGAGTCGCATTCCATTGTGTAAATGCACCACAGTTTCTTTATCCAATTTTTGGTTGAGGGCCATCTAGGTTGTTTCCAGATTCTGGCTATTAGGAGTAAGGCTGCTATGAACATAGTTCATCAAATGCCCTTGTTGTGTGGTGCAGCATCTTTTGGGTACATGCCCAGGAGTGGCACAGCTGGGTCTTGAGTTACCATTATTCCAAATTTTCTGAAAGAATGGGGAGATGGAAGGAACCAAAGGGTCCAGGAGCCCCAAAAGGAGACCATCACGGCCAGCAGATCTGCACCTAGGGGGAGCCTATACAAACTGTTGCACCAACCAAGGACAATGCATGCAGTAAAACTAGATCCCCTGTTCAGATCTAGCCAACGGACAGCACATTCTCCACAGTTATTGGAAGAGCTGGGATTGCCTCTGACATGAACTCTGGTGCCCCTCCCCCCAACCCCGATTTGATCTCTCCTCCTTGATGGGGAGGCCCAGTGGCACACAGAGGAAGGGGAAGCAGGCTGTGTGAATAAGACATGATATTCTGTGGCCATAGGTTGGAAGAGGGGGTCACCTTCTGTCAGCTGTCTAGGGGACGGGAAGAAGGAAGAAGAGGGAGGGACCATAGGAACAGGAAGGTACAAGCAAAGGGATAACATTCAGGCTGGAAGCTGAATAAGTTATAACAAATTAAAAGTTTTTTTTAAAAAAGAAAGAAAGCTCTAGATGAGAGTCTGAATGTCTAGGGCTGGCCTAATGCTAGGTAGTGAGGTCTTAGGAGCTAGCCCCTTGGTAGGCTACAGAAGGGTGAAATAAATAACTCAGTCTACAGCTGTATCAGCCTGAGTGTTGCCAGTCTTTTGGCGCCTCGGAAGCTGAGCAGGATCAGCTCTGGCTGGTCCGTGGATGATGGAGAACAGGTTTTTAGAAGAGAAGAGAGGGGTGCTAAGCAGATGATTTCACAGACCACATCACAAGGTCACACTCCAACTTCCTGCCTGACCCAACAATGACCTAGTGGAAAAGCCTTTGCAGCTCCTCCTGGGTTAGATACAGCACACTCCTGTCTACCTTCCAGAATGTCGCCTGTGCCTCTCTCTGCACTTAGCGCACATTCATCGTGTAGTTGCCTTCTGAATAACTCATTTATACAAATATTAATCTGTCTGACTGAAGGAAAATTTAAAAACATATATTAAAAGAGAAGGCTCCCACAGACCAGCCACCTACGGTATTAGCTTAGCATTTGCAGCTCCCACAGACCAGCCACCTACGGTATTAGCTTAGCATTTGCAGGTGTCAGCAGAATTTCAATTCATGTTGAGTTTTCTTTTTTTTTCCCTCCTGCATCCAGCTCTTAAAAAAATCCGAATCCAATAAATACAAAATATGAAAGGAGAAAGGAGAATGTTTGGATGGAAGAAAGAGACCAGTAGAAGGACAACAGGGGTTAACGGCAGGGTGAATATGAGCAAAGTCCAATTATAGACAAATATGAAGATATCATAATGAAACCCATTATTTTACATGCCAAGTTTAAATCTCACAGCTCCTCCACATTTACCTCACAACAAAGGCTCCATTTGTGTCACACACACAGCAGATGAATAAAGAAAGGAGTAACCAAATGAATGAGTTAACATAAGTTTGGGGGCAAAAAAATTCTCTTGCCAAAAGCTGCCGCAGAGGAAGAAACAGGAAGGGAGAAACAAAGTATCAGGCCTCGGAAGGCACGTGCAGCGCACTTTCCCCATCCTGTCCTCGGTTCTCCCTGCTTCCACCATGGTAGAATTGATGCCAGAAGTACACAGTGCACAGGCCAGACCTGGCCCATGACCATTAATAGGAATGTGGAGCCCTTTTCCTCGGTGTGACTTGGAAACGTCAGTTGTGACTTAGAGAAAGAGGCTTCCCAGAAACAACCAAGCCAGGGTCACCACATGCATGCAGTATTTGAGGCCCAGCAAGCAAGCAATCTAGCAAGTCCAGGGCCTGGTGAAAAGCCTCTAGGGAAGCTGATCTTAGCAGTGCCACGGATGCAAGAGTACAGCCCCATCACACAGGCCCCTCACTGAGTTAAAGATTATCATTGATTTATGTGATGCAGAAACAGCAGGATTCCACATCATGCCTTGGAAAACAGCCTGGGAAAGACAGAGAATTAGACAATCTTTATTATTAACTCCCATCCCACACTTCCCTGTGGGTTTGTGCAGTAAATCACCGGCTTTCTTAATGGGGCTTTCTCCTTGGTTAAAGGGAGCTAATGCTTTTTCATGGAGCCTGCCCACAGTCTCAGTTATAAAGACAACTTACCAAAAAAAAAAAAAAAAAGGTACGTGCTGAGTACATGCCTGCTAGGCACTGGGCTTTGCTTTTCGTCACAGTTAAAATCCTTTTTTTTTTTTTTTTCTTTTCTTTCTTTCTTTTTCTTTTTTTGGTTTGTTTTTTCAAGACAAGGTTTCTCTGTGTAGCCTTGGCTGTCCTGGACTCGCTTGGTAGACCAGGCTGGCCTCGAACTCACAGCGATCCACCTGCCTCTGCCTCCCAAGTGCTGAGATTAAAGGCGTGCGCCACCATGCCCGGCTTAAGATCCTTTTTCAAAGTGAAAACCATTAATCTGGAAAATGTTATTAAAATCTTGTATTGCATTTGTGTGAGTGTGTGTATGCGCGCGCGTGCAATGCATGCTGGAGAAGTAGAAGTGATGGGAAGTCGCCTTGAGAAAGGCTAGTGTTTGCAAACCCAGCGATTCATCTGCCCTGGGCCCCTGCTTAGTCACCGTGGACTGTGATTGCCTTCTCTCTGCATGCCCTCCAGAGAAAGCCTTGTGCAGTAGGTGGTCACAAGCCCCTGGGCCAACAGAGGTGACCAGAAAAGCCTGTTCTGGTCCTTGGGCAGGGTTTGCCTTCTGACCATCTCAGCCTGGAAGCAGCCTCAGGATACCGGCAGGAAAGATCTTGGATTCTGGAGTCTTGGAGGTATAAATTCAAGCTTGACTTCTTGGAAGCTATATGACCTTGAGCACAGTCCCCGGCTTCCCTGAGACTTCATTTTCCTCCCTCCCTCATTTAATAGAGGCAGAGTCTGCCATGCGGTGAGGTTTGATGGAGGCGACGCCTACCCTGCAGAGAGGTTCAATTAGGTACCATATGCACAAAGTCTGCCATGCACTGCTGTAGCTCAATCGATAATAGCCATGGTTAATGCAAACTAAATCCCACCCACAAGGTGGAGTCGTGTTGCTGGCTTTTTAAAATCCACGATATGTACTAACAATCTATTCTTGGAAGGAAGATTGGTGAGTGGTGTGAGAAAGCTTCCGTTCCGCTACCCTCTAGCTTCTCTCTCCTATCCCTCCTAAGGCTGAGGGATCTAGTCAGGGAGTAAATAAACCCACAAGGTACACTCTGCAGGACACTGGCATCTGAGATATAACCGCCAAGAGATAAAGTCCTCCCCCGTGTCTGCCCCTTTGGAGATAAAAGCAGTGACATTGCAGGGCTCCAGCCCAGGTGGCTACTCACAGGCCTGTTCCCCCACACCCTCTTCCGTCTCTCTTTTCCCCAGTGTGCTTTTCTGTTTGTGCAGGTATTTTCTTTCCTGAGATCCACAGAGGACCCAGAGCATCCTTAGGTTATCTCTCCCTTGGGCCTGCCAGGGGGCTTGCTGGGTTCTGACCTCACCTCTGGCGTCAGCCTTATCAGGTGTGGACAGAGCCGGCTCCATCGGTTTCCCTATTCTGGGAGCTCCGGAGCCTGGATCCCCCCACACCCAGACCTCTTCCTTTATGGTGGCAGAGGGCCAGGCACCTCTGAGACCTAGCATGGTGGTCATTTGCCAAATGAGGAATGACCGCACGGATCTGCGAGAGCCAAGCCCTGAGGCCCAGGGGAGGGGAGGAAGGGTGAGGTTCAAATGACTGTTGACACAGAACAGAGCACATGCCAAGCTCAGCTGGGCAGCAGAAAGGGAGCAGACTTTGTAGGGAGAGCAGCTCTCCCTGGCCTATGGCTATGTGGGATGCTGGTGAAGGGGGCAGGCAAGGAGTATGGAGACTGGAGATCCCGCTGAGCCCAATCTGTAGAAAAATGGCACTATCTGCCCCATCCCCCCCCCCACAAAAAAAGAGTAGTTGGGTGGTGGTGTCACACACCTTTAATCCCAGCACTTGGGAGGCAGAGGCAGGTGGGTTCAAGGACAGCCTGGTCTACAGAGCAAGTTCCAAGACAGCCAGGGCTACACAGAGAAACCCTGTCTCAAAACACCTCTCCCCAAAAGTGGGAATGAAGCAGGAAGGGAGAAACCTCACTGGGAAGCAAAGAAGTAGACATGTCCCCTTCCTCCCTGGGTACCTGGGCACTGGCAGCAGCTGTTCTATGTCAACTTTAATCCATACCTCCAAGGAGCATCTTCTGTCTTCTGCACCTCTGATTTGTTTAGGTTTGTCAGTTTGAGCTGTGCACAGGGTTAATGGCCTGGAGTGGGTGGAGCTAGTGAGTATAAAATTAGAGCTCATTCTATAGAGGCCTCATTGTCCTGCTGGGGTCACCTCCAGCCACTTGTTGGTTTGCACAAGGACCCTTGCCTTTACTGGACTTGTTAGTGTCTGTCAGTGAAGCGTAACTCATTTGACTTACCTCAGGAACCACAGTTCTCCAAGTTCAGAAGGCAGAGGCAAGGGTTAGACCACCCCACAGTGGACACTGAGCCAGAGAGCCGGCAGGCACCTGTGGCCCTAGGCTCATCCCTGGGTGAGACACACAGTCTCACAAGGCCTTTTCCCGGGGAATATGGCTGTGGCCCTGTCAGCCAAAGGTACAAGGAGCAGTGCTGTGGGAAGACGGAGCTGGGAAGCTGTGGCCCCGGAGGAAAAAAAAAGGGGGAATGCTCAGATAACAAAGTGTCGCTCTTGCTACTGGGAAGGGCTTTGTCCAGCCTTGCTGTACTGTCCCTTGTGAGACACAGCTGGGGAGTCACCCCCTGAACCCCAACATGTGTGTGTTGAATAATGAATCACAGCACTGCATGCAATGGCAGAAGAGTGGGAACAGTCTAAATGCTTGTCGATTAGGACTGATTTAAGTAATTTACGGTCACTGCACGTAATGGTATACAGAGGCAATCTCCAGCATATATTCCTATCTCAAACAAATACACTTGGGTTCAGGATTTATGTGTTGTCATTTTTTAATAAAAGGTTTGGGCAAAGCAGGGGAAGAAGAAGAATATGTGTGCATGTACAACCTTGTTTAGAAGGATTCACAAACAGGCTATATAAAAATAGATATAAAATTCCTGTAGCCAAGCCCAAGGTGAAGATACAGAAATGACTCCACTTTTTAATTGAGGGAGATAGAAAATATTGCCTTTTTGTAAGGGATTGACATTTAAAAAAAACTTTTTGTACCTTTATAATTCAGGTCTTACCAATACTTATACAGTATCTATCGAACAAGAAAGAATGCCAGCTGGATGTCTGAGTTGGGAAGATGCTACCTCCCAGCTCACACCCAAAGGAGCAGCTCACAATAGCACTGTTTATCCAGATCGCATTTCTATGGGTTTCCGGGTTGGCTAGGGCCTCCCTCTGTGTTCCACACTCTTCATATGGCAACAGGAGTGCTCCCAGAGACAGGCAAAAAACTCAGAATGAAAACACTTTCATTTTGACTGTCCTTGCGCACTGCTTGCCAAAGTCCCTTTGGCCAAAGAAATTCCTGTAGCCAAGCCCAAGGTGAAGGTGACTCTACTTCTAAATCGGGGGAGGTATACAATACTGTCTTTTTGTAAGAAAAGGGTGAAGATAAAGGAAACAACATTTCTCTTTTTAACTTTTTGTGCCTTTATAATTCAAGTAATATCAATATTAGTTACTGGATAATAACTGAAATTTTAAGAATTAAAATGGGTTCCCTGGCAGTGGCTCTAAAATCAGTTGTTGAAGGAGATGTGTGGGGAGCAGGAATGACATAAATACTGCAGAGGACAAACAGGACAGGCCACGAGCTGGCAATTGTCACAGCTGGGTGACAAACACATGAGGGCCCTTATTCTCCTCTGTTTCATGAATGTTCAACTTTTCCTGCAACCAGGGGTGTTTTAAATAATAAAGCAAATGGGACTAAGAGCAAATGCTTGCACTTCGTGAGGCTTCCTCACATGCTAAGTGCATTTCCTGCACTGTTGGCTTCCTCAGGCGAAGAAGACTGTTTGGCCTAGATGTCAACCCTGTCTGAGGGTGCTGGTCCCAGGGCACCTCTTGAAGCAGTCACAAGCAGAAAGAGAAGGTGGGCCTCGAGAGCTGGAAAGAAGGGAGTTTGTGGGGCTGTGTGCACAGCGTAGGCAGCTCTGGCGGCTGAGAAATCTAAGGCTGGGGTGATGGCTGCGGTGGTGGCGGCAGCGGTGGTGGCGGCAGCAGAGGAGAAGCAAAATACTTGATTGTTTTAACAACATACACAAGCTATGAGGGCTGGAAAAAAAAGAGAGAGAGAGAGAGAGAAGGGAGCCATTCCAAAGATTCCACATGAGAAGCCTGGGCAACACAAGCACGTCTGAAGTAATGGGACGCAGCAGGAAACAAAGGACATTTTCTGCCCCCGTCCCTTACTAGTCCCTTACTACGGGATATTAGCCACCATGCACACAGGACAGGCCTGGCTCTGAGAAGGCTTGACCTAGGGACAGCCCCGGGAATGCTAAGCACTCCAGGTGGGTTCTTTTGCAGGAATGTGAGGGAAATCTTTGTTTCTCGTTACATTTATTTGTCCATTTGTGGGGGCACAAGCGCAACTACACGCATGTGGAGATCAGAGGACAACTTGTAGGACTCCTTTTCTTTCATTCCAACATGTAGGACCCAGCTATCAACCCCTTCTGGTTTGGTGGCAAGTGCTACATCCTCTGAGACATCCTGCCTGCCTGGAATTTTTCCTATTTGCCAGGTTACTGGGGCTTCTAACTAATGGAGAAACTTTCCCTCTGTTCCAAATGCTGGGTGAGTGTTTGACCAAAGGCTTCAACCTCAAAGCGCTTTTGGAAGGCTCCTCTGTTTATGAATATAATAACTAACATTCAGTCTTATACTTAGTAAAACCTTATTTATTCATTAATTAATAATTTACCCAAAATAACCACACATTGAGACTATAATTCATTCAGAATTAAGCACAGAGGTGAACATAATAACGAATCTATTATCCCACTATCAATTTATCTTCCTCCCATGCAAGGACCCGGGTACTTATATCTTCTCTGAAATTCATCCATTCTCCTCTCTTGCACCTTTTTCAGATTGCCAAATGCCATTTGACTAGACATAGACATTATATATATATATATATATATATATATATATATATATATATATAT
>OU015751.1:100494278-100518005 GCA_907169655.1 Acomys percivali
ATGGCCTACCGATTAGTTTTTATAATTGGTTCATAATTGTTCTTACTGTATGTTATTATATCTATAGAAGAACAATTATGAACCAATTATAAAAACCAATAGGTAAGACTTACACCCATCTTTCACAGGTGTCCCTGTGGATCCTGCTGTGTGCACCTGTGACTAGGCCTGTGCTGCTTCCAGAAAGCTTTAGCGGACAGTGATATGAAGGAAGAGACTAGGATATTTTCTAGGGATCCAGCTTTGTCCCCCCCATCTCCACTGTAGGCCAAAGTAGGTGCCCTCCTCCCATCATGCCCCATGCCCAAATCTGCACAGCTTAAGCTTGTCTACTACTAATAAGAAACCTGTGTTGGGCTGGAGAGATGGCTCAGAGGTTAAGAACACTGTCTGCTCTCCCAGAGGTCCTGAGTTCAATTCCCAGCAACCACATGGTGGCTCACAACCATCTATAATAAGATCTGGTGCCCTCTTCTGGTGTGCAGGCATGTACATAATAAATAAATCTTTAAAAAAAAAAGAAAAAGAAAAAGAAACCTGTGTTAAAGAAATCATCATTAAGGTTTACTTTTTCAGTGTGTATATGTGTGTATGTGTGCATGTATGCAGGAGTGTATATAGATGTGTGTGCTTATGCACATGTGTGGGTACCTGTGCCTTTGAGCATGCCTGCACTCCCCCACACACATGCATGGTAAGGCCGACAGTTCTGCCTGTGCCTCATCACCTTGAGACAGAGCCTTTCCCAGAATTAGAAGCTTGCCTTTTCAGTTAGGCTGGATGGCACAAACAAAAATGTGAACATTTAGGAGAGAGATAAGACTGAGCCTTAGCTGTGCATGGCAGCTCACGCCTTTGGGCAGGCAGATTGCTGTAAGTTCGAGGTCAGCCTGGTCTACAAAACGATTCCAGGATGGCCAGTGATACACAGAGAAACCATGTCTCAAAGAACCAAAATCAAAAATGAATTAAAAAGACCGAGCCTTAGAGAAAGCAAAGTAATAAATTTTCCCCTTCAGGATAAGAGTGGCCCAGAAGCTGGGAGTTTGCTCTGGGCTTCAGCTTTTTGTTTTGTTTTGGTTTTGCTTTTTGTTTTTTTGTTTTTTTGTAGCTCCAGGGGATCCACCTGTCCCCACCATACAATGTTGGGGTTACAGGAATCTGCCATAGCACCTGGCCCAACCTCACCTTTTTAAAATCACTTCCAACTATGAAAATGCTTCCATCCCAACATGTCAGGATTTGGAGAGACTTAAAGATCACTTTATACAGTTCCTTCTGTTAGAGGTGAAGGAAACATGGTGCACAGAAATGATCTTTCAAAGGTTCACAGGTGGTAAGGACAAGGCCCAAACTAGGATTTAGTCTCTTGGAGCCTAGTCTGGGACTTGTTTGTTACAGCAGCTAGCTCTACTGTTGTTTTGACATATGGTTCACTTTACAAAGAAGCCAAAAGTATATAATGGGGAAAAAAAAATCCATCTTCAACAAATGGTGCTAGTCTAACTGGATGTCTTCATATGGAAGAATGCAAATAGATCCATATCTCTATCACCCTGCCCAAAAGTCAAGTCCAAATGGATCAAAGACCTCACCATAAAACCAGATACGCTAAATCTAATAGAAGAAAAAGTGGGAAATAGCCTTGAACACATTGACACAGGAGACAACTTCCTGAACAGACCACCAACAGCTCAGGCTCTAAGATGAACAAGTAATAAATGGGACATCATGAAACTGAAAATATTCTATAAGGTAACGAAACTGTCAAAATGGCAGCCTACAGACTGGGAAAAGATCTTCACCAACTCCATGTCTGATAGAGGGTTAGTATCCAAAATATATAAAGAAATCAAGGGGCGAGTGTGGTGGCGCACACCTTTAATCTCAGCACTCGGGAGGCAGATCCATATGAGTTCAAGGTCACCGTGGTCTACAGAGTGAGTCTAGGATATCCCAAGGCTACACAGAGAAACCTTGTCTCAGAAAAATTTTTGAAAACAACAACAGCAAAAACCCCAAAAGAACCCAAAAACAAAAACAAACAAACAAAAACCTCAAGAGATTAGACATCAACAAACCAAATAACCCAATTTAAAAATGGGGTACAGAGCTAAACAGAGAATTCTCAACAAAGGAATCTCTAATGGCTAAGAAACACATAAAGAAATATTCAACATCCTTAGCCATCAGGAAAACACAAATCAAAATGACTCTGAGTTTCCATCTTACACCCATCAGAATGGCTAAGATTAAAAACTCAAGTGACAGCACATGCTGGTCAGGATGTGGAGAAAGGGAAACACTCCTCCATTGCTGGTGGGAGTGGAAACTTGTACAAACACTTGGGAAATCGATTTGGCAATTTCACAGAAAACTGGAAATAAATATACCTCAAGACCCAGCTAAACCACTCCTGCCCATATACTCAAAGGATGCTCCATCCTACCACAAGGACACTTGCTCAACTACATTCATTAGAAACTTTGTTCATTATAGGCAGAAACTGGAAATAACTTAGATGTCCCCCAATTGAAGAATGGATAAAGGAACTGTGATACATCTACACAATGAAGTATTACTCAGCTATTAAAAACAATGACATCATGAAATGTGCAGACAAATGGATGGAAGTAGAAAAGATCATCCTGAGTGAGGTAACCCACACCCAGATAGGCGAACATGATATCTACTCACTTAGGAACTGGATATTAGCCATTAAGTAAAGGATAACCATGCTACAACCCGCAGACCCAAACAAGCTATGTAACAAAGTGGGGGGAGGGGATGTGTGAATCTCACTGAGAAGGAGAAATAGACATCCTGTGTGGGTGGGGGAGGGGAACAGGAGCGATCAGGTGTGGAGAAGACAGAGGGAAAGAGCACTGGGAGAGACAATTGAAATGAGAGCAGCATATCTGGGATGAGCTGGAAACCTAGGGCAACGGAAACTCCCAGGAATGAATGACGGTGACCCTAGCTAAGCCTCTTAGCAATGAGAGGAAACGGAGCCTAAACTGGCCATCACCTGTAACCAGAGAAAACGTCCAAGGAAAGGATTGGGACACCAACCCAGCCACAAAACCTTAGACCCTGCCTATAAGATGCTCTTGGACAGGAGCCTAGAGTAAGCATCGAAGGAGAGGCTTCACCCAGCAACTGATGGAAACAGAGGCAGAAACTCACAACCAAACACTAGGCTGAGCTTGGGGAATCCTGCAGAAAGGGGAGGGGGGTGAAGGATTGTAGGACACCACAAGAGCACCCACAGAATCAACTAACCTGACGTCCTTCTGTCCTTCCTCATCTAGCAGGAGCCTGGGCCTCATCAGGTACTCTCCCAGGAAACTCGGGCCCCATCAAGCACCAAACCAAAAAGTGTATGCTTCTCTGCCGGAAGGTCAGGGTTAGGAGGGTTTCCAGGGAGAAAAGGATACAGTGTGTCCGTGGTTCGCGCGGGTGGAGGCGGTGTGTGTGTGTGTGTGTCAGCAACATGTGTCAAAAGATCTCCCGTTCAGCCAGAGGTGCGGTGCGGGAGAAGAGATTTCTCCACAGTAAGGGTTACTGCCCTTTTAGCTAGACTGCCAGCATCAGGCCAAGCGGCATCAAGGGTGTGGCCTGACTAGGGCAAGTCAGTGGCTGCTTAGAACAGCCGGTAAGAGAGGCTCAGAACTCCGAAACCCAGAGGCAGTGGCAGGAGCCTGGTTTGGTTCAGGCGGACAGATAGTCACTTCAAGAACAGTCCACAGCTGGCCTTCGCAGATGAGCATTGCAATGGGCTGAGCAGATGGGCAGGCGATGGACCGGGCAGCGGCACAGCGATCTGAACTGACATGCAGATCAACGGTGGAAGATTGCAGCGTCCAGCAGCACGTGGTTGCCTGACCCCGCAGCCTGGGGCTCCAGAATAAATGAAGCGTTTCAGACCATCATGGTGGTGGAATGGAGTGAGAGAGTTTATCTCGTAAATTGGGGGCATTATAAACCTTGGGCGGGGGGGGGGGGGAGGAGTTTCAGGGTGAATATGTCGGATTGGCTGGGGCCAGGAGTGCCAGGGATACTTCGTTTATATGCACTGGCACAGTTTTATCGTAAGAAGAACAGAGTACTTAATTATCCTATGGGCAGCAGGGAGTGGAGGAAGAACCCCAGGTATGAATAGAGGTTCGGAAGAAGGTCATTGGATGAAAGCTAAAACACCAAGACATCTCATTAGCACAGGGAAGGGTTCTTTTTCTTTTTCTTTTTCTTTTTCTTTTTTTTTTTTTCTTTTTTCTTTTGTTTGGTTGTTTGGTTGTTTGGTTGGTTGGTTTTTGTTATTTTGTTTTTTGAGACAGGGCTTCTCTGTGTTATCTTGGCTGTCCTGGACTCGCTTTGTAGACTAGGCTGGCCTCGAACTCACAGTGATCCACCTGCCTCTGCCTCCCCCAGATTATAGGCGTGTGCCACCACACCCAGAGATAGATTTGGGTTTCTTATCAGGAAACGGTTGAGCCTGTAATATCCCTGAGGACTATGTGACCACACCTTAGTGGATCTGGGGTTTCCCCAGATCAGGAGGAGAGACGGGAACCCGGATGAGGAAGGGAGTCTGTCATTTAGCACCAAGCTCAGGGGCTTCTCTGGTAATGCCAGACTTTGACCTTAGCAGCTTTGTCCAACACCTGCACCCGCAGAAGCTCACACAGACTGAACTGCCAACCAAGGCTCATACATGGGACTGACCTAGCCTTCTGCACATATGTAACTGATGTGCAGCTTGGTCTTCATGTGGAACTCATAACAGCAGGAGCAGGGGCTGCCTCTGACTCTGTTGCCTTTGGAACCTTTTCCTCCTAGTGGGAAAACGCATCTAGGCTTACTGCAACTAGGTATGCCAGGGTTGTTTGATCTCCATGGGAGGCCTCCCCTTTTCTGAAGAGAAGTGGAGGAAGAGTAGATGGGAAGCTGGGGGTGGAGGAGGTGGGGGGCGGGGACCTTGAAGGAGAGGAGGGAGGGGAGACTGCAGTTAGTAGGTAAAGTAATTAGTTAATTAATTAATTATAACAATGGGGTATGTTCCTCAAGAATACTTTTTGTTGTTGTTAAGCCTTTTCCAAAGCAATCAGAGCTATGATTGTTTTCACTAGAAAGGGCTGAGGTGCACGCTGTTTTTAAAGTGTGAACTCTCTGAAATGTCTTTGAAATCAGAGTCAATTAAAAAATAATTCCCTCAGCATTTTGCTTGTTGGGTGGGACCAAAGCAACTGTATACAAAACCAGGGCAGTCCAGGCCATGGTCCCCGTCCTGTCAAGTTTCCAGTCAAAGACAACATACCAAGACTGTAAATAGTGGGACCAACCCAAAGAAGTACTTATCACATTGCATCTTCTAAAACCATATTGTTTTTGTTTTTGTTTTTAAGCTTTCGAATTTCAATGGTGGGTTAGCTGCTCCTTAATTTGATTTTGTTGGCTTTCAAAATAACGTAAATCTAGTGGTCTTTTGATAATCCATATTCTGGCCTTTGCATGCAGAAGAATTTTGCCCCTTTCAAGCATCTTGTGACACTCCCGTACCCCTCCCAACAGGGTGGCTGGATTTACTTAAGAGGATTACCTAGTTGATCCCCTTTATACAACTCAGAAGACTTTGTAACAGGAAAGAACAAAGACAAGAAGATGTCAAAGAGGGAGGTTATAAGCAAGGGCTGCACCGCAGAGGTGCTCTCTAAGCAAGGAGAGGTCAAAGCTGTTCTTAATCGGCAGACAGAGCTGGAGCCTGAGGCATAGGGTAGTGGGTTTTATTTTCATAAGCAAGGAGAGAGGTTAGCTTATGTGCACAACACTCACCAAGGGTTAAGCCTTAAACCCAAGAAGTTTGGGTGAGTCAGGGCCAGGGACTGGCAAAGAAATGCAACACCTTATCTCTAATCAGCCCTGCCTCAAAATAGCTCCGGCTTCCCTCAGGCAGAGAATCATCATGCCAGAGTAGCGCCGGTGCAGCGAGGTGCTGAGCTCCACTTAATCAGAGTCAAGCAGGGCGCGTTAACTCATCTCTTGCACAAAGTTAGCTCTCTCTGGGTGGAGCAATGCATAATTCAGCAAAGCTGACAATGGTTTGCAGAGAATCGGGATGTCCCAGCCAGGAACGAGCTTCCAACTTCCCTGGTCCAACACTTCATTTTATAGATGGAGAAAACCAAGACCAGGGAAGTGAACCGTGTGTACAAGAACACACACAGTGAGTCAGCAGGGCTGAGGGAGACAGTCTCCAACACACAGGAAGTCAGCCACCAGGCTAAGGGAGACATTCTCTCTCTCTCTCTCTCTCTCTTGGCTGTGCTGCAGAACTCATATGAGAAAAAAAACCAATGAAACCCTCCATGCCTTGGTCAATTTTCCTTCCATTGTGAAGGAAGTCACTCCCAATGCGGCAAGAGTTTCCGAACCAACCCGTTTATAAGCACCTCTTGTTAAACTCTTTTTCTGGGGCCTCTCAGCCCTCCTCTTCTAAGCCTCATGAGCCAGGTAGCATTTCTAGTTAGTTAGTTAGTTAGTTAGTTAGTTGGTTGGTTGGTTGGTTGGTTAGTTAGTTAGTTAGTTAGTTAGTTAGTTAGTTAGTTAGTTAACATTTGAGGTTGGGATAGATGGTTCCTCTCCTGATGCTGGAAGAGGATGGAACAAATGGATGGTAATTAAAGTTCTTGTGCAGTAAGGGTTAGACCAAAAATGCCCACTAGCATTATAAGCTCCTTCCCACACACAGACACCACACACTCCCACCCCAGGCCCCAAGCCTTATGACTTAAGATTTGGCCTTTCAGAGGCCATCTATGGGATGGCTCAGCTGAAACATCCTCCCCAACAGTTCCGGTACCACCATGTGGATGCTGTGCCCACTGTGAACCCTTTACCCAGTGTGGGCCTTAGCCAGGCTGTCTGAGGCACACAGTCCAAGGCCCAGGGGAAAGCCTGGGGCTTGCAAAAGGCTGCTGGAAACTGGGTGGGAGGATGGAGATTTAGAACTCAGCCAGTTCCACGGCTGGAATGCGCTAGTAGGAAACTGCCTGGCTCCTGCTAACTTCCAACAGCTTTGTTTCAGGTTGTTCCTATCCAGGACTTCGTGTCCAAGACTAAAGAGAAATAGAGCACTGAGGAACAGGAAATTGGATTTCAGCTCCCTTCCATTTCTCTGTGATTGTCATCTCTTAAGCGTTCCCATTTATTTCGTGCATGAGTCACTCAGGCTAGACTTATCGCAGCCCTTAAGGAGAAAATGGTCTCTAGTTATTCCTCTAGGTGAGGTTTATCTCATCTAGTGAGACCCCAAGCTACTTCCTAAGTAGCCAGGGCTCTCTAATTCCAACTAGACTTCCTACAGAGTGCTGAACAAATACCAGGCACTTAATAAATTCTTCAAATCTCATGGATCAGCATCAAGGTTCTGGACTTGTTTCAACCCATTCCATAAAGGGCCTGTGTCATATACATGAAGAAATTACCAGACAAAATAGTGAAGACCCAGGGTTCAGACCTGGACAACAGAGCGGGCAACAGAGCCAGATGCAAGTCCCACACTTTCTGAAATGAAATCTGGCTTTCACTCATTCTTCGGCCATATGGCACATAAAATATAATGCTTAAGATATTTAAGGGAAGGTCAACAAAAAATGAAATAGTACTAGATTATTTTGGAAAGGACTTAACAATATGGTCAATTAAAACAAGCAAACAAGCTGGGTGTGGTGGCACACACCTTTAATCCCAGCACTCGGGAGGCAGGTGGATCGTTGTGCGTTCGAGGCTACCCTGGTCTGTAAAGTGAGTCCAGGATAGCCGAGGCTACACAGAGAAACCCTGTCTCGAAAAACCAAACCAACCAACCAACCAAACAAACAAACCCAAAAACAAAATCCAAACAACAACAAAGGAGCAAGGTGAGGTGAAGCACACCTTTAATCCCAGCACTCAGGAGGCAGAGGCAAGTGGATCCTCTGAGTTCAACGCCAGCCCAATCTACATAGTAAGTTGTGAGACAGTCAGGATTATGTATGGAAATCCTCTATCAAAAAGGAAAAGGGAGGGCGCTTTAAATGCTGTATCCATAAGTTACTATAATTTTTTTTTAATTTTAAAAACATTTTCAGAAAATTGTTTTTGCCAATGTCTCTGTCTTTAAAGCAGGAGTTCCTGGTTGAAAACAAGTCTCTTTTTAGCTGAGAACTAAATGTAAATCAGTACTTATGATAAATGACAAAGATGCCCAGGAAGCCTTTTGGTCTGATACTTAAGTAACATGGACTCTGAGCTAACTCACTGCTAGCGTGTGAATGTGACATGTTCCTGAAGGTCCAAGTGTTTGAACACTTGCTTTCCAGTTAGTGATGTTTGTTTTGGGAGGCTGCGGAATCTTTTGGACCAGAAACCCAGCTAGCAAACATAGGTCCATAGGGGTAAGACCGAGGCTAAGGTCCAGATATCTCTGCTACTTGATCCAGGGAAATGTGACATATATGCCGCAAGTTCCTGTCTCCAACCAGTGGAGTCCCAGCTACCATGGTGTCCCTGCCAAGCAACAATGAGCCAAAGTGACTCTTCACCAGGCATTTAGTCACATTAGAGGGAAAAAAAAAAAAACAACTAACCCACTCACTAATGTGAATGTTGCACATGCTTAAATAGCATGCTATATCATGGATGTTCACGCCTCAAGTTTATGTGACAAGGCATGTCAACGAACATTTACTGGGAGCCTGCACATGATGCAGAATGGCTCTGGTGACTTTCTTTAACCTTTTGGCACATCGTACTAATGAATACGTTATTTTTAAATGTCAAACCTTTGGTGCCAGGAACCTTGACAGAAACATTACATATGCCATGATAGTTAACTCTTGTGCAGTTTAACCCTTTGTGATTGACAAGTGACGAATAGGGAACAGAGAGATCATTAGGAACTTTGAAATCCGGTAGCCAACAAATGGCAGCAATGAGATTTGTTCGGGTATTAATGGCTCTAAAGCCTCCGTATTTCCTTATATACCCGATCTCCTTGATGCTTATTGTTTTGTTTTGTTTAATTTTGTTTTTAGAGATTAGGTTTCACTGTGTTGCCTTGGCTGTCTTGGACTCACTTTGTAGATCAGGCTGGCCTTGAACTCACAGCTATATGCCTTCCTCTGACTCTAAAGTGCTGGGATTAAAGGCCTGCGCCACCACGGCCGGCTTTGATGCTTATTCTTCTCAGTAGCACCTGAGAGCTTCCGTGTACTAGTGCTAATCGGTCTCGCCTCAGACTCCTTACATCTGTACCTATGAGCCTTGAGTCTAGATTCTTAAAAATCATAGCAAATGGCTGGATGCAGAAGTGCACGGTTGTAAGGTCAGCACTTAGTAGGTCGCAGCAGAAAGATCAGGAGTTCAAAGTTATCCTTAGCTACATAATGAGAATTTGAGGCAAACCTGGGCTACATGAGACTGTCTCAAAACCAAAAGCAAACAAAACAAAATCTCTGTAAGTAATTATCATATGCAGCCAGTATTAACAACTAATATTAGCTTTTGGGTTTTTTTGTTTGGGTTTGGTTTTGGTTTTTTGTTTGTTTGTTTGTTTGTTTGTTTGGTTTTTCTAGACAGGGTTTCTCTGTGTAACCTTGGCTGTTTGGACTTGCTTTGTAGACCAGGTTGGCCTCGAACTCAACAGCTATCCACCTGCCTCTGCCTCTCACTTGGGATTAAAGGTGTGCGCCACCATGCATGGGGGTTGGAGGGAACTATATTAACTTTACTGGTTCAGTTTCTTCAGGTGTTTGGATGGACATTTCCAAGACTCTTTGCAGTGCTGGAGTCACCAGAACTCTGTAAACTGTGGGTCATTAACTCCTTAAGAAACCTCAACTTCCCTTGAAATTTGTAGGTGTCACTCTGCCTGATAGTCCCCAAACTTCCTGCTTAAACACAAGCTAGAAATGAAGGTCTTTTAACATTTGGGACTGTTGTTTTAAACAAAATCTCAATCGTTCGATTTTATCAATAAAGACTGGGGAGCCAGAGGCTGAGGTGAAAGCCTGCTAGCTCAGAGAGGCAGAGAAAGCACCTAGCTGACCTTGGTCCTCAGCGACATCCCAAAAGGAGGCTATCTTCCACATGTCTCAAAACCTCTTACACACTTTTAATCCAAGACAGGATTAAATAAAGTCAACCATAGGTCAAGAGGCAAAGTAAGCAACCAGTTGATAGGGAGTGAACATAGAGAAAAAACTATAGAGTGAAAGGATTTCAGGGGGACGGGCAGAGAGATGCACCGGAAGTAGAAGGGGACATTTAGTTTGAGGTGTTTCTCTCTGTATCCTTGGCTGTCCTGGACTCGCTTTGTAGACCAGGTTGAGCTGGAACTCAAAGAGATCTGCCTGCCTCTGCCTCCTAAGTGGTGGGATTAAAGGTGTATGCCATCATGCCCAGCTTAGTTTAAATTTATCTAATCCTGTCTTGGATTAAAGGTGTGTGCTAGGTTTTTCCAGTAAACAACACAATCTCGGGGTTCATAGTATGATCAAATGTCCTGCAACATTTCTCCCTTTTGGCCTAAATAAAAAGAAAAGGTTTTAACTATTAACACAGTAAAACTACTTACAAGAATTAAGCTATTTCTGCCAAGGTTTCTACAATGTCCTGCTTGGTTGTATTTGGCAGTTTTAGGATTAAGTGCTTTTTGAATTCAAAGTTCTGTGAAATGCTCATGTCAGTCTCGTATGAACTCAGCAATTTGCATGTCTTGAGCAGTTTGTAGTCCAAAGCTGTTCTTTGGTTGGTGTTTGTCAGCTTAGCGGCAATGCTGGCTAGGCAGAACACCACAGTCAACCTGAAGGTGTCCACTGTTTGCCCAGAAGCTAGAGGCAGAAGGGGCATGGGGCAGTTTCTTCCAGTGGTTAGTGTTTACAATCCAGGTGGATTTGTCATTGCAGGGCCCCATCCTCTTCTTGGAGCCCTTAAGACTTATTGTTAGGAATGGTCATAGTTTACTGTAGAAAACTTAGACATTTTAATGCCATGTTGAGAAGATCTCTGAAAGGTTCGAGGACCATAATCTAGTAAATCCATCCAGAGTACACAGACTTTGTTTCTAGTTACCTACTTCAAACTCAAACCTGAAAACCCATACAGGAAGCTCAATAATAATGATAGTAATAGTAATAATAATAATAGTAATAATAATAATAATAATAATAATAATAATAATAATAATAATAATAATAATAATTTTTTAAAAAGATTAGTGGCAATAGAATAATTTTTGTCCCCTGTCCCATACCAGGTGGCTCCTCTGAGATGAGACAGAGATTTTGTATTTTCCTTTAACAAGCATGTGTGGGTTTAGAGAAGAAGAGAGCCAGGCTCCAACTCCAAAGCCAGCTTTAATTTTTATTGAATTGGAGCCACATAAAGGCCATTTGCCCCTTGCTCTGTAGAGGGCAGCAGAGACAAGCTGGAAGTGGGCGGGACCACTAGGTCAATTTACTCTTTTTCTTGGGACATTTTCTCTTGATAATCCGTCCTTTTTCTTCAGATGTTTCATTCGTCCAGCGTTCTCCAGATTCCTCAGTTGGATGCTTTTACTCTCCTGGAAATACAAACCTTGCCCCAACCCTAACTCTGCAGGGGTGGGGGGGTAGAGGTGGTTCCTTTTTTGGCAGGTTCTTTCTTTCCTAGGGCAAAATGTTTTTTGGCAACAGAAAAAGCAAAAGCATTATCTTTCAATTGATATGTTTTTTAAAATTCTTTTGAAAATTTGAAACTAAGCCAGGTGTGGTAGTACATGCCTTTAATCCCAGCACTCAGGAGGCAGAGGCAGGCAGATGAGTTCGAGGCCAGCCTGGTCTACAAAGTGAGTCCAGGACAGCCAAGGCTACACAGAGAAACCTTATCTTGAAAAACAAAAAACAAAAAACAAAAAACAAAAAACATTAAATTAAATATAATTTAGTATGTGTGGATAAATATACTATATTTCCCTCTCTCTTTATATATAAAATTCAAAGTTTAAGTCTATTTATCCAAAGATCACAAAGGACTTTCACTTTTTGAATTTCAGCCTGCCTTTTAAAAGTGGCTTTTAAGGGCCAGAAATTAAGAGCACTGTCTGTTCTTCCAGAGGTCCTGAGTTCAATTCCCAGCAACCACATGGTTGCTCATAACCATCTAGAATGATATCTGGTGTCCTCTTCTGGCAAACAGGCACATTTGCAGGCAGAACATTGTATATATAATAAATAAGTAAATAGTTAAAAAAAAAAAAAAAAGGAAAGTGGCTTTTAAATTTAAACCACTGTAATTCTCTCTCTCTCTCTCTCTCTCTCTCTCTCTCTCTCTCTCTCTCTGTTTGTTTTGTTTTTTTGAGACAGAGTTTCTCTGTGTAATAGCCCTGGCTTACCTGGAACTCTCTTTGTAGACCAGGCTGGCCTCAAACTCACAGAGATCTTGCCTCTGTGTCCTGAATGCTGGGATTAAAGGTGTGAAGGGCTCCATGGTTCTGGGTTTCTTATAGTAGTTATTCTCATAGGACACTGCCCGGGCTAGCTCACCCAGTGCTGCAGCCAGCAAGAGGCTGGAACAGTTCTCCTGCTCCCATAGGTGCTGCCTCGCCTGCGCCTTTGCCATCAGGGCCAGCTCTCCCAATTGCTATAGCCACTGAGAGGCAGAGACAGCTCTCCCACTCTCAGGACTTTGGGGCCAGCTTGACCACAGCAACTCTTATAAAGGAGAACATTTAATCGGGGGCTGGTTTACAGTTTCAGAAGTGTAGTCCATTATCATCATGGTGGAAAACATGGAGGCATGCAGGCAGACACGGTGCTGAAAAAGGAGCTGAGAGAGCTACATCTTGATCTACAGGCAGCAAAAATAACTGGGCCACACTGGGCATATGTTGACCTTGTTATTGCTGTTGTTGTTGTTGTTGTTGTTGTTCCCCTCCCCCCCCCCCGACAGGGTTGTCTCTGTGTAGTCCTGGCTGTGCTGTGCATGCTTTGTGGACCAGACTGGCCTAAAACTCACAGAAATCCACTGTCTCTGCCTCCCCGAGTGCTGGGATTGAAGGTGTGCACCATCCCACCCGGCTCAAAGCTTGTTTTGCTTTGTTTAATTCTATTATATTTGGGGTATTGAAGCCTCTGCTTCTCTTTCACGAACCCTTTAACCTTGGCTATGAGAAAGAATGTTAGTAGGGAGAGGGGGCGCAGACCTTTACTTCTCCTGGCTGTTTAAGGTCAATTGGGTTCTTTGGGGGCAATACCAATCTCTGTAAACAGCAAATGTAGCCAGCATTCTCCTCCGAGCCACTGTGCTGAAATGTTTATCTCCATCCACCATACCGGTCTCTGGTCTCTGCAAACGGGTACGTGCCTCACACCACTGCCATACTCCACTTTCTCTGTTTTCTCCTAGTTATCTTCCTCAGAGTCCTAGTCCATTTATCAGCTGTAGACAAACTAAAGCCCAAACTAAAACTCCACACTTGGGATTAAAACAAAAACATATATTCATAACATTACTGAGTTCACAAAGAAACCAAACTTCCTTTACAGGCATAGCTTGAGCATATAAAACCTCCAAGCCACTCCCACAATGACGCACTTCCTCCAACAAGTCCTTACCTCCTAATAGTGCCGCTCCCTGTGGGCCAATAGGGACCAATTACATTCAAACTACAACAGAAACAAATACGAATTAAAGTTCGAATCCCGGTAAGGGAGTGGTGACTTCTTGCTTATGGGTGTCATATCTTCTAGGTCCTGTATCAAATATAATCTCATGGATAAAGGATTGAAGAAAGGAATGGTATTCACAACTCAGTTAGCAACAATCAGAATTACCATTTTCTTTTCTTTCTTTTTTTTTTTTTTCTTTTGTTTTTGTTTTTCGAAACAGAGTTTCTCTGTGTAGCCTTGGCTGTCCTGGACTTGCTTTGTAGACCAGGCTGGCCTCAAACTCACAGCGATCCACCAGCCTCTGACTCCCTGAGTGCTGGGATTAAAAGCCTGCGCCACAACACCTGGCTCCAGAATTGCCATTTTCAATATGTGGTCATATTGTTTCTCTGGAGTCTCCAAAGCTTCTGGGGCTGGCACAGTGAGTGCTTTTCAGGTGGGTACAGGGAAGGTGCTGAGATCCCAGCCACAGGCATCCAGTGTTTTAGCTTGCAGCCCCCACACTGAGGTCTTCAGCACAGCCTGTCTGCCCTCCCGGCCTGCCTTGGAGTTCAACGACCCCAACCTGTTCCCCACGTGACAGCTGCCGGGTGTGGTGATACTGGCTAGCTGTCTCCCCACAAAGAATTTGTGGTGGCACAGAACAATGAGGCTCCTGTCCAGAACAGAAACTGGCACCGGGGACCTGGCTCATGGGAACTCCTACTGGGAAAGGAGCATAGGCAATCAGGTGACTGCCAACCCAGCCAGAGCTGGGCGAATGCCTCGGGAGAAAGAGGTGATGTGACGTGCATGCATCCTGTCTGATGTGCTTCCTGACTGGCTAAAGGACAATGTCCACAGGCCACCTGTGCCCTCCTTTAGACTTGATCCAAGCACCTTGGACACCTGCACAGAAAGTGGTGACATCTGGCCCTGTCTACTTGATAGCGTTCTGTCCCTCCACTGGAATCCTGCCCATGCCGACACTGAAGGTGTTATGTCCTGACCTCTTTAATGGAAAAGGTATTCGGGGTCTGTTCTTTTGTGGTACGGTGCTCAGCCTTTCTTGGATTTTCCACACCTCCTAGCATTCAGAGAAATTCTCTTGGATTTTTCTCAAACTAGACTACTCGGGGATTGTTTTATAATTCCGAGGCTGCTTGTCCCCTGGGTCTATTTTGTCCTTCTTCTGATCTCCACAGGCCCATGTCACCAACTGTTCTTATTCTTTGTTTGTTTTGTTTTGGTTTTTGGTTTTTCAAGAAAAGGTTTCTCTGTGTAGCCTTGGCTGTCCTAGACTTGTTCTGTAGACCAGGCTGGCCTCGAACTCACAGCAATCCACCTGCCTCTGCCTCCCGAGTGCTGGGATTAAAGGTGTGTGCCATCCACTGTCCTAATTCTATGTCTTGGGATTTGCCTTTCTGTATCCCTGTTGCACAGTGTGACATGTTTGTTAATCTCAAACACTGGTAGACAAGACTTTTTTTTGTTTTGTTTTCTTTTGTTTTGAGACAGGGTTTCTCTGTATAGCCTTGGCTGTTCTGGATTCATTTTGCAGACCAGGCTGGCTTTGAACTCACAGAGCTCTGCTGGCCTCTGGCTCCCAAGGGCTGGGATTAAGTGTGTGTGCCACCACCACCACCACCAACCCCCAGCTACAGACAACATTCCTGACAACAGTACTTCTTTCCCTGCTTAATATCTTCTGTCTGCTTTGTTCAAGAATGTCCCTGGGACTTTGCCTGGATGACGTTATGACCCGCGTTCACTGTACTATCGCTGAGAGCATTGTCAAGGCTACATGCTACTGGGCCAGAAGGCCTGGTTGCACATCATTGGAGTTGCATTTATGCTGCTCGGATTCCAGAGTGTGTCTTTTCCGGAAAACTTGTCATGTGGTACCTGTCTCATCAGATTTTCCACATCCTGGTGGTTAGTAGAAGCAGTTTTTGTCTACTTCTGTGGGTCTCCTGGCTTCAGGGTTTCTGTTATGGGCCAGAAGGTCACTGTGCTGACAACTCTGTCCTTTGAGCATCCCTACCTGGAAGATGGAAGAAGAATATCCCAAGAGGCTTTACAGATAACGTATTTGGGGCTGAGGAGATGCTTAGTGCTTAAGAGCACTTGCTCCTCTTGCAGAGGACCAGTGTCTGGTTCCTAGCAGCGACATGTCAGCTAGAATGTCACCACCACCTATAACTTCAGTTCCTGAGAATCAGCATCCACTCCTGGCCTCTGAGGGCACCAGGCATACAAAAGATGTATGTGTGTACACATACACACATGCAGGCAAACTCTCAGACACAAAATACAAGTAAAAAAATCTTTTTTTTTTTTTTTTTTAAGTCTCTGCTACAGAGAAAGAATCTGAGATGTCTGTCTATTGGTGAAATCTTTTTAAAGAACTTAATTCTGGTCAAGTGTTGCTTGCTCTCTGCTTCCATTCCCACAAGGGAGGTGGAGAGTGGTCAGCACAGCCACGCCCTTTTCAGCAGACCCCATCTTATCAAGGCAACCACTGCTCCCTCGCAGAGAAGACCCTCAAGCTCACATTAGCTTTTACTCACTTCTCCAACCATTTGGGAACAGGAAAACGGTGACCTAGGATGCCTCAGAAATCTTGTTTGTTTGTTTTTCTCTAAAGGAAATATTTCTTTCTTGCCCCTGTCCTTCCTTTCCAATCTGTTTTGTTTTGTTTTGGGGGAGGTGAACACTTTTAAAAAACAGTCGTGACCTGGCTTTATTTTTTTCTAGGGCCTTGATGGGCTTATGCAGCAAGAAGAATACAATGACCGACTTTTAGCCTGGCTCATCATGGAGGTACACTCAGGGTTCAAGTGGATTGAATTTTAATTTTTTATTCTTGGGAAAGTAATGTAAAATTAAAAGGAGGAAAGTAATGTAATATTTAATACTAAGCTTTTAAAAGACTCCTGCTGCCATTCTTAGTATCGTGGTAAAAAAAGGAAAGTACAGAAGCTGGGGAGGCGGAGCTCGCTGCCCAAGCACGAGGAGCCACATTCAGATCCCTAGCACATGAAGAAGATGCTTGAGCCTGTAGCCCCAGCATTGAGAGGCGGGGCAGACAGAGACTCTGAAACAGAATGCTGGATGGGGTTTACTGCCAGCCAGCCCAGTTGAAAAACGGCCAGCTTCAGGCTCAGCAGCCATCTTTATTTCAAAGAAATATATATGGTCCAAGGCAATAGAGCGAGACGTCTGTTGTCACCTTCTGCCCTCTGGACTTGTGCATGAAAATGCACACAACATACATGAAAATACACATACGACACAAATTCTGGTTTGCTTTTTGTATGCATGGCAGTTTTCCTTAGGTTGTTCCCCACACATCTCTATTCCCCACAGTCAGCTGCTCACGCCTTCTGTCTCTCAGGCTGACATGGGACAAAGGGACTTTGGGTCCCAGGTCACTCTAGTCCCACCACCTCAATCCATTTTGGCCTATCTTTCCTGAGAATTGGCAACCTGGACTCACCACAGCCACCGGGGTCAAGGAGAGTTATGAGCCAGAGGCAGGAGTGGTTTGCACACTTGCTGAGACTGTTTCCAGCTACCAGGCCTTATCCTGCCTTAGGGTACCCCCTGGGACTGATCTTCTTGCAAGCCTGCAGACAGATGCAGTCCTTCCTCACTGTTCCTTCTGTCCATCTCTCTGCTGCTGCTGCTTTTTGGTTCTTTATTTTCCTTTCCTGACAGATTGAAACCTACCCTTTTCCAAACAAGCTCTGCTCAGCCACATGAGCAACAGCAGGATGATTGCAGGCGATGATCTCCACAGCCTTCTTGAGAATGAGCAGACACCTTTGATTCAGGAGACCGGCAACCTCTCAGGGATGCCACTGCCTTGGGCTGAGCCTCTCGTGTTAGTTTAGAAGGGAGGCTGAAGTTCCTGACAGCTAATGGGTAGGAAACCGGTGACTCGGGACATACCAAACCAGTCATTACTAAATCCTGGGCACACAAATGCTTTCTATAACTGTAAGAAGAAGGACTAATGCATTTAGTGATGATGATGATGATGAAGAAGAAGAAGAAGAAGAAGAAGAAGAAGAAGAAGAAGAAGAAGAAGAAGAAGAAGAAGAAGAAGATGATGATGATGATGAACATAGAGACTGAGGGAGGCTCACTGGCTAAGAGAACTTTTTGCTCTTGCAGAATACCCAGGTTCAGTTCCCAGGACCCATGTGGTGGCTTTCATTAATCTGTAACTATCGTTCCAGGGTCCCTGATGCCTTCTTCTGATCTACACAGGTACCACACCTACACTTCATGCACATGCATACATATGTGTGGGTAAAATACTCAGATACATACAATAAAAGAAATAAATACAAATCTAAAATTATAAATTTAATGGTGGTTTTCATTCTTAATTTCTGCCTCTGCTTCTTCTAAACTCGGAACAGGTACTTTTTTTTTTTTAACTGTTGTAAAACAGATGTTTTTTAAAAAATAATCAAAACCCAAAACTTAGGAGTAAAAAGATGGCTCAGTGATTAAACTGCTTCTACTCCAGGAGATCCAGTATTCTCTTTTGGCTTCTACAGTCACCTGCATTCACACATGCACACGGACACACACACACACACATACATACACACACACACACACACACACACACACACACACACACACTTAAAATTAAATAAACCTTTTTAAAAAATCAAATGCTCTAGCTGTTCTTTTAAAGAATATAACCCATAATTGAGGATTTTGTTTTCCTAGACTTGAAAATCCTCTTGCAATTTGCAAATGCCTTTTTTAAAAACCTTTCTTTCTTACTTTTTTAAATTTTTTTATTTTTAAATATATTTTATTAATTTATTCATATTACACCTAAATTGTTATCCCATCCCTTGTATCCTCCCATTCCTCCCTCCCATTTTCCCCTTACTCCCCTCCCCTATGACTGTGACTGAGGGGGACCGCCTCCTCCTGTATATGCTCATAGGGTATCAAGTCTCTTCTTGGTAGCCTGCTATCCTTCCTCTGAGTGCCACCAGGTCTCCCCAAAGAATCACAGGCCTGCTCTTGTCTTTCCATCCAAAGGACAGTTTTGAGCTATGAGATGTTGCGTGCACACCAATGTGCTCACATAGAACAATCTTCCTGAGGCACTGTGGTGGTTTTGAATGAGAAGGCCCCGTAGGCTCATAGATTTGAATGTTTGGTTCCCAGTTGGTGGACTGTTTAGGAAGGATTAGGAGGTGTAGCCTTGTTGGAGGGAATATGTCACTGGGGGTGGGCTTTGAGGTTTCAAAAGTCCAGCTAGGCCTGGTCTTGCCCACTCTCTCTGCCCCCATCTTGTGGACAAAGATGTGAGCGCTCAGCTAGTGCTCTATACCATGCCTGCTTGTCTGCTGCCATGTTTCTCACCACAGTGATCATCGACTCCCCTCTGAAATTGCATATAGTTCCACAACTAAATGTCTTTCTTTATAAGTTGTCTTGGCCGTGGTGTCTCTTTTTTGTTTGTTTGTTTTGTTTTCTTGAGACAGGGTTTCTCTGTGTAGCCTTGGCTGTCCTGGTCACTTTTTAGACCAGGCTGGCCTCGAACTCACAGCAATCTGCCTGCCTCTGCCTCCCAAATGCTGGGATTAAAGGCATGTGCTATATCATGGCTGGCTCATGGTGTCTCTTCACAGCAAAAGAACAGTAGCTAAGAAAGGTATTACCAAAGTCTCCTTTAAAATCTATCGTTGCTCTCTGAAGGGGGTTACGCCTTGCCAAAAACACCAGCACTTTGCAGTTTTAGTGTTTTCCTTGCTGGAGGGGAGCTGTTCTCCTCCACGGTTACGTAACCCAGTGCTCAACAGAGGCACTTTCCCAGTGTAGTTGGCTTTGGACCTCCATGCTTTGAGTCAGAGTTATAGTGTTCCTTTCTTGGTTTTGTGAAAATAGGTAAGAAAAGTACCTTAGGAAAGGAAGGGCTGATTTTGGCTTACTGTTTGAAGTGACACCATCCTGATGGGGAAATCACCAAAGCTGAGGCATACGGCTACAGCTGGGGAGAGAGAGGAATGCCGTAATAGCCCCTTTCTCTATTTTTCTTACTTTTTTAAAAAAAGATTTATTTACTTTTATTGTATATGAGTGTTTTATCTGCAGAAGACAGCATCAGATAACATTATAGACGGTTGTGAGCCACCATGTAGTTGCTGGGAATTGAACTCAGGACCTCTGGAAGAGCAGGTGGTGCCCTTAACCACTGGGCCATCTCTCCAGCCCTCCAATTTTTCTTTTTTCTATAGTCCAGGGAATGATGCTTCTTGAATTTTAGGAGGGTCTTTTCACCTGAGGAAATCTCTCTGGAAACAAACTCACAGAACCATAGACGTACTCAAAGGAGTTTCCTGGGTGGTTTCAACTCCAGTCAGGTTAACACTGCTTAACCTTCACAGTTACTTTAAGAAATGGTGAGGTGAAGGATCACTTTAAATTCTCTGTAAAATGATCATAGACATCTGTTGTGTTTCTTAATATAAAAACTTAACATAAAATCTGCCAGGAATCTTTTTTTTTTTTTTTTTTTTTTTTTTTTTGGCTCTGTTTCAAGAATCCCCTCAAGCACAGCTTTTTGGCACATTTTCATCCGATAGCCCCCTTCTCTCAACCACCACCGGGTTTTTTTTTTTCTTCCTTCATTATTTATCCCAGCTTGTTTTAAGGTACATATATCTTCTTTTATGATCCTCTGTAAATTTTTCAAGAAGCAAAGGGATATAAAAACCTCCCTAATCCTACGTGCCTGAAGGTCTCCCCAGTCTGCTGCCTCGAGCGTCTGCGCCATCAGCCAACTCTGTTCAGATGGTAGCCACTTGACTGCAAAGCACCTTAGCAACGGCCTACCCCAAACTCCACACGGTCCCAGCCAAAGCGCTCCAGCCCCCTGTCTACCTCTCCAAAAAGTGTTATCTTAGTCAAATGTACTACTGCTGCTCTGAGTCACTCACGGTGCTTGCTCTCTTTTGTTAGCAACCGCTGACTCACTGGCAGCGCACCTTCCGGCTCTGAAAGCCCCACCCTAGCCCTGTCCCTTGGTGTAGTGCAGTGCTGCTGCTGCAGGCACCGAGCGCATGTGAGTCACTCCTTAGATTCTCTCATTCAGATTTGCTTCATATTAAGTGTCATGAATTGAACTCTTTGTTCCTGAAGCCTAACGTCTATGCCTCTTCCTGTCCCGCAGGAAAGCTTCATCCCCTAGGCATTTATAGCTGCAGTCACGGTACCTGTCAATCATGAGGAGAGCTGTATTTGAAAAGACCCTCAAGAATCCACTGGGGGAACTTATAGATTCTGAAAACGTTTTGGATTTTGAAAGAGAGGAAGGAAAGAGATGGGCATTTCTTGAACCGTGGCTTTGTGCTAAGGCACTGCTCCTACGATTTGGCAAATTGCTTTTTGAGCCTTCCTAGCCATCCTCTGAGGAAGGCACTTCTATGTCCAACTTCCATATGAGAAAACAGGCCCAGAAGAGATGATGAAGGATTTGCCCAGGTTCTTTGACGCTTACGTAGCCATTTGCTGCTGCTGCTATAGCAGAATGCCACAGTCTGGGGGACTTAGAAACAGTAAATGTGTGTAAAACTACAAGACCAAAACACATGCAGCTTTGTTTCTGGTGAGGGTCAAGTATTAGCTTCAACGTCGAAGCCTGGAAAACTGTATCCTCAAGAGGTGGAAAATCAATGACGTGGAAAGAGCGCCCACTCCCTCGGCCCCTCAGAGCTCCCTTGTGACTCAACCGCTTCCCAGCTCAGCGGCACTGGGGATTTAGTTTCCGAATAAGTTGTGGAGGGAAATTCAAGCCATAGCAACCATTAGATAGGAGAATCTGGGATTCTAGCCCAGCATAACAGATAATGGGACCAACCTCATGTTCATAAAGAGTGCCCGCAGGCCATGTGTGGTGGGCTCATGCCTGTAATCCCAGCATTTAGGAGAGTGAGGCTGGAGGACCACGAGTTCAAAGGCAGCCAGGGCTACATAGTAAGAACCTGGCAAAACTAAGCTAAGTGGTGAGATCCTGTCTAGATAGCCAGGTATGGTGGTGCATGCCTTTAATCCCAGCACTCAGAAGGCAGAGGCAGGTGGATTACTGTGAGTTCAAGGCCAGCCTGATCTACAAAGCGAGTCCAGGACAGCCAAGGCTACACAGAGAGACCCTGTCTCAAAAAACCAAAAAAAGAACAGCCAGGGTTACACAGAGAAACCCTATCTCGAAAAACAAACAAACAAATATATATTATTATACAAGTATTATATAATTATATTATGTACTGCATTGTATTTATATAGTGTTATATTAATATGTTATATTAATTATATATTGCTCTTGAATCCTGGGTATTTAGGATCCTGTAGTGAAGGCATCTAAAGGAACTCTTTGGCCAGAGAACCTGGATTCAGATCCCAGCCTTGTCACTTGTACCTGACCTTGGGCAAATTTCTTAACTTCATGGGGCACCTGTTTCATCACCTATAAAGCACTTGCAACTGTTGAAAGGAGAAAATTACAGAATGATAAGAAGTTAGCAAATATTAGCTATCATTATGCAATCATATACTATTTTTTCACCTTTACTTCATTGCAGGATAGATACTTCGTGACCACGCAGTGTTACTTTTATTTCCCCTATCACTTGGAAACCCCTCACGTGGAATGGTAGATCTGATCTCTGGAATCACTGAATTCTGAAACATGCTGATGATACTGCCCCACCCATGGGCATTCTGACTCTCTCGGCATCCTTGCTGAGCAGTCATGGTGGCTTTGCTAAGTCCTTAGAGCAGCAGCTTCAAAGACCTGGGACCTCAAATCCCAAGAAACACAAATCCCCAGGCCCCACCCCAGACCTACTTAACCGGATACCTAGGGGCATCTGTGCATGTGACATCCACCAAGATTTGAGAACCGTTGTTCTAAAGGAAGGCAAGGCGCTATGAGACTACCTCCTCTCAAATATAAGGTCCAAAGTCAGACAGGAGCCTACAGAGATATTTGATCATAGATAGAGTGTCTGGTTCCCCTAGAGCCAGGATATGCTGGAAGTCCATCACTATAACCTGGGCTAGCACCAAGAAAAACCATAATTTCAGCAAAACATGTTAAATGTCGAAGGATGTCGCACTAAGACCACCAAATTGTACATTTCCTGCGTCATAAAGCCAGGAGTCCACAATACTGAGTTCCTCTGAGTTGAAGTTTCCCAGAAAGGCCAAGACTCTTGATTTGTCTTCTCTTGGGGGTAGCTCTGCCACTGGCCTCAAGCCATTATGTTCTGCTTCTGTAAATTCTCTGTAAAACTATCATAAACATTTGCCGTGTTCGTGCCATGAATCCATTTTTCATTCTGCCAAGATTAGGTAGTCAAGATGATCTCAAAATAGTTCCTGAATGCCTGCATAGCAGGTTACAGAAGCCAAATCAGACGTTTAGTCACATCATAACAAGCGGATGGTGGTGGCTGTACATTTCTGGGTGGGGCCAAGGAGTCAGGGTGGTCAGGAACTCATCTTCCAGGAATATCAGTCAGACAGGTACCAAGATGGATGCCTAGCACAAAATAGAGTTTCTTTAGTCATCACAGATGATCCTGGCCCCCTAAGTAGAATGTGCAGTGGGCAGTGCTACCTGTTGCTCTCAGTTTTGAGTGATTAGATGAAATTAAAACCCCCTATTAATATCTTAATATCTTATCTCAGACAAGCATGTGCCTTGTTTCCTTTTTTGTCTTGATTGCCAAGGCTGATAGTTAGTTAGTGAACTAATTACTACTGAGGTTTTGAGTCAGGGTTTCAATCATAGCCCAGGTTGGTCTTGAAACTTTCTCTGTAGCCCAAGCTCATCTTGAATGCATACATGCCAAGACTGAGTGTAACACTCCTCTTACCCTGGACTTCCGTCCCTCTGGCTTCATCCATCTCCCTGTTTACCTGCCCTGCCCCCTTTTCTGCTTCCCCTCCTGTCTTGATTCTCCCCTCTGCTTTGTGTGTGTGTGTGTGTGTGTGTGTGTGTGTGTGTGTGTGTGTGTGT
>OU015751.1:100518015-100560515 GCA_907169655.1 Acomys percivali
GTGTGTGTGTGTGTGTGTGTGTGTGTGTGTGTGTGTGTGTGTGTGTGGCTCTTGATGAGTCCATCCATAGCTCGTTCCCTTGCTTAAGGCCAATGCAAAGTTATCTAGGAGAAAATAGTTTTAAATATTATAAAGTTTTAGTGTAGGTTTTTCTAATGGGTGTTTACATACAGCCCAAATGAGGAAAACATGAATGCTTTTCCTGTGGGCAATTAAAACAGTAATAAAGAACAAAACAAAACACAGACTGCATTCATTCCACTAGAGACGACTTGGCATCATTCGACAGTCAGACAAAGGTTGGATTGTGCGGCATTGGGGAAACATCTCTGTTTATAAATTCCATACCATCTGGAGACACACTAAGGCAAAGCTTAATGCAAACATTATTTTCAAAAGACAGAAGTGATGGCTGGCAGAAGCGGCCAGGACTGAGCCCCAGTGCTGAGGAGCAGGGCACTGTGGGGAGTTACTCCATAAGAAAGAGAACAAAAAACAGGTACCAACACTCTAGGAGTGTTGGCATGCCATCTGGAGTCAGGCGGAGCCATGCAAAGTCACATGGAAGGCACAAAGTGTCCTCACGGCCTGCAAACTTCAACTAGAACCACCAGTGGTGCATCTGTATTAACACGAGAGAAAAACAAAGTCTGGGCCAACAGTGGGGAAGGAAGGGGGATGAAGGAAGGAGGGCAGGAGTGGGCTTGTTAGCATGAGACGAAGTGCTGACTTGGCTTCTGAAACCTGCTTATGCAGAGACGTTCAAGAGCTATTTTTTTTTTTCATGTCAGACAGGTAATGTGCCCACGTCATAACAAGGTTTAATGGGCGGCACATGTCACGCAAAGGCGTGAGTACCCAATCATCAAGCTTATGAACCAAAAAAGAATCATCAAGGACTATTTTGAAGTCACCTTGACTACCTAATCTTGGCAGAACAAAAAAGCTCTTGTGGTTTTTGCCTTTAAAAGCCCTTCCTTCATGCTGGGCAGGGGTAGTACACACCTTTAATTCAAGCATTCGAGAGGCAGAGGCAGGCAGATCTCTGAGTTCAAGACCACCCTGGTCTAGAGACAGAGTTCCAGGACAGGCAGGGCTACACAGAGAAACCCTGTCTTGAAAACCAACAAACAAAACAAAACAAAAGAGTGAAACAAATCTAAAAGCCCTTCTTTCATCTGCCTCTAGGCAACATGTCTTTGATTTGGGTTAGAGACTGTGGCCCTCGCCAGTAGCTTCAGAAAATTCAGCTAGTTATAATTTAAACTGAGTCTGATGGTCTTTTCCTGGTGGTCTTGAACTCTATAACACATCCATTCAGAACACTCTAGTCAATGACCCTAAAAGCCAGGTCAATATCTCCCAGCCAAATACCAACAACACCATAGGCATGAGGCTGTGGAGGGAAGACTGGAGAGGGTTTGAGTGGTAGGATTTTTGTTTGTTTGTTATTTGGTTTTTCGAGACAGAGTCTCTCTGTGTTAGCTTTGCCTGTCCTGGACTCGCTTTGTAGACCAGGCTGGCCTCGAACTCACAGTGATCTGTCTTGTCTCTGCCTCCAGAGTGCTGGCATTAAAGGTATGTGCCACCTTGCCTAGTGGATTTTTGTTTTTAATGGGAACTGACAGTGTGTAGAGAATATGCCTCCCTCCATCCAACCAAAGAGATCAAAGAGAGGAGATGCCATCTTGCCTCTTAGCTGGTTTTGCAGAGTCCTCGACACTGAACATTGGCTCTCAGAGGACAGAAGCAGAGTTTGGGGTTCTCAGGAGGGCTTGGCCTGTGTCCCTAGAAACTCATAGGCTGTTCAAAAATGCTTCAGCCTAGGCTGTGGTGTGTTAAGATGCACCCTTGCCCACATGGGATTAAAGTACATGCTTCTATTCCAAGAGGCAGATGAATCTCTGTGAGATTCAAATCAGCTTGTCTATATAGTGACCAAGCAAGCAGCCAGGTGAAGCCTTGTGTCAAACAAACAAACAACAAAAAAAAAAACACCACAAAATAAAACAAACCGCACTCTAGGGAGCATCATTATCTCTGAGGTACACCAGAGGTTTTGCTAATTAACGTAGTAAATACTTTAAGTTGTGAAATTGGGAGTTTTCAAGTTAACTGGATTGGTCTCCGTATTCAAGGGACCTTCCTTGGGATGGAGAGAGAGTTCAGAGGTTAAGAACACTGGCTGTACTTCCAAAGGTCCTGAGTTCAATTCCCAGCAACCACATGGTGGCTCACAACTGTCTATAATGAGATCTGGTGCTCTCTTCTGGCCTGCAGGCAGAATACTGTATAAATAAGGAAACAAATCTTGAGGGAGGGGAGCGCTTCCTCACCCTTGCATCAACTGGATACAGATGGAGGGAAGTCAGAGTCTCACCCTCCAACAGCCCCTGATCCTGAGTGTTTCTGGAACTAGCAACTGGTTTTATAGAATCTGATCCTGGGGCTGGGGAGATGGCTCAGTGGTTAAGAGCACCACATGGTGGCTCACAACCATCTATAACGTGATCTGATGCCCTCTTCTAGTGTGCAGGTGTACGCGCAGATACATAAAAATAAATAAATACTACAAATAAAAATAATCTGATCCCAACTCTTCAGCTAACTACTGTGCTCAGGAGTGTGGGGGCCTCTCCACGTGGTCCAGACTAGCCTTGAGTTCTTCTTCAACTTCCCAAGCACTGGGGTTGCACACGCACACCCCACCACAGGCTGCTACCTTGACTCTTCACACCTTTACATTGTCACGTCTTCTCCTAAGTGAGCTTTAAAGTCAGGGACATTTAAAGATGACCCAGCTGCCTTGTTGTGAAGGTAATACAGCCTCACGTCCTCTGTCTGCTGGTAGCTACAATCTAAAAGTGGAACCCTGGACCTGCTGGGTACAGAGAAATTGCAAGTGAGAAGAGAGGCTCTCTGGGGCTGGGTGAAGCTGACCGCAGAGAGGTCCTTTCAAGGAGGAGACTCCACCCAAAGAGACTAGCTGCTGGAAGGAAGTGACCATGTGAAGAGATTATGTGATGCCTGATCGCAGTTTGTCACCTTGATGGGATTTGGGAATCACGGCCCGAGATGTACCTGTAGGTGTGTCTGTGTAGGTGATCCTAGAGAGGTTCAGCTGGAAGGTGGAGACCTTCCCTGCATGTAGGTGGCAGCATAGCACAGAAACTTGTTACTGGAATGAGTGCGAAAGAGAAAAAGTGAGCTCCAGCCTCCTGCCAGCTCTGCTTTCTGATTACGAGTGCAATGTGACCAGCTGCCTCACACTTCAGCTGCCACACAGCTGACAGCCACTCTTGTTTGTTTTTTGAGACCGGGTCTCTTTATATAGTGCTGGCTGGGCTGGAACTTACTATGTAGCCAAAGCTGACCTTGAACTCACAGAGATCTGCCTTCCTCTGTCTCTCCAGTGACAGTGCCTATGGCACCATGCCAAATAAGAGCCATTCTTTACAGTCTCTTCGCCACCATGGTGGATTGTATCCCCTCAAACTGTAAGCCAAAAATAAACCCTTCTGTAGAATTTTGATTTCTAAAAAAAAAAAAAAAATTACGTTATGTGACTCTGTTTTTGTTCTAATCCCGGGTGTAGGATATGGGGCTTACTTCAGTGTGTCCACATCTGTTAACTATGATTGTCTCCTGCACTAGCAGGGGAGTGATTTATGTCAGCCTCAGATAGTTTAATTCTGGGAACTCTTGAGAGGGGATAAATGCCAGAGCCCCAAGAGGGGCCAGTGGGGGGCGCACTCCAAGGAAGAAGAGGCAGCTGCTGCTCCCCTCTGCTGCTGCTCCTGGTTGCTCTTATTGTAGTTTGATGACAAGAAGTTGGAGATACCCTGACTACAGAAATTTCCCCAGGGAACCCTATAACCCTAATCAGCAGGAAGTAGCTTAAAAAGAGACCTACTACCCTTCTTCCCCCTCTAACTTTGCTTTTCCTTCCTGGTGTTGGGGTATTAGAAAGGAGGTCAATGTATAAGAATCTAAAATAGCTATAAAAATAGCGCCAACACACTTCCTTTCTTTGCTTTTTTCTCAAGTGTTTTGTCACAGTAGTGAAAAAGTAATTAACTGATGGGCCATTATATAAAAAGAAAAAAAGAAAAAAAAAAGGTGGGTGCTTCTGAAAGTTCCCATGCCACTCCAGGCAGGAGTGGGCTTGGGGGTTCACATTTGGGAGCCTGTGAGGAAGGCAGGCAGCTGGCTTCTGCTTGCCAAAAGGCAGAGGAGGGACGGGAACGCTCGGGTGGGTGGCACAGCAAGAAAGACGCTGCCAGCCAGGTAATGAGCTCTCTATCCACCAGAGTCCACAGAGAGGTCTGAACACAAGTCCTTCAGCGACTGGCAGCCAGCAAGGCAGAAAGTGGCCTGTGAGTCAGAGCTGCCTGAGGGGTCACTGCCGGACCTTCCCAGGCCTGTTCATCTCATCCATCCTTTCTGATCTCCTTGGAGCAGTGACTCTGAAGGAACTGTCACAGACCCCTCTAGGGACAAAAGGAACCTCAGACATGATGTCTCCGATGTCCTGCCACCAGCCTTCTCCTCTGTGAGACCTCACAGGCTGGTGCACTTTGTTTTTCTAGCTGCTGTGATACATCCTGGTGTTGAGAGGCCCTGCTCTATCAGTCCTGGTCAGGGCCAGAGCTTAGGTTGACTTTCTGCCTTCAACCTTGGGAAGGTGCTCCAGTCTCCACAGAACACTTGGTCACCTTCACCTTCAGTTTGGAGGGAGCACACGTTGCTTACTAGCAAGAGCTCTAGGCCACAAGTCACACAAAAAAAAGGCAGGGGGTGGGGGAGGCTTCCTGTTTCTGCCTTCCAAGAGCATTCAGCAAACTCCTCCTAGCTTCTTTGCAGTGCCAATACAAGGAGTCCAGACACCATTTTCAAATCCCCTTTTAACTCTAGAGGGCTGTCTTCCTCTGTAGTTGTCACTTAGAAGCTGACTCAGCTGCAGAACGCTGGGCTAGTGCCTGCCTGCCTGCCTTCCCTCACAGGAAGGTGCTGAACCCACAGCCTCTGGAATGCCCAGGCAGTCTGCCAAGGGCATTTCTTTTGCATGATCTGATTTCTAAGTTCCTCTCCTCCCAATCTGGAACCGCACTCACCAGTCCTCCTGAGGGCGGTGGTGGCCCTGTGGAGGCAGGGAACTGAACTGTGTCACCTGCTCGGGATCTCTGTGAAAGTTCCTCCCCCAGCTCAGCCTGCCTGGTCAGACCAGCCCTGGGTCATTCTCAGTGACCCTGAAGAAAGGCGGGGCCCATGAGTAACTGTGACCTCTGACCCTAGAGGATGGTTGACAGCATTCTTTCGGAACACCATCTCCCTGTCTCACTTTCTTGGGCCTCTATGAGAAGCATCTCTACCTGCCTCAGGCCTGGCCCCACTTTGCAACCAACTCCTTCCTCTCGGATTTTTTTTTGGCTCCTGGTTTAAAAAAAAAAAAGAATGAAAGGCAGGAGAGATAATTCAGTGATTAAGGACACTTGTTGGATGCAGAGGACCCAGGTTCGATTCCCAGCACCCACCCATATGGTGGCTCATAACCATCTATAACTCCAGTTTCAGGGACCCCCAGGGCACTGACACATGTGGTGCACAGCCATCCATGCACACAGCACACTCTCACAAAAAAAATTAAAAATAATTTAAAAGAATAACAAAAGATTAAAAGACACACCAGCCCAGGTTGTTTCTTGCTGTATCCATTCAGAGTTAGTTGATATTTTATGTATTCCCCTAAGGAAATGAGCAATAGCTTTTCTCATCCAGGAGAGAAACTCTAGCTTTTCTTTTTCTTGTAGGTTTATGCATCCTCTTCATCTTCTCCGGAGGAAACTAAACACAAGTATCTGTGTGGTAAGATAGTTTTCCACAGTGGCACAGTGTCCAGACTCCAGCCTGGACTTCGCCTTCTTGCTAGTGTTCCTATCACCTGAGGGTGTGCAGCTGAGGGAAAGGAGGGAATGTGGGGAGGGGGAGATCGGGACAAGGAGGAGGGAGGAGGGGGAGAGAGGGAGAGGAGAGAGGGAGGGAAAGGGAGGAAGGAGAGAGAGAGAAAGAGAGAGAGAGAGGGGGGGGGGGAGAGGGGGGGGGGGGCGAGGAGGGGAGAGAGAGGGAGGGGGAGGGGGGGGGGAAACAGCCTGTTGGAGCAGCACCCCGGGTCTTCCTTCTAGGAGGTAGGGGGAAAAAAACCTGGCTTCCCCAAAGTAAGATCATTTCGTGCCTGCGTTTTTGTTTGTTTTCTGTCCTTTTCTTCGTTGTAATTCGCCTTTCCAGATCGTTCAGCGCATGTATTTCTCCCAATACCCTCAGCACAGTGAACTGCCCTTTGTGCTCAGTTCCTGAGGGAGGGGACTGAGTGTATCTCCCACCTGCGCAAGGTCAGAGAACCGATGAACAAAGACATGTTTGGCCCCGAGGGAGGCAGGGAAAGGGGATCTAGGTCTGAGCCTAAAACCCAGTCTCCTCTGGTGACGCGTACAGGGCAGAACTAAGCCGTGGGGCCCTAGAAGTTACTGCCTGCTGGTGGGTGTGGAAGGACTGAGCTGGGCGACATTACAAAAACTCCTGCTGGTTTCTGCTCTGCGTCTACTTCACAGTACCCAGTTTATTTGAGGCTTGAAGGGAGGAGTTTCACAGGAGGAGTCGGGATCCTGGTGGGCTCCGCCTCTGCCACTCTGTGACCTCATATGACACTGACCCTCCCAGGGTAATCCTCCGTTCTTTGGCCCTCGAAGTGGGGCAATAACTCCTGCCCCACCCGCTAGTTTCCTGGGTCTGATGTGAGAAGCAAAGGCAACACTGTGAGGAAACTCTGTGAGAGGCCAAAACCCTTTGTGAGTCAGAAGAGGAGTCCCCTGTCTTTCCCCACAATTCACCAATCACGCTCCGCCCAACTACCCGTAAGCATCTGTGACGTCATGCTGCCCCCTAGTGGCCAAACTGCACCCGATTAATTTCTGTTGAATTTCGATTAAAATAAGAACATTTAAATCCAGTGTGAAAAATAATAACAGATAAGAAATATAATAACAATAACGAGACCAACAAGATAGTCATAAAGCATGTCCAATTTTTTTCGATGGTACAAAAAGCTCTCGAAGCACATCAGGCGTTCTTAAGCCTAGGACTGCTACCTCTAGGTTAAGCTTGGAGAACCTGTATGACACCTGGCAGTGGCCACTTGCCAAGGTTTCCCCAGCAGGGGTCATGTTCCCCCAAGACAAGATGAAAGAACAGGGAAGAATTCCAAGTACTTGACAGACGTCCCTCCGCACTTTAAAATCCTTTCAAGTCACTCAGGAATACAAAGCACTCGGCGTGCATCTTTTTCTTTGTTGCCTTTGAGGCTCCCGTCGTCTGGAGAGAAGTTCTTGTAGACTTGAGAACTGCGTGGCCAACGGGCTGCTGGGCTCCCTGTGAGAGCTCCCTCAGACGTGATCTCACTGGCTGCTCACGGCCTCGAGGTAGGGCTGCCTCATGTGAACCGGGACGGTCACACGATGTGGAGCGAACAGCGGCTCTAACCAGGTATTCCAACCGTACATGCCGTCATTCCGTTTGCTGTGTTGATGAGTATAGGCTGCAGGGTTGAGAGCAAACACAAATTAACAGCCTGCTCCCTCATCTAGTGGAATAAAAAATTAAAAAAAAAAAAAAAAAAAAAAATCTGGTCAACTGTCGCCCTCTAGTGTCGGCGAGTGTAACTGAAAACTCCTGCCCTCTGACCTGCTTCGGAGCTTTTGTTTTGTTTTCTTCTGATTTTCAAGACAGGGTTTCTCTGTGTGACAGGCCTGGTTGTCCTAGAACTCATTCTACTACAGGCTGGCTTTGAACTCAGAGAGATTAACTTGCATCTGCCTTCTGAGTGCTCATCTTAAAAGCACATGCCTCCGCCACCACCTGGCTCATGTGGGTTTTGAACTTGCTGTCTCCTGCCTCAGCCTGGAGAAGAGTGTACACCAGTGTGCGTGAACAGTCACCTCAGTTTTCTCCTTGTCATTCGATTGATTCCCAGATTTGAGTAGTTTCCTTTTAAATTCTGTTCCTGGACTAATGACTGCTGTGGACATGGTCCTTCAGGTCCCCTGTCCTGAGCAGATGGCATCATGGGTTCCTAGATACCCATAACAGATCAAGAGAGAATTTTGTCAACTTGGTGCCAAGTATTGTGTGGCTTTCATACTACTGGCAAGCTCAGCACTGAACAATATGAGAGGGGCTGGCAGAGAGGAGGTAGGCGGGCTCAGAGGCCTCAGAGATTCCCGAAGGCATCACTGTGTAGCCTTGGCTGTCTTGGACTCACTTTGTAAACCACGCTGGCCTTGAACTCACAGCAATTCACCTGCTTCTGTCTCCGGAGTGCTGGGATTAAAGGTATGCGCCATCTTAACAAGCCATTGCCTGTTCCAGGATTGGGCTCCTTGAGAACTCAGCACAACGTTATCTATAAAGTTCACTGTGTGGTCAAGCCAATCAGAGAAAAACAATTGCCAAACGAAGTCAGTTCACAATCATCCCCGGGTGCATGTGGACCGTGATGGCATGAGCTGTAGATCCCTGGATGTGAGTAGTGATCCTTCCAGTAAGCACACAGAGAGCCTTCCTGTAGCTCTTGCCTCTCTGAGAAGCATTTGGTGAAGTCATTTGCTTTTTTTTTTTTTTTTTTTTTAAACTCAGTCCAGGAAAATACACATTTTACAAACATCCAGGTGCTAGGCACTGGCCTTTTCACAGGCACCAGTTCAGAACACTCAGGAAACCTTGCGGGGTAGGATGGTTTGCTGTGCTGTAGGTGTCAGTACACTGAGTTCAGACAGGGTAACAGGCTTTTCACAAGATCACAAGGCTGAGGAGGGATGTGAGCTCCAGAAAATGGCCCACCCTGGAAATGACAGTGGGTCTGACCAAGGACACTTTTGGATACTTCTACTTGGGGGTGAAGGCAGGCCCTAATAGTCTTAGGTGAAGACGTGTCTTGTTTTCACAGAATAGATGTGCAACTCAGGCCATCAGATAATTTAGTTGTTCATAGGTGTGACTGTACCCAGACTTGCCCTTTGTCCCAATTTCTCAGTCCCTTCCTTTCTTGTAGTCAAAGGCCAAGTCATGACCACGTCATCCCTGTGGCAGCATGGGTCTGTTCACCGCAGGTGTGTGGGCAGCTGTGGGCTAATCTACCGAGATAAGAGTGGAGAAAGCCCAGGCTGTGGGGGCTAGGTGGTTTTGGGTTTAAATTCCACCTCTGCAGGGATGGAGAGATAGCTCGGCAGTTAAAAGCCTAGCTCCTCTTCAGAGAGACTGCACTTGCTCTTCCAGAGGATTGGGTCTGATCCCCAGCACCCACAGCCTTCTCTACCTCCAGTTCCAGGGGATCCAACGCCCTCTCCTGGCCTCCCCAGGGACTGCAATGCATGTAGTATACAGACATACATGCAGGCAAGACACTCATACACATAACAAATTTTAAATGAGGCCAATAAAACTTTTTTAAAAATCCACTTGTGCTATATCTTAAAGGGGATGGAGCTACCCAAATTGTAGGGTAGGGATGGGATAAGAGGAGAGACTGAGAGGAGGTTGGTGAACACCAGGGCCACTGCTCTATGTCCAATTCACCAGCGTCTGCAAAACAGTCAGGCCCCAGGCTGGGAGCTGGCAATATTCAGTGCAAGGGACACAGTTGCAGAGGTCTAAAAAGGCTCAGGGAATTCCCTGATTTCTCCCCCATACAGTGCTATAAAACTGGCTTTGGAGGTGCTGGCCATGAACCATGAATAAAACACAACCATCCCTAAGAGGTGATGATTCTTCACACTGTTTAGAGAGAGTCAGTGGGGGAAGGAGGGAGCCTTGGCTGTGAAACAGGGGGATTTCTGTCTGTGCATAGAGTCTCAGCTAAGCCTCTCATAGAACAACCAACTTGGATATAATGCAACTCTCTGTGGAACCAGTCTACACACCTTCCCTATCTCTGATCTCATGTGACGCTTGCAATGGCCCAGTTCTGTGTGGCCAGTGGGATAGTCATAACTAGTCAGAGCCAGAGTGAGAAGTCCTGCTCTGAAATCTGATAGAAGTGTCTCCTCCTCCTCCTCCTCTGGCTGTTAGATGATCTTTTATTGAAATCATTTCTCTTGTACTTTGTTAACTAGCTGTTTGTTCCACTTGTTGACGTCATCTATGACGTCATGGGGGCGGCAACCATTGACTTTACAGAGTATGAGCTGTGCTGGGCCCAGGATTTCTTTTTGGTTTCCTTTTTGTTTTGTTTTGTTTTGAGAGAGGGTTTCTCTGTGTAACAGCCCTGGCTGTCCTGGACTCACTTTGTAGACCAGGCTGTCCTCAAACTCACAGAGATACGCCTCTGCCTCCCGAGTGCTCATACTAAAGGCATGCACCACCACATCCATCTTAAATAACTTAAGAAAGCTCTCTAAGGACCAATAAGTCCTGTGCATATCCAGCAATGTTGATAACCTCCTCAAAAGTGGCATTTCCACTGGGTTTAACCAGTTTGTTTGCTTCTGTCTCTCCGTGGTTGCTTGGGGGCACTGATGGTGAGGGAGGCAGCTTGGGTATGTCTGTTCTGAGCAATCAGCTTCACTGTGACTCTCAGGTCATTCCAGGCATTGATTACCTTGGCAATGGCATTACCAGCCATCTGAAGAGCTAGACCTCAGGAACCAGAAAAAAACATGGTGCCAACCCTGCCTCCCAGACACAAGGCTTGGGTCTAGTGAGGCTGCCCTTGGGTGCAATAGTAGAGACAGCTCACGGCTGATGATCCCTAAAGCCAGGCCAACCGAGGCAGCTTTCCCCGTGACCACCTCCAGCCTCAGCGGTGTCCTGTTCTTGACGCTGATGCAATCCTGGCATGTAAGAGTGGAGATCTTCCTTCTAGGCCCAAGAGTGGGATTAACTGAGATTGAATGTTTAGAACGTCTGGCACGAAGCAAGGACTCATGTCAGCACCTTCTCCCTTTTGAGGAGTCAGCTACTCTTTGCCTCCCTCCAGAAAGATCTATGTTGTGTGTGTTTGTGTGTGTGTGTGTGTGTGTGTGTGTGTGTGTGTGTGTGTTTGGGGGACTTAAATCAATGAATAGCCTTTATATATATGGACGTAGCCTGAAAGCCTGGACTTTCATATGAAGGCAGGACTAAACTTTCAGAGTAGTCCTCTCTGTCTGTCTGTCTGTCTATCCATCTGTCTGTCTGTCTGTCTATCTATCTGTCTGTCTGTCTGTCTATCCGTCTGTCTGTCTGTCTATCCGTCTGTCTGTCTGTCTATCCGTCTGTCTATCCGTCTGTCTGTCTGTCTATCCGTCTGTCTGTCTGTCTGTCTGTCTATCCGTCTGTCTGTCTGTCTATCCGTCTGTCTGTCTGTCTGTCTGTCTGTCTGTCTGTCTGTCTGTCTCTGTGTATGTGTGTGTGTGTCTATAGGATCAGTACAGAGGATTGGGAGGTCTGTTGGGGGTTGATACAGAGTAGTAGGGTTGTTCTGTGCTAGGCCTAAGATAGCTCAGGCCCACATCCAAGTAGAGACCGTCCCACCCCTGCCCTGGCCAAGTCAACCACCACCAAGTGGAAAGTGTTTCTTGGAACCCAGAAGAAAAAAAAAAAAGGTTCGGGAAAGTGACACACAGCTAGCACAGGTCTCTTGGTGGAAGGTCTCCAAACCATATTGGTAGACCTAAGCCATGACCTGGCGTTACTGCCCCAGGCAAGATGACAACGGTGGCTGAGGTACTTTTTTTTTTTTTTTTTTTTTTTTGCTTATCTGGATCACATGCACCAAGGCTGAGGACAGCCAGGCCAAAACAAGCAGACCTTGACCTAGCAACAGACCAGAGCGTTGGTGTCACCACGTTCCCTCCTAATGCCCCTCAGCTGGATTGACAGTCTCCACTGGGATGGCCTCTGCACCCTCTCCAACTTTAACCCTTTCTGCTCTCAGGCACAGCCTTGGAGCCAACACAGAGGGCAAGGAGGTGAGGTGCTTTTCCACAAGGTGACGCTGCTGAATCTCACTCGCTGGAAGTTCGAGGAACGGTTGTTTAAATACCACCACCCCCACCACCCCAACACACACCCAGTACAGAGGGCTCCATTCTTTGTATGCACAGTCACAGCCCCAGGATTGATTAATTTGGTGTCCTTGTTCCTTTGCTTCTGTGAAACCAGCTGAGCTAATTACAAGATTTGCAGAGAATCATCAGAGAATCACCACCCCACCTCAGTCACTGGCATTTCAAAAAGGGTTCTTGCACTGGCAAATGGTTCCTTTGCTCTGTTGACAGTTCCCTCGGCCATGAATATTTATGAAGTGCTCACACAGGGTTGCTTGCCAGTTCTGAACCCAGATAAGAGGGGAGGTCTTTTTTCTGTTTGGGGGAAGGAGTATTTAGTTAGTAAAGTACATTTTAAAAATTTTCTAACAGTTCCCCCCCCCCACTAAAACAAAACAAAACAAAACAAACAAAAAAACCAAGAAACCCAAACCTCAATTTGTTTTTGCAAATTAAAGAGTATTATTTTTGCTGGTGTGTAGTGTCGTTCTGTCATCGTGATTTTCTGGGACAGTTTTCTGAAACTCTCAAATTACTTTCTTCATTGCACTAAAAATACTTGCATAGATGGAACTCATGACTTGTGTTAAATAGTGAATTCAACAGATGGTTTTGTTTCTTCCGACCCATTTTCTCCCCTTTCCTTCACCCAACAAATCTGCAGCCACTAGATAGTTGGGGAAATCCTGCACTGACACCGGGTGATGAGAGGCACATCAGGCTGTTTCCAGTGCCCTGGGCGCCTACCCAGGGGAGGGTCTGGTCACAAGGTCCCACATGGTCCGAGGGGTCCTGGCACTAAATGTCATGAGATGTGTTCTTTGGTGTGAAAAGGTTTCAGGCTGTGTATTTGACTTTATTCTCCCATTTGGGACACTGTTGGTCAGATTGCTTTAACACAGGATATTAGTCCTTTCCAGAAAGTTCTAGTTTGCAGCAGATCCCTAGTGGGCTTTCCTTCACCTCAGCATTTTCAGACCTGGACGGTTGCCTAGCAAGCACATACTATACTAACAGTTGGGAAGTGACTTCTGTTAATCCTCACCTCCACAGGCCTTTGTTGAACACTTCCTGTTTGAAGTCTCTGGCTAAGAGGAAGGGATAACACTTCGAGGAATGAGTTCATCTCTCCTTGGAGAGTAATTGGACAATCCAGTCTAGCACAAGAAGCGATGCTCGTGGACACAGAGCAAGGATTTTTAAATCCTCAAGGAATAATACTGCACTTAGCACATGATGGCAGGAGGCCGCGTTTCTTGTCTCTGGCAATGAGGCTGAGACTTCAGGAAGTGACGACAGGACGGAGCGCCTCCTCCTATGCTCAGTGTCTCTACACACATTGCTAACTCCACAATCGTGAAAGGGGAACATTATCTTAGCTAATCCACAGGTGAAGAAACTGTGTCACACAGCCACCAAGTAGGACAGTCGCCTTCTAATGAAGATCAGCCCAACTAGAGCCACGCCCCTTTTGCTTGCTTCCTCACTACTCCCATAGCTACTTCCTGCAGGAGCATCACACCCTGTCTGGTAGCTAGGGAATTAACTTGAGACGTTCCCAAAGCAAGTGACTGAGCACAGAAAGCTGTTGTCCTCCAGTCTGTAAAGCCCAACACTGGATGGGCTATCTCAAGACCTGGACACCTAGAGGACAGGCTGTGCTCAGAGACAGGCCTTTGCATGGCTCAAAGGACTAGTTCAGGCCGGAAGCAGTATCTATTACTGTGCTCCAAAAGGCCATTGACGGTTTTAGTCTTGTTATAAAGACTCTTCATAAAGAGGTCAGCAAACCTGGATTGGAAGTGGAAAGGCAGATTAAAAGGGGACTCTAGTAAAGCCAGTAGGTTGTTATGTAGTATAGTGGCTCAGAATCTGGACTCTGTAATAAATTGGATTTAAAAAAATTTAAAAAAAAATTTTTTTTTTGAGAGGCTGGAGAGATGGCTCAGCAGTTAAGAGCCTTAGCAGCTTTCCCAGGGTTCCCAGGTTCAATTCCCTGCACCCACATGGCAGCTCACAAGTGTCTGTAATTCCAGTTCTAGGGGATCCAACACCCTCACACCCTCATACTTACACAAAACATCAATGTGCATAAGTTAAAAATAAATCACTAAAATATAAAGCTTTTTAAAAATTATGTGTGTGCAGCGTGTGGGTATGTACACACGAACACGGGTGCCCTCAGAAAACATCAGATGCTCTGGGGCTGGAGAAGACCCAAGTTTGGTTCCCAGAAGTGATGATATTGGTGGCTCACTAACTGGGGTTTCAGAGTGGCTGGCACTAGAGGTGTCACAATACAATCTTAGGGATTTTTCCTCTGTAAGAGGGGTTTGGAAAGATACGCAAAAAGGGCTGGAGACATGGCTCCCCGGCAGAGTGCTTGTTTAGCATGCATAAGGCCTTGAGTTCAATTCCCAGCGATGCAGTAAATAATAAAAAAAGGGAAGAGTAAAACAGTTATATGTGAAATGGAGTGCCATCAGGCACACACTGCTTATATTAAAAGGGCCACAAGTGTATCTTCAGCTAGAAGAATTTAGCAAATGATTAGATAGACATGTCTAAAGACACTTGCGTTTCTTTGGAAACAGTTTCCTACTGTGCTCGGAACAAGGCTTTGTGGTTCAGCAGGTTTGAAACTCAGCCTAATGGTGACCTCTAGTGGCAAAGGTACTTATAACAAATTTCTATTGCACTCTCAATGAAATAAGACTGCCCACATGTGAACTGGTTTGAGACAAGTCTGAAAACAGTAACCAAGTCCCATCCATGTGGAGTAGAGTTATCATGACCTCTAAAGCCGTGTGATGATCCCTTCCAGGCCAATACTGAAGCGCCTAAGAGATCTAGTTACACGCACTAGAGAAACACACTAATGGCACGAATCCTTTAAAGTCACACATGTGAAACGAGTGTTAACGTGTTTGTCTTAACTTGGTGTTGTGATGTATGCATGCTACTCCAGCACAGGAAGGCAGGCAGAATTTGATCCAGGGCTACATTAAACAAACAAACAAGCTATGGAGCAGCATAGGGCTGTGGGCAAATGTGCTTCCTGTCGGGTTTAGAGAAGGCATCTGGACCCCCTGAGCATTTGCATCTGGACCCCCTGAGCATTTCTCACAATGACTGGCGATAAACTAGATTTCTTCGATAAGAACATATGTGATTTAGGGAATTAGCTCCGAAACAGTCTCAGAGGTAACTCCAGTCAGATTCTGGGCTAAGCATTGCCTACAAGGACTCCAGGAAAACAGGGTCAGAAATTATAGGGAAAAAAGAATGTTTGAGAGGTTTCTAGACTATCAAAATCAGGTCTACAAGCGGAAAAAGCTCATTCAAAAAAAGAAAGATAACCTAATACAGACGCTTGCTGAGGTAAATGGCAAAAAGCAGGAATTTGGATATGTTGACAGAAAATTACAGGTTTTTTTGGGGGGGGGGGCGGTGGGAGTGGTTGTTTTTTCAAGACAGGGTTTCTTTGTGTAGCCTTTGTGCCTGTCTTGAAACTCACTCTGTTGACCAGACTCGCTTCAAATTCATGGAATCTGCTTGCCTCTGCCTCCCGAGTGCTGGGATTAAAGGTGTGCACTACCAAGCCAGGCTTTTATACAGGATCTTAAGAAGAAATACTCTAGGGGAAAAAAAAGCCATTTTCACTGCTAACAAACCAAATGAAGAGTTGAACTGGCTCTGGAAACCAGTAGACTTGTAGAAAGATCAACTCAAAATAGAAAGTAGAACATGTGATGGTGATAGATTGCAATTTGTGGTCACTACACTGACCCTAAGCATTGAGAGCCCGCTTATGTTTCCCTCACTCTTAAATGAATACGAGAACATGGAGCTAAGGAGGACTTACCCTGAGTACCTGGAGATCCTCAGGAGAATGAAGAACAGTCAGCATGTCCAGAAAGCTGTTAGGGCTGTGGGTTCTAATTAATATGCAAATAGGATGTGAGGTGGCTTTTCTTCATTAGGTATATCCTGAAAGAATTCTCGTCTCTTACATGTTGGCAATTTCTCAGTGGTTGGGCAATGTGCAGAAAGCCAGAATATATCATTCCAAAATATGTCTCCTTAATATAAATACTTTTGAGCTGACGCAGTTGTGAAGGAGTAAAAAACAAAAAACACAAAAACACAAAACAAACTCTACTAAATCATAAACTGGGGCAGTGGTAGCAAACGCCTTTAATCCCAGTACAGAGGCAGGGAGAACTTTAGGAGTTCGAGGCCAGCCTGGTCTACAGAGTAAGTTCCAGGACAGTCACAGCTATACAGAGAAACTCTTGAAAAACCAAAATAAATAAATTTAAAATTCAGGACATAAAATTATAAAGGGGTCTGTACTCCCATGTCTAAAAGAAGTGACAGAAATTAGTGACTAAAGAGGACCTCCTAGCAGTTCAGATGCAGTCCCAGGGGACCCCACAAACCACCCACTTATTTTCATACTCACTTCTCGTAAAGCCCCACCAGTGGAAGCCAAAAGTTAAACCTGATGTTCATTCTCCTACCCCCCACCCCCCCACCTCTAAAACCTCCTGCTCTTTAGTGAGGATGCTGTGTGACCCTAAGTTCCAAGCCACCACTCAAGAGTTCTAGTCTGTAGGTTTCTCCTGCATGCTGTGCACTGCATGCATTAAGCAACTTGTTTTGTTTCCTATGTTTTTTTAAAAAATAAAGTTCATTATTAAGGGAACACAAGGATTCTTTTAGGACTGAGGTTGTAGCTCAGTCATAAGAGTGCTTACTTGGGTGTAGGAAGTTCTGGATTTACTTCCCAGCGTCCCTGTCCCCAAGGACTGCTATAATGTATTATATTGGCCAAACTAAAATATGTGACCAAGAATATACCCACTCCACCAGCCGTGTGTGTGTGTGTGTGTGTGTGTGTGTGTGTGTGTGTGTGTGTGTATACATATGTATATATACATATATTCAGTGTGCGTGTGTATGTATGTAATGTAGATGTGTGTATATGTATATATGTACACATAGACACACACACAAACACACACACACACAAACACACACACACACAAACATTTGGGTAGGATTTGGGTAGAAATGGGTAACATTGGGTAGGAGTACAATAGAAATGGGTCAGGTCAGTGCATCATTTCAGCTCATGGTGATTTGCCTCATTAGCTGCTGTTATTACCTAACTTCAGTCTCTTGCTAAGGTGTTGACATGACAGCATTCTTTACATATGGATGTATACACACATACACACACACACACACACACACACACACACACACACACACACGCATATTGGAATGATACTGTCCTTTATAACCATATTTAAATATTGTCAATTAAAAACAAAAGCAGAACATAGTGTTAGGTGCCTGAAATCCTAGCACTTGGTAGGTGGAAACTTGGCTAGCAAGTGCCAGCCTGGGATACAGAAGATCCTGTCTAAAATCGAAAATAAAAATAGGAGCTGGAGGAGTGTCACATACCAACATCTGAGAGATAGGATCAAGAATTTCAGAGTAGTTGTACAGAAGACTGTTTCTAAATAGGTGGCACACGCCTGCAATCCTAGCACTCCGAGGCTGTGGTAGGACTGCAGGTTCAAAGTCAGCTTGGACTATACATGAGATATCCATGGGGGGGGGGGGCTAGGGAGAGAATTAAATAAAAAAATTTACAAATACCCAGGACCTGAAGTGTTGGGGTGTTTTCAGATTTTAAAATGTACACATTTTACACACAAATACAACATAATTGTGGAGTTGGAACCTAAGTAGAAACACTAAATCTGTTTCAGTTGGGCAGAGTGGTGCAAGTCGTTAATCTCAGCACTCAGGAAGACTCAGATTTCTGCAAGTTAGAGGCTTGTTCGGTACAGAGTTCCAGAGGACAGCTAGGGTACACAATGAGTTCCTCTCTCAATCTGCCCCTTTCCCTGACAAAAGCTCACAAACTGAGTACCTGCTTCAAAGACACCACCTTTTACAAATTGCCATTCAAGTGTGATTAGAGAAAAAAAGGGCTAGATTACTGGTAAACTACTCACTAGACCAGAGTCGAGAGTCGGCTTAGATAACTATTGTTCTCCCTCAGTAAGTGTGTGAAGTAATGAACTTGTAGGGTATGGGAAAGATTAGGAGAAAAACCTGACCATTACTTTTAGAGCTGAGAGGTGCTGTACTCCAAACTCAGGTACAGATTTTGATACAAGCAAGCCCCACCCACAGTTCTGCATGCACTCTGCTCAAAATAAGAGTATTGCTTTTCTTGAATGCATCAGCACAGGAGGCAACTTCCTGAACTGATAGCACAGGCGCCACGGTCATCAAGCAATAAATGGGACCTCATGAAACTGAAAAGCTTCTCTAAGGCAAAGGACACCAACAATACGACAAAATGGTAGCACACAGAATGGGAAAAGACTTTCACCAACTCCACATTGGACAGAGGTCTAATATCCAAAATACATAAAGAACTGAAGAAACTAGACATCAGCAAACTAATCCAATTTTAAAAGGGTACAGATCTTGAGACTCCTCAACAGAGGAGTCTCAAATTGGGAATAGATCTACCTCAAGACCCAGCTGTACCAGTCTTGTGCATATACCCAAAAAATGATCCATCCTACCACAAGGACACTTACTCAACTATGTACACAGAGGCTTTATTCATTATAGCCAGAAACTGGAAACAACCTAGATGTACCTCAACCAAAGAATGGGTAAAGAAAATGTGGTACATCTACACAATGGAGTATTATTTAGGTGTTAAAAAAAATGGCATCAGCCGGGCGTGGTGGTATGCTTTTAATCCCAGCACTCGGGAGGCAGAGGCAGGTGGATTGCTGTGAGTTTGAGGCTTGCTTGGTCTACAAAGCAAGTCTAGGACAGCCAAGGCTACACAGAGAAACCATGTCTCGAAGAAAAACAAAACAAAACAAAAAGGCATAATGAAATTTGCTGGTAAATGGATGGAACCTGAGTCATGTAACCCAAACCCAGAAAGACAAACATGATGACGTATTAGTGGGTATTAGCTGTTCAGGGCAATCAATCACACAACAATCCACAGACGCAGAGGGGGAAAATGCATGATCTCCCTAGGAAGGGGGTTAGAGGATAGATTTTGCAGGTGCAGACGGGAATAAGAGGGGTCAGGTCAGGGAGAGAAGGATGGAGAAGTCTGAAGAGGACTGGAATTGGGGGCACTTGGGGGATGATATGAAAACCTAGTGCAGTGGAAACGTCCTAGAACCTATGAGGGTGATCCAAGCAAGGAGGTAATGGAGGATATGGAGCTGAGCTGGCCATCTTCCGTAACCAGGCAACGCTTTCAGTGGCGGAACTGGGACACCAACCCAGCCACAAGACCCACAAGACCTACAAGCTGTCCTCCCAGCAAGATGAGTTGGGCAATAGTGGCTCAGCTTATGGGAGTGGCCAACCAATGTTTGTTCTTTTTTTAATTTACTGAACAGTAGCATGTACACCTGTACACCAGAAGAGGGCACCAGATCTCCTTATAGATAGTTGTGAGAGGAGAATTGAACTCAGGATCTTTGTTACAACAAACAGTGCTCTTAACCTCTGAGCCATCTCTCCAGCCCCTCAATGACTGATCTTAAGGTCCACTCCAAGGAGCCCACACCTCTGACACTGCCTAGAGGGTCAATAATCAGGAAACGGATGTAGAACCAAGCACATGGGGGGGGGGGGGGGGGGGGGGAAAGGTAAGAAAATGATTCCAGATTCCTGGTATTCTGCTATATTCATGAATGCCCAGCAGCTGATGGGAAGACACAGAGACCTAGCTCAGGGGGACCCAAGGAAGCAGGATGTGGGTGAGGGGAGGCCACCCAGGCTCAGTGGGGCTGAGGCAGCAATCAGAGCCTGTAAGGGTCTGTGCTAGGTCCTCTACATACATGCTGTGATCAGTTTAACTTGGGGTTTTTGTGGGACTCCTAACAGAGGAGCGAGGGTGTCTTTGACTCTTCTGCCTCCTTAGGACTCTTCCTCCCAATGGGTTGCCTAGTCCAGCGTTGGTATTCTGGTTTGCTGCATGCTCATGCCATGTTCAGTTGGTATCCTGGGAAAGCCTGCTCTTTTCTGCCAAAGAGGAGCCGCAGATGTATGGCAGAGAGGATGTGGAGCTGGGAAGAGGTAAGGTGGGGTGAGGGAAGGCTGGGATGCACATGTGTGCGCTATGTCCTAAGATTTATGCAAAGGAGCCCCTAAGGACACACCCTTGGCAGAATCACTACTAGAATGGTTGCCGAGGGAAGTCACAGAGCTACTTTTGAAAAACTATGTACAATTTTAAAATTATTACAAGTTTTTAAACATTAAGTAGAAGCTGGTGAGGTGGCTCATAGTGTGAACAGTGCTATGTGCCCAATGACTGGAACCCTAGAACTGACTGCACCTTTTATGCACACTAAGCCTTTTGGTGTTTGAACATAACCCAATCTAAGTACCACACCAGATACCCTTCTTTGCAAATGCATCTCCCCCAGTAATTTGTGAATGAATTGCTTTTCATCACATCTTTGTGACCATTAATGAGTTCGCTGAATCAGAACAGCGTAGATTAAGCTGTACCAATGAATGTCAGTGATGCTAAAACATTTTAAATGTCTATAAATGGGTCTTAGCATTGCGCTATTATTTTGGTTTGTTCAACTGGTAAATTCATATTATAAATAGTTAAGATTGAAGTGCGGGGGGGCACACACAAACAGTTAAGATTAATTTAAAACTATCTTGATACATTAAGCTCAAATCAGGTTTCCATTTTAGTGGTTTGTTTAACAGTATCAGGGCACTATTTGCTTTTCCTGCATCCATAAAGCTTTACATAATATAGGTAAGAGACTTTAATTTTTTGCTTCTTGGTAATTTAAATAAGATATCTGAAGCAGTTTAGAAAAAAATTGTATTTTATTTCCTTGTAAAAATCTTTACACATGCAGACAAACCAGTGTTAAGAAAGTATTCACCATCATTTAAACAAATAACCACTTAAATAGAACAGTGTCTGCAAGTTTTATCTGTATAAAAATAAGATACATTTTTTACAGAATTTACGCTCCAGTTCTTATAGCAATAAACAATACACAACTATAATAAAGTACAATTGAACCTGACCATGGTTTTCAATTAAGATACTGCTAGGGCATTTTAATGTGCAAAAAACCTTAACATAGTTCTTTTCCAAAGAAAATGTCCTCAGTGTTTCTAGAGACCTAGACAATTTTCATAAATCAATTCCTAATCAGTTTGCTTTTTGTTTTGATTGAGTCCATATATCACACTGCATATAGGCAACACCAGGAACCAACCATCCAGTGTCAGAGAAAATCAGCGCCTATGCCTGCCATGTCCTGAGCGACTGCCACCATGGTGCTTGCCTTTATGGGACCTCTCAAAAGAGCGAGATCTTTCACGCCTGTCTCTGTGATGTCCCCTTTCATGCCTGTGTTTCTTGGTAACATCTGAGTGATCCCGAGACTTGCTCTGAGACCGAGACCGAGACTTTTTCCTTTTATGACCATGTCTGTTTGAGCTTTTTAAATCTTCTCTGGTATGTTTAGCCTTAAGGTGAGGAGAACCATGATTATGATGTCTTCGAGGGCTTTCACTGTGACTGCGAGACCTGCTTCTTGATCTTGAGCTGTATGTTCCAGATCGACTTCGCCTGTTATTGTAACTTAGACAATAAAAATGTCAAGTTTAGGTTCAATGTCTACTTGCAATAGATCAATCAAGTTCACAACAATCAGCTCTGAGCAGTGACAGCCTGAACTTAACTGACCATGTTCCTTAGTCTCCCCATCCTCATCTCTCAACTGAAACTTTATTGTTAGACAAGTCTTTGTATTCCAGAAGTGGACCGCTAACTACCTGCTAGAGTATCTCTCCTGTGCTCAAAGTGCCACTGAAGTGTCACAAGAAACCTGCGATCCAATTACAAAGCTCACTGGAAGAGTCTTAGGCTTTGTACTACAGCATTAGTGAAATATCCACATCTCTAACAAAATGGATGTAACAAACACTTTGGCAATATAGGTTTACCCATACTCCCATGGCATCTTCTAGACACTTTTCAAGAAAAGGGGGGGGGGAGGAAGGGGTGAGGCACAGGACCACAACCAGAATAAAATGCCGTAAGGCACACAACTAGAGTTGGTGAGATGGCTCAGCGAGTAAAGGTGCCTGTCACCAAGCCCAAAGCCCATAGTTTGATCTGGGACCCACATAGTCAAAGAAGCAAACTGATTTTTCTAAGTTTTTCTTAACTTCTGTACATAATTACACCTATGCATGTTTAAACACACACAAAACTCAAGCACCACATACAGCAAAAGTGTGTCTCTAGGGTTCCCTTTATGTTAAAAGTCCAATACTGAAGCATGCTTGTAATCCTAGCAAATCAGTTCTATATAGTAAAACCTACTTTTAAAACAAAACAACCGAAAGAAAAATTTAAAACTCCAGAACAACCAACCGGCCACCAAATGCTTATACCTAACTATGAAAGCGGCCCATAGTAATCTTTACAGGTCCTAAGCTTGCACCACCCAGGCCCATTACTCACTGTCTTCGTGGGGTGTGTGATCTAGAGCGTGACCTGGTTCTCGACCTTGATCTACTAGCACTTCTGCTGTTTCTGCTTCTCTTGCTGTCCTTCCTCACACTTAGAAAAGAAAGAAGCGGGCAAGCTCTATTACTTGTTTTAGGAAGCGCACAAAGGCATAACAACTCCTCCCTGTCGCCTCGAAGACACCTACCCATTGTAAGGGCTCTTGGAAGCCTGCTGTCTATCCTCAGGCTCTTTTTTGACTGTCTTCACAGTAATGGAAACTGGTGACTTCTCCTCAGCTTTTACTTCTCTCGGTGATGCTTTTAATGGACAAGGACAGGATTTAGCAGAGAACAAGTTTCTAACATAACCCAAATGTACTAGGCTTCTAACCCTTAACCATATTTGTCACAAACAAAACAAAACTGACCGATGCCAAACTTTCTAACAGGGACACACTTCCAGGGCTCACATTTCATTCAACTGTGAACATATCTTACATGGTTTAGAGGCTGGAGAAAATCCACCAAGAGTTGAAAGGGCTGGGGTTCCATCAGGATTCAATCCCTTTGCTTTCAACTTTGCTTCCTGTAAGGCGACTTTTCTTTTTTCTACTTCTTTTTCCAGCAATTCATAGTTAGGCTGTTGGATGAAAATTAAGTTAGTATTCCTCCCATAGCAGTAGATTTGTGAAAATGACATCAGCACCAACAACCTGAGTAACTGAAATTACCTTTTTCCTGGTATAAAGTCTAAGTGTCTCTATGCAGATTTCCTGAATCTCCTCTTCTGTGGTACCAAAAAGAAGAAACCAATGGGGCCGAGTTGGCAATGGAATCTAAACAATTAAAAAAAGAATGGTTCAAACTATGCTTTTCTCAGTAGTATTAAAACCTCTTGGAATTTACCCTATAAACCACAGCAGGCTACACACACTTACCTGAAGTGCTCTAGCTGCAAGGTAGATACAAGCACACGCTATAGTCTCTGGTTGGAAGCGAACAAAAACATTGGTTCGAAGACTGTCATTCATGTAATTCCTAAAAAACATTTCAGCTGTAAGCTTAGGCCCACAAGCAAACCAATTCTTAAGTACACATAGAAATGGAGACTCAATCTACTTTATTCTTTTTTCTTCTCCTTACATTCGCATTTTAAAATTATACCAGGTGTAACAACTTCTAATCCTTCTCCCACAGCACTTTTAAGCAATTCTGTATTATTCATATAGTCCTTCCCCCAAAATAATCTGTTAACATAGTTATAAAAAGCAACATTTTAGAAGTCAATTCTGACATGAGTTTCAGAATTCACCACTCCCAACAATACTTCAAGCCTTAGTTACTGACCATCTCTCCTTTATCCATAATGAAAAGCAGTGTCAATAAGTTCTTTTTAAAAATTCAAAATACCATGAACAGGGGTAAAAAGGCATGTTTAGTAAGAACCCACCAAGTTACTCTTACAGTTAAAAAAAAACACACACACTTCAAAAAAAAATCTAGGTAGAGAAGTGAGCAATAAATACATAATGGCTGTTTACATACCTTGTTGCAATTAAGTATAGTAAAAGCAGTGACCTAAGATCAATTAAATAAACTTCTCCAACTTCTAGTGAACCTTCCCCATGATTGATATTCCTTAATTAAAAAAACTTTACAATTTGATGAAAAGCCTGAGCTGGAAATCAAATGGATTATTTCTATAAAATCCTTACACTTGTCAGAAACTGCTGTATTTGCTCCACAGAACCCATCAAAAACTCGTGCATTTTTTAAAGCAATGTGGCTTTCCTAATGTTACCATTATCTACTGAATCCAAGAGAAGCATGGCAGGCATCAAAAGATGTACTTCTGGAAAAGTCCAGAATTATTTAATCTTGTTTATCTGCAGTTGTATATAATTTATGGCGTAGACTACAACTTCCTTGTCTAAACATTCTGTAGCTCAAAGGTCCAAGGTCAAAAATATTTAAATAACATTAACTTCTTTTTAAAGATAATTGCTTCTTCTATCATTGCCTGCAATAGTTCAATAGCTGGAGTAACCTAAAATGGCAACAGGTATCATTTATATCTCCAAGTGTAAGGTAGCCTCCTCTGTATAATGGATGCTATACACACTGCAAGTAGAAATTTAACTGAACCCAATTAAAAAAAAAAAAAACAATTCATAATGGCTGGACAACAATCTATCAAAAATGAAATATTCATTTTGATAGTTACAGGTATACAATAAATACATAGGCATGATGCACAGTTACTTCTAGAAGCAAATATACAAATCCTTTTGACACCCCGACAGAACTAGAAGATGCTGCCAGATGGATATGGACCACTTCAGTGAATCTCGGATGAGAGCTTGCACTGGATTGGCTGGAGAGCAGGCTAGCCAATCAGGCCATCCTGAGGTCATGGGCTGAAGTGCAGAGGGCAGAGTTCTATGACTTACCATCATGGACTACCCTTTAATTAAAGAGTAGAAAAAAGAACAAAGTTAAATTGAGTTCTCCACTAAAAGTAATTAGTCAAGCCAAGAAAACAGGAAGCAGAAATAAGCATTATTTACCTTTTGGTAAAAAAAAAAACAACATAAAATAAACAAAAAACAAAACACAAAATGCCCCAAAACAAACTAATTTTTTTTTATTTTTGAAAAGAGAAAATTGAAACTTACTTTATTTCTGCTTCTGTTTTCCTGACTAAAAAATTATTGTAAAAAAGGAACTTACCAGGCAGTTTGAACCAGGGTTTGGTTACGTTCACATTCTAAGACTTGTAAATACATTACAATGATCTGAGGACAAGGGAGAAAAAAGCATTTAGCATATTGGTGGTTCCCTCACAGCACAGTTCAATGAATAAAGCAATTGAAAAATGTTAAATTCTTATAAAATTGAAAATACAGACCAATCTAAAACATACTTGAGACTCAATATTCACTATTACATTACTTAGTTCTTTAAAAATATGCTTTTAAAAGCGGTGGACAGTAACTCAGTGTTTAATTTCCCAAGACATTCATAAAAGACTTTATGCTGAGGATATACACTGGTGAACAATATTTCTGCAGTAAAGCTTAGCATACTTAGGTTTAAGTAAAAGCTACAAATGATAACTCAGTGATGAAATGCTTGCCTCGCATTTGGTTCCCAGTAAGACACACAAGTAGATATAAGTAACTACTTCAGTTCATGCCAACTGTTTCTGGATCCACATATCATTCATTTTATAAGTCTGAAGATACCAGCCAGTGTCATCTCATCCAGTTAAAAGCAGAGCTAACTATCTCATAGCTACTATTGCCACTATTCCTGCTTAGAAAAGTCATATAAAAGCCAAGAGGGAAAGCTTTTATTAATGGTTTACAGTTAGTGAGTAGCTACTACTTTCAATGTGTCAGGTTCCACAGGTATGAATTCCATATGAGCTTGTTAGGTGGAAAAATTAGAACTTAACCAAAAAAAAGAGTATTCATGAGCACAACAAGAAAAATAAAGCCCGTTGCATCCCATTTTACTGACAAATATCAACATCAAAAGAAAGGTTAACTCTCTACACGTAATTTACAGTTGCAGGAAAGGCCCTAATACTTACGAATTTCTGGACTCTACAACTCACCTTATGGGGATGCTTGACATGAACACAAAATCCCAACTCCTTTAGCACCCTCCTTTCTGCCTTGATAACTTGATTTTTGGTGTTAATGTAGTTCTGATCAAGGATCAGGGGGCTCGGAGTCCTATAGTTTGTAAGAAATAAAATCAAAACTGTTTTGCACATCCAAAATATTTTATTTGTGGCATCTCCATTTTCCCTTCCAACCAACTATTGGCAACAGAAACCAGCTTTTTAAACTCCTGCTAACAAGTTAAAGCATTAATCTTATGCTGTCCAAGTTACGCTAACTATATACAACTAGACAGAACTCCTAAAAACACAGCTTTAAAAACAAACAAAAAACACATGTGACTTTCTTTTCTTGAACTTACATATTGGACTTCTGGCAACAAACCTCATCAGCCATCCAGAAACTTCTCAATAGCAAGAACTAATACAGTCCTGAAAAGATTTACTATAAAGTTCTAATATGAACAAAGGCTTTAAAAATTGAATAAACTCCTTGCTAAAATAAACACAGTAGTTAATTATGACTTCCTTTTTGTGACAACACACTAAAAAATATTTTTCTGATTAACTAGCACCCTCCATGAAAAAAAATAAAACTAAAAAACAAAAGCTCAATTGCCAAATGAAATAAATCTTTAAAAACAGGTGTCAAGAGTGAATTAGGTAACTTAGTTAATATAGTTCCCAAGAGACCAACTGTAAGGCCACAGAGAGGGAGCCAAGACTCAAAGACTACATTTGAGGCCTGTGAAGAAATGCCCCCAGAGTTGTTTTTCATATCAGAAGGGACACCCAACCACTAATATAGAGATACTATGCATATTACATAAGTTTGTCTCTTTTTAAAAAAAATATGAAGTCTTTCTACAGAGTTCATCCTGTCTGACCCACTGAAGCTAGTCATGTCAGAGGCAAGTGTAACCAGGATGTGGTGTTTCTTACAATCTGGCAGTTAAGTAATGTAAATGTAAGCTATGAAATCTGCCATGCTTTTTGATACATCCTTACCTTTAACCAGCAAGATATACATTCTTATTAAATACTGTACAATAATTATATGGGCAAAGTAACATTAAAACGCTTTCCCAAATACTCAGTTCATTTTCTGCCAAGTCTCATACTCAAGGGAGAATACACTACCCAAATACATCAATATATAACCTTCAAAAAAGAAAAAAGAGTAACTTAAAACAAAAAAATCTATTTAAGTATACCCACTTGAAAGTGAATAAAACAACCCAATCTATAATATTGAGCTCATATTCATAATCCAGGCATTTAGAGGGGTGGAGGTAGAGTGACTTCATGAAGATAAACAGTTCATGGACATCCTCCACTGTATCAGGTGAGTTGAGGCAAATGTGACTTTACACAGAAGTGAAAAAAATCTGAAATGAAGTATATTAATTACCTCCTGGGTAGCAGGCTATCAGTAAAAACTAGCTATTTTCTATTTTCCTTATTTTCATTTAAAAGCAAAATTCACTTACTGTTGTTTTTAACTTTGTATTAAACTACTAATAGCTGGCAGAAGCAGCATCACAAACAGTAATAAAGTAATGATGAAAAACTGCCCTGAATCCAATTCCTACTAGCTTCAAAAACTATGAGAGGAAAGGCAGTTAGTTAAGTGGAGAATGGCCTATTTTGAATCAGTTTTATCAGGACAATACCTACCAATCGCACATTACAGGAAAAAAAAAAAAGAGTCAAACAACTCAAATAGGAGCCACCAATATATGAAAACATACCCCTAAAGATGCTAGGTGAGGACTTACGATTTTTCAGGTTTTATATGCACCGTAAGAAAAGTTGGAGGCAATCCCACTATAGAATAATTAGACGGCTCTCCTTCAATTGATATTAGGAGTCAAAGAGGCTCCAGTGTTTTATCTGTACACAGTACACAGTTTAGCTCTTAATTCCTGAAAGCCAGACAGTAAACAGGACCATTAAAAAAAATTCCTATATAAATAGTCCACAAAAGCCAAGCTGTCTTACTTTACTTCATCTGTTAAAATTTATACCAACTTTTTTTTTTTTTTTTTTTTTTTTTTTTTTAGTTTTTTGAGACAGGGTTTCTCTGTTTAGCCTTGGCTATACTGGACTTGCTGTGTAGACCAGGCTGGCCTTGAACTCACAGCAATCTGCCTGCCTCTGCCTCCCAAGTGCTGGGACTAAAGGTGTGCACCACCACGTCCGGCCCCTACCAACTCTTAGTTAAGAAAACTGCTTTATGGAGTTATTTTTAAATTATATAAAATGTTCAACCAAACAGCTGAACACTTGTTTCAACTGTGGCTACCAACTGCTGCCAAATTTAAGGATTCATGATTAATTCTGATTAAACAAGTATCTTAGATTTACTATTCTGCCATAAGCACATTTTCCACACCATCAGAATCCCAAAAAACCTGTAAAGGAACAGGCTTTTATTTTTTCTTTTAAAGTCACAGGAGTGCAGTGGTTGAGCACAAGGATCATAAATTAGCAAACACCTTGAGCTACCACACAGTGAGACCTTGAATCTTAAAATTCCAAAACTCTCAATTGCTTTGAAACAGGCCAAGAAAGAAGCCCATTCATTCTTTATTACAACCTAACCATCCAAGGTCTTGCTCAGTCATGCCACTACTAGCTTTGTAAATGCATAATCTCCTCTTCACTTTGTTCAGAATGTAGTTTACCTTGTAAATCAAAGCAGGCTCAATCAATACAAAATCATTTTATACCATGGTGAAACACAGAAAAACGTCTCCATAAACCATTGAGTGAAGAGTCTAAAAAAGCATTTAAGCACAAGTTTTTTATAGTAGCAAATTTATCAGTTAAGGTACTTTTGGCAACACATTAAGTTGAATCAAGGCTTGCTAGAATTTCCTCCCAATCAGGTAAACAACCTTACTCAGCACAAAGACCAAGAGTTGGCACTTAACACTAAGGGAGAAAATGCTCATCTACTCTGAACTCAGGACAACTAGCAAACTCCACCTCTGACAGCTCTTTTATTACCATTCTTTGCTCACTGACTTATCTGAAAACAGATTTCAATCTTGAGGAAATCTGGTCTATGGCCGTCAGAAGTTTGTATGATGGCTACCTTCTGTAGTGGGATGGAAACAGCACACTAACTACAAAAACTTAACACTAGGGGGTGTTCGTTAGTCCTACTCATGACTTCCAAGGACCAGGACTTTGTGAAAGTAGCTCAAGGAACCACATTATAAATTAGATGGCAAATATACAGAGACAAGGTTGCTTCCAAACACATGGAAATTCCTAATGCTTATTTTGAAGTAAATAGGAACATTCTTTCAATGTCAACAAAATGACACTACCTTAGTACCACAGAAATAAAGTACAGATGAGTAGATAAAATGCCAGCACTGACCTGACCCTTCCAATTTATTTTTATACATTGAAAATAACATCAACAGTCACCAGTAATAGTTAAATCTTTTAAAAGTTTATCTTCTTTTAACACAAGCCTTAAAAGATATGAACACAGTCTCCTTTAAAGACCCTTAACATATTGGCAATATTTCATATAAACCACCAATTTAATCTGTAAACTACTGATATGAAGAGCTTTCCCTTTCCTTTAAATTCAACCTTTCTAAAGAATTATCAAAATATAAAAACTAAAGGGGGACAAGTTAAACTGAGAACTGACATTGATTGGTACTTACTGTTTTTTCTTCAAACATTTGATTTTACTATTTGTAGGTAGCCCTGACTAAAAACAATTACTTTCAGGCTACATGAATGTGCCCCCTGTAACTGTCAAGGCCATACATCAATCTAGTTATTTCACACTAACTGGACTAAAATTCAAGAAACTAATCAGATTGTAACATGTATGAATACTTTCTAAACATACCATGCAAAACCATCTAAGCTACAAGTCTCAATAACTTGGACAGCAAAGACAAAAGCTTGTAACAAGAAACAGGAGTTTTTTGTTTTGTTTTTTGTTTTTCTCTAAATGGTTCACCAGTGGCCAACCTGTTAGTCCCCGATTCCAGTGACCTATTCTCAGAACACTGGCTTCTCCTTGGGGATTTTCGATACTTCACTCACTGTTGCCATGACGACAGCTTCATCTCTATGTACCACTCCACATCACCCAGGCTTTGGTAAATGTAGCTGGTCGCTGTATAGTCGGTTGCAAGGGAAAAAAGAGTTGAAGTTAATAACATATACAAGTTACATGTCTGAGTAAACTTGTAATATGCATAGAAACACTTATATCCTTTTAAAAAAGGGGGCACTTCCATGCAATTAATTAAGATTTTTATGCTATAATCAAAGTTGTAACATTGAAACAAAAATCACTTTCTCTTTATTGATGACGGAAAATGAAGTTATATCCAACACAAGTCAGACAGATTGGATTATTTTAAATTCTGAAGTTTTATAGTTAAGATGATCCTATTCTGACACCTAGGAAGGAAAGTTAAGTCCCAAAGAAAACCGCCAGAAGATCATGTGATATAGTTGGCTCAACAACTCATATACTACTAGAAAATGTCCTTTTAAAGCAAAGTCCTTTGACCTAAGATAAGAATTCTGTATTTTATCAGTGTTTCATTTAAAAACACCCCGAAGGGAAAATAGCCATGTATCTAGAATACAAGCTCAGAACACTAGTTTGAAATTTCCCCATTTCTTGACTTTTTTCACAAAGAACTAAGTGTTTTCAAACAAAAGAAGTTGTATCTGGGCACACAATGAGAAAAGATGAGGCTAGATAGTATGGAGGAAAAATGCTATAAAAAATTGGGGCAGCAATTTTGACTATGCTATGCATTTTGAACTCACATTAATATTTGCTTATCTGGCTACCCCCAACTTATAGACTCCACAATAGAGACTACCTGTGCCTGAAACTCATTTAGACTAAGCAACACCCAGCTCCCCAAACAACTTATCTTTTCACAGCTAACTTTCTTTCAAACTCACCACAATTCCTCAGAAACTAACCTACACCATGAACATCCATCAGCGTGTCCTAGAATCCCCTGTAGAACAGGGAGTCCTGCAACAAGCTTTGGTACTGCCGCAGATGAACACAGACCCACATAAAGGTACCAACTCATCACTACACCTCAAGGATACTGTTTCAGACTGTATTTCCTTCCAAGAGCAAATAAGGAGCCCTATTTGAAGGCAACTCCAGCAATGAATTATTCTTCTAACCCACTCACTCAGAGTGGTCTGACCAAAACAAAATACCTGTTCAATCCCTTTGACTTCCAACTTTACCATCCTCCAGTCCTCTCAGATCCGGTATTAAGCGATATAGCGCAGTTCAATGCAGAGAAGTACTCTAACAAAAGCCAACCTCAATTGATGAAGAAACTGGGGCTCCAAGCAGAAAAACAACCTACAGAACTTTGCCACAATATTAACTTCAACTACAGCGCTTCGTGTTCAAGCCTTCAGTTTTCAAAAAGGGGAGGGGGAATGGAACTTACAGAATACACTCCCACTTGAGCCAACCGTACTGCCTCTTTCTCGTTTTATCTTAAGCCAAGGGACTGGCTTCACAGCACTGCTAGGATTGTCCACAAAGCAACTGCCTACAAACTTTAGATAGCTGGTTAATGGAGGGTTTTTTTTTTTTTTTTAAAAGCTTGAGTTTCATTCAGTGTTCCTATGTGAATTTCAACACCTAATGTCAGTTTTCTTTTGCATCCGTACTGACTTGAGGGGGGAGGGGAGGAGATGTTTTGACTCAATGATTGGTGCACAGTACAGCAGTAGCAGGAGGTACTAAGGTCAATAGGCCAATCTTACCTTTTTCCTCTTAACTGGCGAAGGTGGTGGAACACATTAATCACATCTCTTATTCTTCTTGGCGCTTCTTCGATCTTTGATGCAAGATTAATACAGGCCATGGCAACAATCTGAAAGAGCCCAGCAAAGAACAAAAACTAAAGTGAAGTTAAAACTTCCCAAAATTAAAAAAAACAACAAAAAAACCTTTGTCTTTTTGTTTTGTTTCTCAAGACTGTGACCTGGAACTCAATCGCTATACCAGGAGGCCTCGCCACCACCGACCGGCTCAACCAACGTTATTCTTAAAAGAGACAGTCTAGGATACAACGGGGCTTTTGGCGAAATAAACCCAAGCCCGACATTTTCAGAACACGGGCTTACCAGCTGCTAACGTCTTTTTGCTCAAGTGCTCCTAACTTTGGGGCCAGAATCAAGCTACATTCCCACAAGAGTTGTGCAGTGGCCTGCCAATGTAGTTCTTGGTTACAGAGCACGTGGGCTCAGAATCCATTTGCTAGCTCTTGAGACATGTTCCAAGGGCCCCATTTCCTTAGGGGTGGGGAACTAGGTACAAAGGCCTAAGCTAACCACTCCCTTTCTGGAAAAGCTGGTTACTAACCCCCTTCCCTTCCCGCTTCCGGATGAAGAAATTCCCTTCTCGCCCGCCTCCGCCGCGCTCACCTCGAAACTGTGTTTGACGAAAGACTTGGAGTAGAAAAAACGATGAAACAACACCTGCCCCGTTGCCATCGCCACCTGCAGACAAGAGAGGAGAACGGAAGCGCCGGGGTCAGGCGGGCCCGCACCAGGCGCCGCCGCCATTTTGTGCGGCCGCTCGCTTCCCTTCCCTCCCCACCCCCGCCCCGGCCGAGCGGCGCCGCCGGCCCCCGCATCCCCCACCCCTCCCCGGCCGAGCTCCCGCCGCCGGCTCCCGAGAAACCCGGCCGAGGCCAAGGGGCCGGTAACCCAACCGGGACTCTCACCTGCGGCAGGCGGAGGAGAATGCCGGCGGCCTGGATGAGCTCGCAGCCCAAGATGCGCAGGTCCGTCTCGCTGGGCAGGTCGAGGCCGTCCTGCATGGACGGGGTAGGCGAGAGCCGCTCCTCCGGGATCAGCGAGTGGTCGATGGTTAGCGACACCTCCGAGTACAGGCGATCGCCAATCAGGATCCCTCCGGTCGTCGTCGTCGTCGTGGTGGTCGTGCCCGAGCTGGAGCCGCCCGCGCTCGGGGCGGCGGACGAGGCGGAGGCGGCGGCAGCGGTCGAGGTCGGGTGAGGCCCGGACGCCATAGTTCCCAGCGAGCTTACACGCACGCCCGACGCAGCCGGAACCCAAAGCGAGACTAACCAGCGTCCTCGGCGCGACGGATATTCCCGTGACCGCCGGCTTCCAGGCCGCTGCACGCACGCAGCGTGCGCTTCCGCCCTGACGTCACCACGCCGCCACGCCCTCACCGTCACTCCGCTCCCCCACCCACCCCACCTCGGCGCGCGCCAACTAGTTCCTCCGGGTTTCGGTCGCCTAAGGCTGGGGAATCGGGCGGGCGTAGTGCCTGCTTGCTGGACGGCTCAGGGCTGGTAATAGACCTTTAGGCACCGGATAATCCGCAGCCTCTCCAGGTGCATCGGCCCCGGAGACCCCTGCGCGGTCTGCGTGTTGGGGAGCGTCCGGCTGTCGACGACACCGGTGTGTAACAAAAGTGATTGTCAAACAGGGCAGCTGCACAGTTTCAGAAACTAGGGAGAGGTCGAGCGCGTGGGTTTACGGAAAGCTCCGAGCGTGCGTGGGTGTCGGGGTGGAGCCCTGGAAATGCATGCCTGGCCATGACCTCACCTCGCCGGGGTTTACAGTAATCTGGAAAATCCCTAGATCCAAAAATAGATTTAAGGTGAGGACGTTACACGGGCTCTATGGAGTCTAATCCTAAATGTTGCCTTAGTTTGGCAGGAAGGGGAGGGGAGGGGAGGGGGAGCTGCAGTTACTCCTATGTCAACGTAAAAAACACTGCTCTCGTTTTACAAAGAATTTGAGGTAACCTAAATCGGTGTTCCCGGGCCGTGGTCAATCAAAATGGCTCCAGAATAAACCGTCTCTTATCGCCTTTAAGATGAGATCTGTAGTTTTTACGTCCACGCTAAAACTTCCAAGGTCGACCTTGGTACAGATCTTTCTGCATGCATCTCTGATCCTCTCTTACCCTCCCAAGGGTCGTTTTATTCCAGCTCAATCCTCTGAGAAACCCTCTAGGGAGAAAAAAAAAATCTCTTTGTCTCAGTACACGGTTTGGGGATTATTACATTGTTAAGGTTTAGTTTCTTAAGGAAAGTTGCCTTAATCTTGGACCACTACGATTTGGATACATCTTAATACTTGTTAGTGACGTCACCAAAGCAAGATATTTTTACAACTGGGTTTTCCTGCTGGCTGTGTTGGGGCACGTTGTGATCCCAGCACTCTGGAGACAAAGGCAGGTGGATCTCTGAGTTGAGGGGTCAGCCTGCTCTGCATTTGGAGTTCCAAGCCAAGCAGAGCTACACAATAAAACCCACAAAACAAAATAAAACCTCTTGAGGGGTTATAATCCCAGACTGAAGTCTTTAATCCCAGTAGTCAACAGCGAAGCCCACCAAAACAAAAGCTCCATGATTGCAATAGCTTTTTGTCACCGACAGGTTACTGTGAAAATTCACAGTGAGGCTTTATTTTAGTTTATGATTTCTGAGGTTTCAGGCTACAGTCTCATGGCCCTATCTTGTAGGGCTGTGTCTAGGCAGAATTTTATGGTGTGAGAACTTGGTAAAAACAAATACTGCCACCAACTGAGGAGGAGGGAGGAGAGGGAATATAACCCGGGACCTTATTCCTCAAGTAGGTTGCCAACTCCTAATTGCTTGTCCAGCTATGAACTCACCAATGTGTTAACCCCTTTATGAGGTGTGTGCCTTCCTGATTAAACCATCTCTCAGTGTCACTAGCTAAGGACAAGGTCTTTAACACATGGTCTGTGGCAGGCATAGGAGAGACAAGTCCAGGGAAGAGAACTTGTGTGACAAAACTTCTGGTGAGATACCACACACACACACCTGCTATTACCCCAGATATGGAACCCACCACAGACCAAAGTGTGGATACTACCCAACTTGGTGAACCAATGAGTTTTATTTTTGGTTTTTCTTTTTTAAAAAAATATATATATATTTATTTAATTTGTATACAGTATTCTGCCCGCATGTAACACCTTTATGCCAGAAGAGGAAACCTGATCTCATTATAAATGGTTGTGAGCCACCATATGGTTGCTGGGAACTGAACTCAGGACCTTTGGGAAAGCAGCCAAGTGCTCTTAACCTCTGAGCCATCTCTCCAGCCCCTATTTTTGGTTTTTCAAGACAGAGTTTTTCTGTAGTGCTGGTTGTCCTAGAGCTCACTCTGTAGACCAGGCTGGCTTTGAACCCAGAGATCTGCCTGCCTCTGCCTCCTGAGTGCTGGGATTAAAGATGTGCACCACCAATGAGTTATTCGGGTTACTTACAGGAATATGGATAAGGGGCTTCTTTCACATGAGCAAAAATGACTCAAGCCACACCACCAGTTTTAGGCATATTTTAACCAGTACAATTTGGTGAAAACTTTCCTCGTGATAACTCAATCCTATTTGAACAATAAAGTTTAAGATGTGACTTCATCAACTCTTTGTAAAGTACATGTGACATTTTCTATAAAGATGGGTTCTATAGATTGACACACTCATGATAAAGGTCTGGAGGAGGATCTCAAGTGACCTTGGCCACAAGGGGAAAGGTCACCCGGGCTATTAGCCACATCTGCCCACAGCTTTCTGGGCAGATAACAGGTTATATATCCCTTCCTTAGAATGAACAACCCTGGGGGTTTTTGTTTGTTTGTTTGTGTCTTTGTTTGTTTGTTTGTTTTTTGAGACAGGGTTTCTCTGTGTAGCCTTGGTTGTCCTGGAATTGCACTGTAGGCCTCAAATTCACAGGATCTGTCTGCTTCTGCCTCCCGAGTGCTGGGATGAAAAGTGTGTGCCACCCCGTCCTGCTGACAACCCTGTATTTAACATCACTGGTTCCTAACTGGGAATGGTGGTAGTACACACCTATAGTCCCAGCGCTTGAGAGACAGAAGCTCTTAAGTTCAAGGCTAGTGTGGTCTAAAGAGCAAGTTCCAAGACAGACAGAACTATACGGAGAAACCCTGTCTTGAAAAGCAGACAAAACATTCCTAGTTCCTTTACCGCTTGCTTATCTGTTAGCACAAGGACCTTCACTCCTCCCACAGAAGAGATGGCTCAGCATCGTGTACATATTTGCTCCTCCTTGAGTCACCAAACTACTGTTACTTTTTATTTCATTTAAAAAAAAAAAAATCTGTGACTAATCCAGAAGATGGAAGGTGATAGTCTAGTGACCCTACTGCACAAGGGTCTTTGTTTATTTGTTTTTTTAAGTAACTCTATATTCTTTCTGGAATATAATCTGTTTGGGGAAACCATTACATTGTTTCTAGGTTACTATATGGAGAAAGTTTTGTTTCTAAATTACTATCCGCTTATTAATAATTAACAAGAATTCAGCTTGAGGAAGAGTAAAAATGCATTTTATTTTATTTTATTTATATTTTTTATCTTTATTTTTTGTGGTTTTTCAAGACAGGGTTTCTCTGTGTAGCCTTGGCTGTCCTGAACTTGCCTTGTAGATCAGGCTGGCCTCAAATTCACGGAGATCCACCTGCCTCTGCCTCCCGGGTGCTGGACACATTTTATTTATAGACAAGCATTAGTGGAAATGAATCCTGGCAAGTGAGGCTGTTGAGAGGTGAGTGACTGAGTTGAACCATACACACACACACACACACACACACACACACTGCATAGTCTACTGTTATTGTTATTATTATTTATTATTGAAACAAGGTCTCACACTGTGGCCCCGGCTGACCATGACTTCATTGCAAACATTTTGTCTCAGCTTCCCAAGTGCTGCTATTACAGGCCTGAGCCACCACACCTAGCTTTTCTTATCTTTTTAGACAGGGAGCCTGCTAGTACAGCCTGAGTTCGTGTATGTCTGGAAGGAAACCTAGTGATAATAAAGTTCCATTTTTCTGCTTTAAGATAGACAGGAGTCAGACGGTACCTCAAAGACTAAGGTCTTTCCTGGGGTACTAAAGTAGCATATTCCCTGTGCTTAAATCATTCTCATGTCATTAGGTGCAGCCTTCTGGCAAGTGTGCTTTTGATACCAGTTATGAAGTCTTGACACCAAAATTAGTTCTTCAGTCATTAGTCATTCACCAACAGACTACAGGAATTTAATAACACACACACACACACACACGCGCGCGCGCGCGCGCGCGCGCGCACAAAATAGAGCCTAAATCAAATTAAACTAAAGCTCCAAAAGAAGAGCCTATGATCTCAGTAGATGGAGGACTTCCTAGGAAAGTGTTTAAATCACCAATAGGTGCAAAAAAGATGCAGAAATCATGATAAAGAATACCACCAGGGAGAATGTGAGCTTCAAGGAGTCAGATTTTGGGGTAGCAGAGAACAGGGAACCTGACCATACACATTAACTAGTCATGTAATTAATTTTTGTTATCTACCACAGCAAACATGAAGGTGAAAGAGCAGCTTGGAGGGATTTTTTTTTCCTTCCACTATGTTGGTCTTAGTGATTGAACCCACATTGTCAGACTTGGTGGAAAGCACCTCTACTCACTGAGGCAACTTGCCACCTTTACTCATGGATTTAAATGATTTCTTTAGTCCCATGATGAAAGTTAGACAGACTTCCGGTTGGGAGACAAAGGTACCATGGCTAGACTTTAAGGACGCCACATTTCCAAGATGGCCAACTTCTTCCTCCACCTCAAGACTTGAGACAAAAGCCTGGCAGCTTTTGTCTCCCACCAGCAGGGCCCCTACTGATGGTCTGATTCGACAAGTTCAAGGCCCTATTAGTACATGTCACTTATGTTTTGGACCAATCAACCCATGTATCTGTGTTCACAAACAGTGACCTTAAAACCCCCAGACCCAAGAAGAGACTTTATTTTCAGAGAGTCCTGTCTTTGCTCTGCAGAAGTCTGTCTGTTTCGGAGTCTGCGACACACGTTTTTCCTCACCATCAATAAATGGTGATTCTGTTCGTGGGGCTTGAGATTTCCTGTTGCTAATTGTCGACACCAGATTTTTCTAGTCTTTTAATTCTTTAACTGGCACAATCACACACAATCAACACCTTCACAATCAAGACCCTTAGATTGTATCATTTCTAGAGTGTATGAACACAAGGTAGAAAGCTCCAGGGCCCCCATTTCTTCCAGAATATTCTCTTTACAGCATTTTGAGGCAGAGCTGTCAGGCGTGTACATTTGCTCTATTCTGTGTCCTTAAAGTTAATGAGTAGTCCACCACCTCTACTCCAACAGGAGGCCTACTGGAATGGGTACTTCCCCTCTGGAGGAGGTGACAACGCGGAAAAAAAGAGGGGGAGAAGTGTTGGAGGCTGAGCGCAGACAGGCTATGAGGCAGTTTGGGGGCATATCTATAATCAGATGTGTGCTTGGCAGGTTAGGTGCCTATTCTTGATAAACCACAAAGCCAGCCATCCCACCAAGTTGTTTTTAGAGCTGGATCAAAATTAACATTATCTATTGCAACTGTTTGTTTTTGACACACAGAAAGCCAAGTCCCAAGAGGAAGATAAACACTGCGGACTGTAGATAATCCAGTCGAGCTAGGCATTGAGTTTGTCCATTCTTGGTGGTATTTAATGTCAGAAACTGGCCATGTAAGTGTGGATTTTAGTCAGTTCGTGAGTAAAGAGACAGCTTGAGTACGTGGCCACCATAAGCCACATCAGGAAGTCTGGTCTTGGGGACACTTTGGTTTCAGCCTAGTGAAGGTTGGAGATCTAAACCCTAAACAGTAAGCGAAAGTGTACTTCATTGATCCCCTGTTTTGTAGCCATTTGCTATGACAGCCCTAGGGCGCATGGTGCCTGGCCTTCAGCTCTGCAGAGATAAGACTTCTAGTGTCTTTATCCCAGGAGCCCTGTAAAAAGAGAGAAGCCACAGTAATCAAGTTTTTTATGGGGTTAGATGTGGGCCACCAGCCTGAAGCCAGGCATCTCTAAGATGAAAAGCAAAGGTCAGCTGTCACTTAGTTCTGAGTGAGACAACTAGTGAGAATCAGCCACATATGCAGAGAAAAGTACGGAGTGTGAATGCCTACAAAATGGAGAAGGATACGTTCACTCATGTAGTGCACCTACAGATTAAATGTGGGTACCTCGGGATCCCTGTCCAGTCTAAAGCTAGTCCTATTTGTAACAAAATACATAGCTGAATTATGCACAGTACTGACAGGGTCTACTTGTTCAGTTATTCATTTGGGTTTAAGACACCGTCTTATGAGGTGGCACACGCCTGTAATCATAGCACTCAGGCAGAGGTAGGTGGATCTCTGTGAGTTCGAGGCCAGCCTGGTCTACAAATTGCATCCAGGTCAGCCAAGGCTACAAAGAGAAGCCCTGTCTTGAAAAAAACAAAACAAAAGACACTGTCTTATGAAACTGTCAAACACCAGCCATTGAAGTACCTATTTAAGAATTTTTAAAGAAAACTGTTTCATATGAAACTTAATTCTGCCCCGTTCCCGACCCCGCTCCAGACAAGGTTTCTCTGTGTAGCCTTGGCTGCCCTGGACTCCCTTTGCAGACCAGGCTGGCCTTGAACACTTGCTCAGCCTGCTTTATTATAGAACCCAGGATTACCAATCCAGGAGTGGTACCACCCACCACTGACTGGGCACTCTCACATCAATAGCTCATTAAGATATTGCCCTACAGGCTTGCCTACAGCCTGATCTTTTGTTTTGTTTTTTGTTTTTCGAGACAGGTTTTCTCTTGCCGTACTAGCTGCTTTGTAAACCAGCCTGGCCTCAAAATCACAGAGATCCTCCTGCTTCTGCCTCCTGAGTGCTGGGATTAAAGGTATGTGTCACAACTGCCTGTATCTGTGACTATGTTACCTTATAACCAAATGTTGCATTGTGGTTACATTAAAGCATAAGACAAACACTTTGCTATTTGCCTGCAATTCCAGCACTCAGGAGCTGAGACTAGAGATTGTTGAGGCCAATCTGGGATACTTGTAGAGACCTTGCCCTAAAAGATACAAACTAGGGGCTGGAGAGATGGTTCAGGGGTTGAGAGTATTGCCAAGGGTCCTGAGTTCAGTTCCCAGCAACCATGTGTTGGCTCACAACCATCTATAATGAGATCTGGTGCCCTCTTCTGGTGTACATGAAGGCAAAACACTGTATCTATGATAAATAAGTAAAATCTAGAAAGAAAGAAAGAAAGAAAGAAAGAAAGAAAGAAAGAAAGAAAGAAAGAGAAAGAAAGAAGGAAGAAAAAAGAAACAAACCAGGTAGCTATACTGACACATACTTGTAAACACAGCACTTAAGAGGTAGAAGCAGCAAGCAGATCAGGAGTTCAGGGTCACCCTCCACTACATAGCAAGATATAGGCTAACCTGAGTTACATGAGCCCCCTTCTCCCAATTTCAGAAAAAGAAAAGAGAAAGCAAGCACAAACAAAATATGAAACTCCTATGCTACTCAGTCTTTCTCTATTTCTTGCTTGTTTGGGGATTATTTGTTTTTCCAGATTGGCTTTTTTGTGTAGTCTGGGCTGTCCTGGAACTCAAGAGATCTGCCTGCCTCTCTCTCTCTAATACTGGGATTGAATGTGTGTACCACCACACTCGGCAGTTTTATGTTATTTCTTATATCGGTACAAAAATAAAGAACAGGGTTTGAAAGTACTAGCACTGGAGTCACATCTGTTGTTTAATATCTCATAGACTTTAAGCAAGTTACTTAACATAGGAAGTTCCTAAAGCTTTTTCTCACCAATAAAAGAATGTTGTGAGGATCTACTAATGTTTCTGAGTCTTGCTGGGAATCTAATTACTGTGAATAACAGGACAGCATCATTGAAACAACAATAAGCTACCATAAGTTGCAGGTGAAGTCAGAGTACACCAGTGCAAGCACTTCTCACCTGCTGTTGCTCAGGCCTTAATGTCTATTGTGGCCCGAGGGACTTTTTGGTTGCCAGCTGTAGAAATTCATTCATTCTGTTGATGCTGGAGAAGAGCAGAGGCCAGGACTAGCTGCAGAAACCAGTGAATTAATCCAAGTCTCTGACTAGAAGTTCCCTATCTTCCACCCCTAGGATTTTTGGTTATTTTCTGTTGTTATTCATTTAATCTGAAATCCATTTTAACAGATGGACACAAGAATATTAAGGTTTGTCATAACACAGTGTACAGTGCTTGAGACAAGTGTGACTGTGGGGTGGGTAGGAGCTGGGATGTGGAGGCCTAAGAAGAGACTTTTTTTTGTGTAACTATGAAGAGGTTAAAGCAACATTTTCTCCAACAAACCCATGTGAACCAGAAACTCACTGCCAGCAACATTTCGTTCCTCATACTCTGCTGAGGTTTTCAGTTTTGTTATTCTGGTTCCCTGTGATAACTCTAAAGATTTTACCCCTGGGCAAGGAGAGCTGGGATTCCGACTGTGACTAGAGCAGTGTCTCCAACCCGTGGGCTCTGTTCTGCGTTATCCCAGAGTCACTCCAGCAAGCTTCATGCAGAGCTGTTTGCAAGGAGGCCAAGCATGGAGGGGGAGAATCGAGGTCAGGGTTGTTCATGGGTTAACTTAGCGGGGAGGTTTGAATTCATGTTCAGATGATGGTTAGCATGGTATCGATGTGGAATTTGGGGCTCTCAAACATTAAAAGAGCACAGAACAGAACCTCTGAGGGATTAAAAAAAAGTCAGATCACTTCAATGCAAGCAACCTTAAAGCTCCTAGAAAGTAATCCAAGGGGCCATTGGCATCACCACCTATATGTGGAGGTGCTGTCTGTCTGCAGTGCAGCCTGCGGGAGACTCAGAATACGTCAGGTGTGGCTTCTAGAGCTTGTCATCTCAAGATCCAATTAAAAACCGCTAAGGGGGTGATTGAAGGGTTGGTTAGGGTAAGTAAGAGTAGGCTGTTGTGTGTGTTGGATGACCCCTATCAAAATTAGGAGTCCACGCTCCCATGGGACCTTAGAAACAAGTCTTGTTCAGTTTTGAAACAGGGTATCCCCTGTTATTCTTCCTCCTCTTTATCTCTTCCTCATCTTCTCTTTCCCTTTCTTTCTTTCTTTTTGTTTGATTGTTTGTTTTTCGAGACAGAGTTTCTCTGTGTAGCCCTGGCTGTCCTGAAACTCACTTTGTAGTCCTGGCTGGCTTTGGAACTCAGAGATCTGCCTGCCCCTGCCTCCCGAGTGCTGGGATTAAAGGCGTGACCATCTGTCTGGAGACAGGGTCTTGATGGTAACATTCTTGAGGATGTTTTT
>OU015751.1:100561738-100572529 GCA_907169655.1 Acomys percivali
TGTGTGTGTGTGTGTGTGTGTGTGTGTGTGTGTGTGTGTGTGTGTGTATACATACCATGGCATGTATGTGGAGATCAGAGTACAACTTTGTAATCAAATGGTTTTCTTTCTTTCTTTCTTTCTTTTCTTTTTTTAGATAAGGTTTCTCTGTGTAGCCTTGGCTGTCCTGGACTCACTTTGTAGACCAGGCTGGCCTCAAACTCACAGGGATCCACATGCTTCTGCCTCCAAAGTGCCTGGCTCATATGGTTTTTCTATGCCCGCCCTTGCTCTAAATAATGACACAGAGACCCTTACATTTATTATAACCTTCAGGCACTATAGCTGGGCAGATACTCAGCTATTCTAACCAGAAAATACTCGCCTGGCATGTGTGCATGTCTCACCATTTGGCCCACTACCTGTCATCTTAGTTTCATCCTGGCACCTGCTTCTTTATCCCTATCCAAATGGCAACACCCTGTCTCTGAGGGTTCCCACCTGATACCCTCTCACTGGCTCAGAAGTTCTACCTTCTTCCCCTGCCCACCTATTGGCTGGTCAGCTCTTTCTTTAGCCAATCAGGTGATGCATCTACTGAGTCAGAAGATGCTTCATAATAATGACAATACGAAACCCCAGTCTGTAATCATATTTGCACAGAAATCAGCATTTGAGAATACAGAGACAATCTTTACACAGGGCCCAAAGACATCACTGCAACACAACTTTGTAAAATTAATTGCTCCTTCTACTTTAACGTGGGTTTCAGGATGGACAGAAAGTTAGGCATTTGTGGCAAGCACGTTTACCCACTGAGTCATCTCTCCAGCCCAGGCTTTCTATTTTGAATACACATTCAACTCAAGAATTTCCCTGAAAAAAAAAAGGAAATGAGGTAGGGCTGTTTAAGTCCCCTAAGGCCATTAAGTCCCACCACTTGGGAGGCAGAAGTAGGCAGATCTATGTGAGTTCCAGGTGAACCTGGTCTACAGAGTGAATTCCAGCACAGCCTGGGCTACACAAAGAACCTTGTCTCAAAAAACCAAAAGCCAGCCAGGCCTGGTGGCGCATGCCTTTAATCCCAGCACTCAAGAGGGAGAGGCTGGTGAATCCCTGTGAGTTCGAGGCCATTCTGGTCTACATAGTCCACGACAGCCAGGGATACACACAGAGAAACCCTGTACCACAAAACCAACAACAACAACAACGCCCCCCAAAACTAGAAACCATTAGGCCTTCTGAAGTTTTTTTGTTTTGTTTTGTTTATATGTCTTCACTTTCGCTTTCTTAATGGAAACAATAACTCTGGAAACCTAATGAACATTATAATTTTGAACATTTAAACATAAACCAAAAATAATGAACTCTTCGAGTTCCCTTTGTGTCATTTCACTAGAATCCCCTAGTTTATTGTGTTATTTTGGTATCTTCTTATGAATCCATGAAAAATCCATTTTTAATGCATCTGCAGCACTATCAGTTTGGATTTAGTTGTTTTCCTCTGATTGATTTAGGTTAAACATTTTTTTTCAGGACAACTCCAATATGGTATGCTTATCTACATGGTTTCTGTCAGGAGGCACATGTTGCCCATATAGTGTCAAATTTTGCTCATTTATTAACTTTGATTATTTGATCAAGGTGATGTCTACTAGATTTGTTCATTGAAAAGGTACCTTTACATCTTCTTAAAAGTGTGTGTGTGTGTGTGTGTGTGTGTGTGTGTGTAGGTCAGAGACAACTCACAGCAGTTGGTTCTCCACTATGAGTTATGAGAATGGAACTCAGATCTCTCTCCCTCTCTCCCCTTCTCTCCCTCTCTGTCTCCTCTCCCTCTGTCCCTCCACTCCCTCCCTCCCTCTCTTTCTTTTCTGAGACAGGATTTCACTGTGTAACCTTGGCTGTCCTGGAACTAATGCTATAGACCAGGCTGCCTCCAACTCAGAGATCCACCTGCTTCTGCCTCCTGAGTGCTGGATTAAAGATGTGCTCCTCCTGCCTGCCTGAACTCAGGTCCTCATGTTTGCACAGCACGAGTTTTACCTGCTGCAATGTCTCACCAGCCTGGTACCTTTACTTTGTCAAGACTAACAACTTTTTATATGGCATAATTCTTTAACATTACATAGTTTTTGTTCTTGTTTTTAATTTGTGTGTATGGCAGGGCATGGCATGAGACTGGAGGTCAAAGGACAGCTTGTGGGATGACAGAAGCCATTTCTGTGCCCATAAGGACTGGCTGTATCCCCTCTTCTCTAGGAATTTTGGCCGTGTGCACATGCAGCTAATGAAATATCCCCTTCTGTGATACAGATATAAGGTCAGACCAAACCTCATTCCCAGTCTCTTTATAGACCATATTTATAGTTTATTTTTCACAAGATGACTTAGATCAGTGGCTCTCAACCTGTGGGTCTTGACCCCTTTGAGGGTCAAATGACCCTTTCACTGGGTCGCCTAGGACCATCAGAAAACAGGTATTTTACATTACAATTCACAATAATAGTAAACTTACAGTATGATGTAGCAATGAAGATAATCTTATGGTTGGGGCTCCCCACATGAACTGTATTAAATGGTCACAGCGTTAGGTTGAACACCACTTAGATGGAGAGTCTCTCCGGCCTGCGCTCAACTCATGCTGTCTTGAGAACATAATCTAGACTCTATAAAGGCCTGTGCTCTTGAGGCCTGCAAGGACTGTCTTTTCTAAAACTCTCCAAAGCCAGTACTTGTTAAAGCTCATTTATTCTGGTTGTCTTGCTTTACAAATTATGCCTCTAAACAACCAATCCATGGTGACCTAGAGATCCGTCTGTTGACAAAACGAGCTACCTTTTTTAGTCTTCTTTGTTAATTCAGTGCATGCTACCTGTAAGTTACTACAGATTTGACATGACTGACTCCTTTCATCGTTCCTCTGTTGGTTGAGTGTATGGAATGAGAATGTAGCTATGTCTTCAAGATTCTGTTTGTAGGATTAATTTTTAAAAATCATTCTGGTTGTTCAGTGTAAATTTGGTAAAATGAAGGATTTGCTTTTGACATGGCAGTCATTGATGTGGGTTGTAGCATGGGATGTTTCTAAAATGCTGTTTTTCCTGATTCCCCCTCCCCCCAAGTTCTTCCTGTGACAGCAAAGGTTCTAGAACAATGCAGCTGTGGGAGGACTGTGACATCACAATGAACAACACCTCAGTTTGTAATTAAAGGAAGGAAAAGACTATTTTTTAAAAAAAGATTTATTTATTTATTATGTATACAGCATTCTGCCTGCAGGCCAGAAGAGAGCATCAGGTTCCGCCATAGATGGCTGTGAGCCACCATGTGGTTACTGGGAATTGAACTCATGATCTTTGGAAGAGCAGTCAGTGCTCTTACCCTCTGAGCCATCTTTCTAGCCCAAAAAGACATTTTGAAAACACGTCACAAAGTACTTTGGAGGAAATTTTAGTCAGACTTAAGTTGCATATACTCTAATACTGATCTCACTGGAGACAAGTTTTGCATTGGTGATGGTTGTGTGTTCTTTATAGTGTCACACACATACCATAGAAGCAGATGTTGCTCATCTACGACACCACCAAACCATTGCATACAAGATTTTTTTTTAACCAATCAATAAAGAGTTTAAAGACATTTGCATTCCTAAGCATTTCAGCTACATTACAACTGAACAATTAGAATATATACAGAATTGCTTTTTAGTTCACAGTGTTTTCATGTGTATCATTGAATTCTCAAAAGCAACCAAGTTTCTGGTTTCTGTGGTTCCCAAGGATCAGTAGAGTGCTGGCTAGTCTATTGTTTTGTACTTAGATATAAGAACAGTCTACACCAAATTTTTAGAATTTCAGTTGTTTGATGGTGGCACATGCCTTTAATCCCAGTACTTAGAAGACAGGGGTAGGTTGGATCTTTGAGTTCAAGGCAAGCCTGGTCTACAGAGCAAGTTCCAGGACAGCCAGAACTACCCAGAGCAATTAATTCCAGCTCTGGGGAGACAGCGGTAGGTGGATCTCTGTGAGTTCAAGGCCAGCCTGGTCTACAAAGCGAGTCCAGGACAGCCAAGGCTACACAGACCCTATCTAACCCATATATGTATATATATACTATATATATATATATATATATATATATATATAGTATATATGGGATAATATATAAAAGGCACTGCATTGAGTCATTTATGTCAGTTTTACTATGGATAGTTAGTCCAGCTTGGCTTTAAACTTAAAATCTTGATACCTAGACATCAGCCTGTGATATTGAAGCATGCTATTTCCTATTGTGTTGTATGGGATATGCGGACGGACACTCAGCCCCACCGCGGACTATGCCTTAGGCTTGAAAGAGTTCATGCGAAACAAAGCTGTTTCTGTCCTCCATTAAAGCCTTCGGGAACTTTTAAATGCCAAGGCCATGACATCACATGCACTTTATCTTCATGATAGGAAAACTGGTGAATGTTCTGGGACAAGTGAGTTTGGCAAATAGATATTACTAAGGCATTTCCAAGTGTTATGGAACTCTGGTAACATCTTTGTCAGCACAACCCGATAGGACACTGGAGAGGAGACCAAGACCCTGGACAGCCGCGCAGTGCCTGGAGCCGGGTGAGTGGAGCTGGGCAGCTCTTTTTCTCTCTACTCAACTCCAGGAGGGCCCACTTGTCCACTTCTGGGAAAGCCTGCGGGCCGCCGCGCGGGTAGGGGAGGAGGGGCGGGGCTGACTAGAAGAGCCGGGCACAAGCCGGAAGCCGTCCGCTAGGGCCACCCGTGCGGCTCCCTCCTCCACCCGCTCTGTGGCGGTTCTAACTGGCTGGCTCGGCTTCAGTCCTCGCTTTCGGTGACGCAGCCAGCCCCCCTCCTCTGGCCCCCTGCAGCGCCAGCCTGTGACGCCAACGGCGTAATCCTCTGTTGGGTGTTGGGGGTGGAGCCTTGGCCTCCACATTGTATTGAGTTTCTTCAAATGTTAAAATGTACCCGTTCCTTGTATGAAACTACAATTTATCATCTTCAAAACTGATGTTTCGGAGCCGGGCATGGTGTCTAACGCTCGTAATCCCACCACGGGCAGGGGTCGGGGGAGGTGGTTAAAAGAAAACAACTACAAAATAGGTCAATTAGATTCATTTGGGAACTTTGAGCTGTATTTATGCCTTCCCTCTGTACACCGGATATAGCATGGAGGCTTTCTATGTGAGGGCTGGGATAAGACACCCTTAGCCGGCCTGAATTGATTAATGTAATTTTAAATTTAATTTTCCTGTGAATTATCCTTTCCAAGTACTGCCTCTTGAAAGTCTGGGCGTGAAAAGCAGCTGAAGTTTTAGAGGATAGTTAATTGTTTTTAAAATTCCGAAAGGCTTTGTCTAATTTTACAGATTAAAAACAAGCTCAAAGATTGCCTAAGGGGATGCTATTCAAGCCACTGCCTTCATGACAATACTTTGGCCGGTTTGATTAAGGTGCCTTTAGCTTGCAGAGTCTGAGTGTGCCCCACTCCTACTCCCAGGCACCGCGCAGTTGATTTCCTGTTATGTTTTTTAGTTTCCGTCTTAAATTCTCTTTGTGTCAGGTCTCTCCCCCCCCCCCCCCATCATTGCTTTTGTTGGGCATAAGATAAGATCTTTGGCTTCTTTCCTGATGATTGAGCTGGCATTTCGTTCTTGCCCTTTAAATCACCACAAACTGAAATTGCAGGGTTAAAAAAACATTTTCATAAGGGTATCAAAACAAAATTAGCAGGCCTCCCAGAGATGTCAACTGAACACAGCCTAACTTACAGTAAGACTAAGTACATCTCTTATATCAAGGCTGGAAGAGGCAACCCAGGAGGAGGAAAAGGAACCTAAGAGCAGACAAAAGAGCCCCTACTCCCACTTGTTAGGAGTCGCACAGGAACAGCAAGCTAGCAGCCACAACATATATGCAGAAGACACAGCTCAACCTCATACAAGCTCGTGACTGTCCCTTCAGTCTCCCAGCCCCTATGAGCTCTGTTGATTCTATGGGCTATGTTCTTGTGGTGTCTTCGACCCCTCTGACTCCTACAATCCTTCCTCTCCATCTTCCTCAGGGTTCCCTGAGCTCAGACAGGCCATTGCTCTTTTGGTTTTGTCTGTTTGTTTGCTTGTTTGTTGACAGGGTTTGTCTGTGAAACAATTCTGGCTGTCCTGGACTCCCTCTGTAGACCAGGCTGGCCCAGAGCTCCTAGAGATCTGCCTATTTCTGAATCCCTGGTGATGGGATCAAAGGTGTGACCTACCACATCTGGCTTAAAAAAAAAAAAATCACTATAAGCTCCTAAGTATTTTGTTTTTAAAAAGATTCAGATTTTTGGAGTATTCTGGGTTTGGATATTAGGGATGTTCAACGGGTAAAAATCTAAGCAAAGATGGGCAAACTATGAGACATTTCTGGCCAGAGAAGGGGCACACTGTATGCACCACTGACTGAAGCGTTTGTTCCTTACTGGCTGATCTCTGTAGTGTTTGTGATTCTTTTGAGTCAACAGTAATTTGCAGAAACTGGTTGGAAAGAAACTCTTCAACTTCCCGAAAGCATATATAAGGACTTTTTATTTCAGTTTGCATATATTAAAAATATATAGAGCCCACTGCTCTATATTGCATATATTGTATACTTGAGAAATAATTGTTGTGCTGGTTGGTAATGGCACACACCTTTAATTCCAGCACTATGGAGGCAGAGGCAGGTGGATCTTTGTGAGTTGAGGCCAGCCTGGTCTACATAGCAAGTTCCAGGACAGCCTAGGCTACATAGAGAAACCCTGTCTAAAAAAAAAAAAAAAAAAGTTCGGTCTTACAACCAGCTCCAACTTCTACTCCGGGGAATCCCATTCCCTGTTCTGGCCTTTGAGGGTTCCTACTTGCCAGTGTACATACACTTTCTTTAAAAAAATGTTGATTTTAATGACAATTGCTAGATGGATAGTAAAAACAGGAAATAAAGAGGGGTTAAGTCTGTAATCTTAAATCCATTTTTTTTTTTATTAAGATAAATGATTCCCAGATCTCTGTATTTCTGCATGCTGTCCTTGAAGTCTGTAAATCTGTTTTTCAAAAACAGAACAAAACAAAAAGCTCTGCCATCTATGGTGGTGATTCTTTAACCTCATCCTCTCAGAAGTAAACTACAAAGTTCTGAACCTCCATCCCAGAATGGTAGAAAAAGAAAGTGTGCTTGTTCAGAGAGAGTTTTGTACAGGTATAGGACTTTATTCTCTGTGCTCTATGTTGTATTTTAAGACAGCGGAGGGGACAAGGGCATTATTGTTAGTTTTTGTGGCTTTAAAATACAAATAAAATAATTATTGGATGATATTTATCTTTAAATGTCAACAGTACTGCTGACATTTTCTCTGGCAGAACAAGAAATAAGATCTTTACACCTAAAGTGACATGGGAAGGGTGGGCGTACATCTTATTCTCACATTCATGCAATAAAACTGAAATGAGAGCTTAAAAGGGCAAGACATCGGAGCTGAGTCCTTCAGCCCAGCAGTTAAGGTGGATGCTCTCAGGCCAAGGAGTGTAGCTCAGAGGTGGAAGGGTAAGCTGGGCTCCACCTCCAACAAGAAGAAACAAATAGTTACCCTTAAAACTGACAATGGAAGTCCACAGGTGTCTAGTCACAACACTCCAAGGGCAGAAGTGGTCGGTTCTCTGAGTTTGAGGCCAGGCTGATCAATCCACAGAACAAGATCCAGGACAGCCAGAGCTACATAGAGAAATTCTGTCTTAAAAAAAATCAAAAAAGAAGCGAAGTAAACAGACAGCATTAGTGGAGGATCTGGATTTTTGTTTCATTGCTCTGGTGCAGAGTAGGAAACATCAAGGAGGATGCCACATACGTGAAAGACCATAGTGTTTGGAAAGCCTTTTCTTCTGGTGTGGTGAATTTCCTGATTTGATTGGAAAGCAGTTGACTTTATTTGCAGCAATATTAAGTAACTACAGCTGTTACTATTTTGGTGTAGCAAATTAAATTTTTAAAAGATTCATTTATTTATTTTGTATGCAGTGCTCTGCCTGCATGACAGAAGAGGGTATTAGATCACATTGTAGATGGTTGTCATCCACCATGTGGTCGCTGGGAATTGAACTCAGGACCTCTGGAAGAGCAGTCAGTCAGTGCTCTTTACCTTTGAGCCATCTCTCTAGCCCCGTAAATTAAATTTTTAATTTTGCTTGGCCTATTGGCTAAAATCAAGCAACAAAACAACCATTTTGTTTTATTCATGGTTTCTATAGGTCAGAGATTCAGCCAAGATATGACAGAGATATTTTAACGAGTTTTCAGGTTTTGGCTACAGATTGGGACTTCTACCTTATGGGGCTTGCTTTTTTTTTTTGTTTTGGTTTTTGTTTTGGTTTTTTTCAAACAGGGTTTCTCTGTGTAACAGTCCTAGCTGTTCTGGACTCACTTTTGTAGACCAGGCTGGCCTCGAACTCACAGTGATCTGCCTGCCTCTGCCTCCCGAGTGCTGGGATTAAAGGCTTGCGCCACCACACCTGGCCTGGGGCTTGCTCTTTTTACAGTGAGCACTCTCAGAATAGTCAGCTGATTTTGTAGTAGTTCTGGGCTCTAAACATGAGGCTTTTGTTGAGTAAGGTAAACACTGTACTACCTTATTGCTCTGCCTTAGTCCCATGTCCAAGAGCTATAGGTTGGAGTAGTCACAAGGAGTGGCCACACCCCCCATATCTCCAAGGAAAGTGTGTCAAAGATATGGAGCCATTCATGGCAATATAACCATAAAGGTCCACTAGTGGCACTCATACCTTGGAGGTAACCAACAGGTCTCTAATTGGTCAGAAGACCTGCTCAACAAGAGGTAAATCATGCCTGGTACTGGAAACCTAGTCAGCTACCCAGGGCTAGTGAAGTCATGGATCTCGGAGAAGAACCTAAAACCACCTCTATAATACACCAGAACAATCCCTAACTACACTTTAAGCATCTGTCCTTATACCCACAGATGAGTGTGGTCCTCAGACCCTCATCAAGGAAACTGCCCTTTGCACCAGATGGCAACAGACCTTATGGAAAACCACAACCAGTCAAAATGCAAGGCTGTAGGACCCAGTCCCAATACATATGTCCACAGAACACGCGAGCACCTAAAGGTCAGGGACATCGCACGAGAGCAGACAGAAAACTTATGTCTCTGTTTCTGAAAGTTGACGATAGCCTTGCTCCTTGCCGCTCATTCTTCCTCTGTTCTCGTAAAACCTTCTTCCTGTGTGTTTCCGTCATCTCCTCCTCCCATAAGGAAACCAGACATTGGATTTAGGACCCAATTCCGAAAGGGACTTCTTTTTAATTTAATTAGTTTGCAAAGACACACATTTCAAACAAGGTCACAGTTTGGTGTTCTAGGTGGATGTGAATTTCAATACTGTAGACAGGATTGGCATCACAGATTTCTCCCTTTGCCTTAGGATCCAGTGTGGCTCAGCAGGAAACTCCTACTTCACCAGTCTCTAAGTTTCATCTTTAAATCAACTACAAACAAACATATCAAATACATTTTGTATTAAAGTAGAATTACCAGCCTGGTCTACAAAAGTGAGTCCAGGACAGTCAAGGCTACACAGTGAAACCCTGTCGCAAAAAAACCAAAAACCAAAAACCAAAACCAAAAACAAAACCAGAATACAATTACAAGATCACTTTGTAGCAGGAAGTTGGCCACTGACAGGAGTTGCCCATCAGCCCTGTGGCCTCACCAGGAGCCCGCTCTCTCCACTCTTCCCAAGAGGGTTTGTTAGTCCCTCACCCACTTTAGCATCCATCTTTCTGTGCATACTCCTTTATCTCTCCTGCTTCCTATTTCTTCTGAGTTCTATATTTCTTTTTCTACATTTTTGTTTTGCTTTGGTTTTGGTTTTTGGTTTTTCGAGACAGGGTCTCTCTGTGGAGCCCTGGCTGTCCTGGACTCACTTGGTAGACCAGACTGGCCTCCAACTCACAGAGATCCTCCTGCCTCTGCCTCCTGAGTGATGGGATTAGAAGTGTGTGCCACTGTGCTGCGCTCTTTTTTCCAGGTGTTACTAGACATTCTGATAACACTAAACTGTAAGCATCCTTGATTCTCAGATTACATTCTACCTCAAAGTAATGAAGTTTTTAGGTTTTCTTGTTCCTTTCCCCTGACTCATATTGATGTTCTCATCCAAACTAACCCTCAACAATACCTAGAGACGTCATCTCACTTCTGCTCTCTTCCCGTCATAGCATCTCCCCAGGTCCACCATCCACTGCCTGGATCCTGAGGCTTTCATCAGCATTAGCCTGTGTTTAGAGCTATTTCTAGGGAATATTATGTCTTTTGTGGTCTGTTTGGAAAATAAGAATGCCACTTAGCCATCGAGTACATTTTGGACCACAAAGTCAATTAGTTACAGATAACTTTGGAATCTCCAGCTTGACTTGGACCTTGTGTTTGATGCTTTAGTAGTGTCACACTTGCTCACTCACACAGGTTCCTTCTACTCTCTAGTCTGTCCCTTTACTTCCCTGGGAACTGGGAAGCCCTGGCTCCTAGAGGAGACCTCTTCCCCTGCAGTCCTCTCTAGTGCACTGGCACAGGTTTCTGCCTTTGAGCCCTCTTCTCCTGGCAGCTTTCAGACCATTTCTCTACCTCGTTCCTCCTGCCAACTCCTGTTTTCCGATTACACCATGCTCTACTTCTCTGTAGTGCATCCTTTATGTAGCCCGGGTTCTATCACTGCGTGTGTGTGTGTGTGTGTGTGTGTGTGTGTGTGTGTGTGTGTGTGTG
>OU015751.1:100576263-100593667 GCA_907169655.1 Acomys percivali
TAAAATTTTAAAAAAGGTCTTTTAATAAACTACAACTCTTTTTTTTTGAGAACCCTATAAACATGCTCTTAATATACTTTATTCTTTCCTGCAATGGTTTTCTTTCTTTCCTATCTTTCTTTTTACTTTCTTCTCTTTGTTTCTTTTTTTTTCTCTTTCTTTCTTTTTTTTTGGGGGGGGGGGGCGGGGACAGGTTTTTTTCGTGTAGCCCTGGCTACTCTGGAACTCATTCTGTAGACCAGGCTCGCCTCAAACTTGGAGATCCACCTGCTCCTATGTCCGGAGTGCTGGAATTAAAGACGTGTACCACTTGGCCCACTTTCTTCCTTTTTTAATTTATTTTATTTTATTTTTTTCTTTTGTTTTTTCGAGACATGGTCTCTCTGTGTAGCCTTGGCTGTCCTGGACTCACTTTGTAGATCAGGCTGGCCTCGAACTCACAGCAATCCACCTGCCTCTGCCTCCCAAGTGCTGGGATTAAAGGAGTGTGCTACCATGCCTGGCTCAGACTTTCTATTTTTAATAAATCCCAGCTGTGCTTCATACTGACTTGTCCTGAAATTACTTTCCCCGTCCCCATGAAACCAAGGATTTGGTTTTACTTGAATTGAGGTTTCTAAAAGATTAAGAGTGTTCCCCAGGCCTCTGTGGGTGATAGTGTAGACCTGCACCCCATCCCTGCTCCTGGCAATACCAGTAACAGTGCCAAGGTGAATATCTTTTATAGACATGCTCTTTTTTTTTATAAAAGATTTATTTATTATGTATACAGTATGCATCAGATCACATTATAGATGGTTTGTGAGCCACCATATGGTTGCTGGGAATTCAACTCAGGACCTCTTGGAAGAGCAGTCAGTGCTCTTAACCGCTGAGCCATCTCTCCAGCCCCTATAGACATGCTCTTGACATTGAAGCATAACTGTTCTCAAGAAGTCCTTCACCCAGGGCTTTGTGGTGCATTTCAACAGACTTCCCCTGTGACATTAACAGGAGCAAAGGTGACCACGCTGGATTTGAGAGCTCCAGTCTCCACTTGGTCTGTAAGGACTGTATGGATACCATCAGTTGTAAACATTGTAGAGGGCCAGATTCAAAGGCTGAACAGCTAGGCAAGCTGGTGGTGGAATGTAACCTAAAGCGCAATGCACAGCCCGGAACACACAATCAGCCCGAGACTGTACGTTGTAACGTTGTTTGGATGAAGTCTCTGTGTCCAGGGGCATCCACGCTAGTCACACATCTGCTGGTCTCAGATTTCCACAGTTGCTGGTCAGGTGCCAAGTAGTGGCAGGCTTCTTCATATAAATGTGCCCAGTGATGGTGATATTGGTAGGCGTCCCTTCCACTTCCAGCTGTGACTTAGTGGGAGTTTTCATAAAATTTACATTTCAGCAGTAATCTCATTATTTGGGATAGAAAGTTATTGGCAATTTAAAATATACTAGCTATAATATGTTTATCATTTCTAAGAAATTTAATATTGCCACAATATTTAAGAATATATAGTCCCTACTAATTTTTTCCAACTGTCTCAGAAAATATAGTTTTAAAAGTTTACATCAAGATTCCATTAATCTTCCATATTGATTTATTTCCTAATGTCGACACAAAACATCCTCCCGTAGCTTCTTGCAGAAACCCTAGCTCTTCTGTCTGTGTGTCTGTCCTTCTTTTCATTCCCATATATACTTTAGGTCAGTCACTGGACCTGTGCAGAGCACAGCATGAATGTATACATTTTTCTTTCCTTTTGGGTTGGAGTAGAGTAGAAATTAAAGCTTGTATTCAAATTTCCATATTGTTAGGTAATTAGTTTTTAAACAAAAATTTTAATAATTAATCAAATTTTAGAGGAGCATTTCCTCACCATAAATATATTAAATAAGCCTCATTCTATTTTACCACGTGAATAAATGGTTCTCTGGTTAAGGAGATTTAGCATATAACATACCAGTGCCATCTAGTGGACAGTATGAATTTAGCATCGTTGGCTTTGTGTTTGACAGGAAGTCTGAAACTTGCAAGGACTAGGAAGCATAGCCAGCTGTATCCTTGGTGTCTCTGTGAAAAATCTTCCCAAGTAGAAGAGTATCGTGAGACCTAAGTGTGGTGGAACACACCTGTTATACCAGCACTGGGAGACAGAGGCACAAGGACCCCAAGTTCCAGGTCAGCGTGGGTTGTATCCTAAAACCCTGTTTCTAAATCCCAAACCAACCAGCTAACCAACCAAAACCAAATCCAATCTCACTGGGTGTGCTGGTGCACACCTTTAAACTCACTTGTGATACAGAGGCAGGGGGCACTGTCTGAGTCTGAGGCCAGCCTGGTCTACAGAGTGAGTTCCAGGACAGCCAGGGCTACACAAGAAAACTCTTGTCTCAAACAAAAACAAAAACAAAACAAAAATACAAAAAAAAAAAAAAAAAAAAAGAATATCATCATCTCTACTCTATGGCCCCTACACTTACATTTATTTTTTTGGTTTATTTTAGCGTCCATTTAATTTTAATCTTTTGTTTTGAGGTAAGGTATGTGAAGCTCAGGCTAGCCTGGAACTTGCAACCCCTGTACTTCCGCCTCTTGAGTGTTGGGATGACAGGCATGGGCCACTGTGTCTAGCTTCATTTAACTTAATGGCTACCTGGAAAATAGTACTGTGAGACATCACAAGAATATTTTAATACTCTTTTGTGTGGGGAAAAAACGGGCCTCTAGTTTCATGCCAATTACCTGGCTATTAAAGGAGACTGTGTTGTGTTCCTGTTTCCTGTGGGGTGTTCCACCTGTCCATCTGTAGTTGGCCTTTTCTAGTAATGAACAAAGAGGAAAATGGTAGCTATGATGGGCTGGACCTGGTAAAATGATACAGACTCAAGGCAGCTGTGGCCGAGACAAGTTGCTAGTGAACGATGCTGCCATGTGGTTATTTAAACACCGTGCCACACGAGTTATCCAAGTCTTGGTCATTTAGTTTAATTATTTTATTTTATTTTATTTTATTTTATTTGTATAAGTGCATTGCCTGCATGTCATGTGTGTGCCTGGTGCCCAAAGAGGCCAGATGCCTTTGAACAAAGAGTTACAAGTGGTTGCAAGCCACCACACAAACCTTGGGTCTCCAGAAGATCAGTAAGTGCTCTTAACTTTGGTGCTATCTCTCTGGTCTCAGCCATTTAGTTAAAAGAAAAAAAAATAATGGATCTAAAGATTTCAGGCAGAAATTTAAGACACTTTTCTCTTTGCAAGACTCCAAAAGGATTTTGGTGGTAGCCTCAGAACCTGCTGTGGATATTTCTGTTCAATCCAGCCAACTCCTGAGAGTTCCTGCAGTGTCAAAATATTGTGTTGTGTGTGAATCACCAGTGCTTGGGCCAAGTGCAAACCAACTACAGTTTTAAATAGGCTAAATGGGAGCCAGGACCTGCTACATAATTGACGTGTTATCTAGCAAGTAGTCTTTAGGCCTTAGAGCGATTTCGGTATCTTCTCTCTTCTCTCTTTTGTTTAAAGGTTGTTTGCCAAATAATTTTGAGTCATGAATAAGACAGTTGCCTCTGCTCTTGAGTAAAATGGAATTGGAATATTTCCTCATCATAAAAATCCCTTAACAGCTTGCCATGTGCATAATCCCCAGCTTCTGTTCCAGGAGCATCTGCTCATATAATCGACTAATAGGACATCAAATGGCACCAGCAGTTATTTTATTTTTACTACTTTGCAATTGAAAAACAAATAGGGTGTGTGTATAGTAAGTTAATGTAAATAGTCCGTGAACACAAGCTTCCAAAGAACAAGCTGCAGCCTCAGGAGATTGAAGTGCATGAGAAGCATGCCTGTTCCCCGCATGCCGTGGGCAGCAGGTTCGGGTGACAGCAACGGTGGTGGCAGTGAGAGCAGCACTCAACACCCACAGAACACTTCTACACCAGGCCATTCTGGCCCATGTCATCCTCACAGCAATCTAATGAGAGAGATTCTAGTCTGTAGCCTTGGCTGTCCTGGAACTTGGTCTGTAGACCAGGCTGGCCTCAAACTCACAGAAACCCCTGCCTGCTTCTGGCTCCCAAGTGCTGGGATTAAAGGTGTGTGCCACCAATGCCCGATGATACTGTTCTTACACACATTTTAGAGACGGCATTGAGGTATGATGCGGTTAACTTGCATGCTCACTACTCTGCAGAGACACAGACTGTGTGCTGTGATCAGCTCTAAATTTCTCCATACTGTACAAAACAGTGGGTCATCTTCCCCCAACTGTGCCTTGCTTTGAGAGACTCTACTTTTCAAGTAGTTTTGGAGTCCGTTTTGAGGGAGAAGGACCACTTGTAACGAACTATAGAAATGATCCCTGAAAGTATAGTCTTGAAGGACCACTTGTAAACCACACCATCTGTGTGGCCCTACCCGGGCAGCTCAGACTGGTGAGTGGCTTATTCCTGGGAGTAGAAAGAGTCCCTTACTATGAGACTGGAGAGACAGGTCAGTGAGTAAGAACAGTGGCTGCTCTTGTAGAGGACACCGGTTCAGTTCCCAGCGCCAACATCAGGGAGACAGCAAGTGGCTATAACCGTGGTTCCAGGGTACCCTATTCCTGCTTCTGGTCTCCTGGGATATCTGCATGTACACAGTGCACATACAGTTACCCAGGCTAATGAACACGATACAGTACAACATAAAGTAAGTCTTAGATAAAACGAGTGCTATACTGTAAATTTGTCCCGGTGAGTTGAGACAATAGGGGCACATGGGAGTATAGTAACCATGTCAGGAAAGACTGGGCCAAGAGCTCAGGCTCATCACACAAGGCAGGGAGGGGTATTGTGCCCTCCTCTAGACCCCACAAAAAGCTGAGCACATCACACTGTGATGACAGCAGTCTCCACCATCCTATCACCTGACTACCAAGTAATTGCTGTGTGTGTAGCAGAGGACTCAGGATTGTCCTAGGGTTCTAGTGTCACTAAGTCTCTACTCCTGCGCCCCCATCTTCTTGCCCTCCCCACTCCAGCCTCCCCCACCACTCCGCCCACCTCCACAAGATAAGGTCCCTATGTAGTCCTGGGCATCTTAGAGCCTGCTGTTGATTAAGCTGTCTTCCAACTTACAGAGTTGCACCTGCCTCTGCCTCCCGAGTGCTAGGATTAAAGGCGTGCACCACTCCCAAACCTGACCCACAACAGCAGCTTCTCCAGCCTGGCTTCTTATCTTATCAATAAAGAGACTTTGAATTCATATCAGTTTTTCAGATTTGGTTCCTTGGAGAGGACTCCTGGAAACGTTTAGCCTCTTAACTTTCTATAACCATTCTGCCAGCCTCCCCCCACTCCTCAGGTATATTTACCATATGGATGACATGTAGCATGTGATCTGAGAACTAATATTACAATTAAGATCAGGGTAAAAGAGCCAGTGTTTGCCTTATCTGGGTTGACGCAGGAAGTATAGTGGTATCTGTAGACTGCTGTGAGGGACTGTGGCCACCATCCCTGGTGCATTGATTGTTACTGAATAAATTATAATATCGTGGTGGGGACATTAAGATGGCTCAGTAAGAAAGACTCTTAGCCCCAAGCCTGAAAACCTGAGTTCTATTCCCAGAACCCACAGGGAAGGAGACAACTGAGTCCTCGAAGTTGTCCTCCATCTTCCACCCACATGCTGAGGCATGGACCCCCTCTACCCCCAACTCATTAGCGAGGGCTGGGCCATTTTGTAAAACTCCCCCTGGTTAGTGATTTCCTGAAACATGATTAGCAGTCATAAAACTAAAGCAACTTGTTTCCCTAGACTCCTGCTACCCCCGTCCCGCTGACCCCAAGGTACCCCTGGCCACCAGAGTTGTTTATCAATCGCCTGGCATTCTTTTACTCGATATTCGCCACTCAATTTCTGGACATAAAGGAAGCTTTCCAATGCCCCTTCCCTTCTGCCCATTTCTCCCTTTTAACTGTCCCTAGTATGTAAGCGGACAGCGACTTCCCTGCTTTCAAGGTCTGGAGCTTTCCCTTTGGCAGGTTTTTCTTGGATTAAACATGTCTGTTGTTGAAAACACTCATTTTCTTATCTGTCTGCCTTTCTTGACATTTTGCTCAGTGGACTTTTCAGGGAGTTGGGGTGCAGGCTCTCTAATGGGGTTTCTCTTCTGTTCCTTTCTTCCTTTGCCCCCCTCCAACTCATGAAACCCCTCTTTATGCTCCAGTGATTCGGACAGGGCATGTCTCTCCATTCCATTCCTTTCATCCACCACTGGCTGAATCAAACTTAGTGAGTTTTGAGAATTTCCCTCTTCTACAGGCTCTTCCTTCCTGACCACACACTAGGCAGACCAGCTGGAGAGCTCCTCTCAGATAGGGTCATCTTGTCAGCTCTCCCCCCACCCCCCCCCCCCCCCCCCCCCCCCAGGGTACCTATTATCATTAGGATCCCTTAAGAAAAGGCATCCTTTTCCTTCTTGCTGCCCTGCTTTCTTTCCTAAAGACTTTATTTCTTGTGTGTAAAAAAAAATTTTTTTTTTCCCTGCATGTATGTGCACCACCAGCATTCCCAGTGTGGAGTTCAGAAGCCACACATGGGTGCTGAGAATCAAACCCAAGCTCTCTGCATGAGCAACAAGCGCTCTTAACCTCTGAGCCATCTCTCCCATCCCTGCCTTTCTTCCCGCTGGGGAAAGTCTCCTTTCTCATCCCTTCTTATTGCCACGGCCCAGGGACATCTTCTGACCAGACTAGACACTCTCTTTGGCATGTCTCTTCAAACGTCCGCCAGCCCTGTATTAAAAGGGAGTTAATTGATAAGTCAAAATGGCTCATGTTTTATTGGAACATGGCCTGGCCACTATGCCCCCTTGAAATTCAAAAGGACCCTGAGTTCTTCCAGTGTAACAGGAAGTGGCTGACCGTCCCCTGCATTGAAGCTTTTGTCTGTTTCCACTCCCACCCTTCTCTTTGTTCATCTTGCTCCACTTTTCTCCTTTGCGAGACTCTTCCCTGTTAGTCTCCTAAAGCGGGCACCCCTCCTCTCAGAGCTAAGCCTCCTCTGGATTTGTTTTCTTCGTGGGCCTCCAGTTAAGTCTCTTCTTGTCCTTGATGACCCTCCCTGCTCCCCCTGCTGCTCTTCCTCTTCCTCCTTATCCAGCCAGACCTAATCTGAGGACACCATCCTCTCCAGACCTAGCCTCAGCCTTTGAGCCACCTCCTGTTCCTGCACCAAGCCTGTACCTGCTCCCTTCTTTTTCTGCCAAGCCTCCACCTACCCCCACCTTTTGCCACTAAACCTCTACCTGTCTTGACTTTCCCCACTACAAACTCATCCTTGGTCTGCTGTTTTCCTTGCCCAGCCCTACTCCATTCTTCCACTTTTCAATGGGAATGGGTCCCTGAGAGCTCTATATATATCCATGACTTCTCTCTCTTGAAGATCTATCTCAAAAAAGCCTTTGGGCTGCTTCGTCCCAACACTAATGCTGGACACAAAGAATTTCAGTATTTTACTCAGACTTTGCCTGTCATGGCAGCTACATCACTTTGATTTCTATCCCCTCTCCTGAAAACAGGAGGTATGTTTGATCTTTAAAAAAAAAAACAACAAACAAGCCACTTTTTTGTTTCCTTTTGTTTTTCAAGACAGGGTCTCTCTGTGTAGCCTTGGCTGTCCTGGAGTCATGTTGTAGATAAGGCTGGCCTTGAATTCACAGCAATCTGCCTGCCTCTGTTTCCCGAGTGCTGGGATTAAAATAAAAAAATTAAAAAAAAATTCTTTGTGAATTTCACATTATGCACCCTAATCCCACTCATCTCTCCATTCCTTCTTATCCACTCTTCACCCTTGCAAACTCCCCTACAGAGGAAAACAAAAAACAAAAACAAAGAAAAAATAAAACAAAACATTAAGAGACAACAACTCTCGATGGAAGCTGTAAAGCGTCATATTGTGTCTCATAGTATTTCCTTTTGTCCACACATCTTTGCTTGTAAATGTTCATTGTAATGAGTCACTGGTCTGGTACGAGGCCTCTGGCTTCTGCTACACTATCAACACTGGATCCTCACTGAGATGCCTCTCGGATATCCTGCTGTTGCCCTGTATCATGGACATCTGCAGGACCGGCCTGTAGGTGTACTTTTTTGGGCTATTTATTGGATTCTTATATCAACCACGTTTCTAACCTTTGTTCCACCCTAATCCCTTTCAACCTCCCAACACTAGGTTGGAGAGAAAGAAAGTTAAGAGTGCTGATTGAGATTCCTAGGGCCGGAGTACAATCTATGTTGTCAGAATATCCAGCAGTCCAGCAAAGCAGCAATGAAAAATGCAGCAGCAGGGACCAGCAGCAGCAGGGACCAGCAACAGGGACCAGCAGTCAGGATAGCAGCAGGGGAGCAGCAGTTGCCCTAGGCCCTCTCAAAGCTCTCCCATTTATACCCTCTCTAGAGTCCCAAGAATCAGACTATCTGCATCTGGCAAAGATCATGCCCCTTCTAGAGCATGAGACAATCATAGTTATTGTTTGTGGGCAAATTGAAGCAGCCCCATATCCCACACCTGGGATTAGAACAAAAGCACATTCACACAACATAACTGGGTTCTCAAATTCTCACTACATGAGTCTTTTCATGCTCTCCAGCAGTTCATACATGAAGTAGATGTTGGGGTGGGCCAACTCAAAGCCCTGGGCCTGGGTGGTATGTGAGTTGGCCAATCTGCCAGCTCTCCTGCACCCACACCACCAGGGTGAGCTCTCTAGTGCTGCCCTAGCTAGCTCACCCAATGTGACAGCCAGTGAGGGGAAGGCCAGCTCTCTTGCTCTCATGACCCTGGGGCCAGTTCTTTCTCCTGCCACATGTAGCAAAGAGGTTGCAGGGCATCTCTCCCTTGCCCACACCACACATAACAGACAAATAGTGGGGCCAGCTTTTCCTTGCTCATGTCCTCAGGGACAGCTCACCAGTGCCCCAACCACCTAACCAGCTCTACTGTGCAGCCTACATGAGAGGTGGGCCAGCTCTTGAGGATTCTGAGCCAGTAAAGGGCAAGGCTGCCTCTGCATAGGCCATGGACATCAACGTGGTCCCAAGTGGCTACCCAAACAGGGACATCTTCATGGTCTTTAGTTGTAATATGAGCCATGGACTTTTAAACAGACCCTGTTGCTACATGGCCACAGACCCAGACATGGCCCTCAGTGACTGGGATATCACCATGGCCTCTGGTAGCAGGGCAGCTACTCACATCAGGCCATTCCTCTCTACCCTTGCATCTCTAGTTCCACCCTTCTTCATAATGCTCAAACTGTTCTGTTTATCTTTCTCTCCCATTACTCCACCATATACTTGCACGTTATAGTGGTTTCTGCTACTGGGGGTGGGCTGGTGGGCTGTGTGGTGTGGTGGCTAGCAGGCATCTGGGTGTCTACAGCTCATCCATGTATCATGGCTGCAGGCAGGCTTCTGGGGTGTCTTCTCCTGCCCTTGGATCTTCTTCATGACCAGGAATATTAAAAGGAGCTCTGTTTTTTTTTTACCTCCTCAGAAGGAACTAACACTCCAGTTCAGACATTAATTCCTCTTGAATCTCTAAATTTTCATGGAGGAAAAAAAATTATATCTATCTCCCAATGTCAGCCCATCTCCTAGATAATTATAGTGTTACCCTTTCAGAACCTGATGTTATAACAACACTGAATATCCACTGAGGGAAGTTGTCTCCTGACCAAAAGAATGGACTCTACCTCTGCTTGGAGACATGCCACGATCTCTTCCCATAAGACCAAAAGTGCCAACAAATCTGGGCCCAGGGAGGCCTGTGGAGACTGATGCACCAACCAAGGGTGGTGCACAGAGAAGGCCTAGGCCCCCTGCTCAGATGTAGCTGATAGGCAGCTCTGTTTCCAAAGGGGTCCCCTAATAAGGGGAGCAGGGGCTGTCTTTGCCATGGACTCTGTTGCCTGCTCTTTGATAAGGGGCATGAGGGGGCTGGGAAGGGGCTACAATCAAGATGTAAAGTGAAAAAAAAATTAGATAAATAAATAAATAAAACACCTAAACCAGATGGCATGACCAATCACCTAGCCAAGGGATCATGCCACAGGAAGATGGGTTCACCTTAAGCTATCCTAAAAAGATACGAAGAATTATTAACACTCTAGTTCTTTCCTAGAATCCCCACCCTCATGCAGTAGCTTACAGAGCCACCGTCACACAGCTTTGTGAGTAGCTTACAGAGCCACTGTCACATAGATTTGTGAGTAGCTTACAGAGCCACCGTCACACAGCTTTGTGAGTAGCTTACAGAGCCACCGTCACATAGCTTTGTGAGTAGCTTACAGAGCCACCGTCACATAGCTTTGTGAGTAGCTTACAGAGCCACCGTCATACAGCTTTGTGAGTAGCTTACAGAGCCACCAGCACACAGCTTTGTGAGTCTGTCTTACTCAGAAGAGTAAATTACTCAGAAAAGTGTCATTTTCCTTTTCTTCTTTCTTTCCTTTTTCTAAGCATGATTTCCCTAAACTCTGGAGTTCACTTAAAAATTCTATTTTAGGCCGGACGTGGTGGCATACTCCTTTAATCGCAGCACTCAGGAGACAGAGGTAGGAGGATCTCTGCAAGTTTAAGGCCAGCCTGGTCCACAAATCACATCCAGGACAGCCAGGGCTGTTATAGAGAGAAACCTTGTCTTGAAAAACAAAACAAACAAACAAAAAAAAAAATCTATTTTATCTGTATGGGTATTCTGTCTGTGGGGATGTCTGCACCACTTTGCCTAGTGTCCAAGGAGGCTTGGGGGATGTGTTGGATCCTCTGGAACTGGAGTTACAGATTGGGAGCCACCTCGTGGGCACTGGGAACTGAACCTCAGCCCTCTGGAAGGACGGGTGGTGCTCTTAACCACTGACCCATCTCTCCAGCCTCTGGAATTCACTGCATCTCTAAAGCTCCCCTTCCCACCATGTAGCAGACCTACATGCTGGCTTAGCTCAACCAACACAGCATTTTCCCTTTCTCTGCTCCATCTCCCTCCAACAGGCAGCTACCAAGATTTACAGTTTGCCTGTCCTGGGGTTTTCCTCTAAACGCTAATAAGGTTGTCTTCAAGCTACTTTTGGACTGTTCTTAAATTCTTCTATCAGTGAGATTAACATTCTTCACAGTTGAGTGGAGAGTGGGGTCTGACTTTCACATGAACTCTGGTGCCCCATATTTGACCACGTCCCCTGGATGGGGAGCCCTGGTGGCACTCAGAGGAAGGATAGCAGGTTACCAAGAGGAGACTTGATACCCTGTGAGCATATACAGGGGGAGGAGGTCCCCCTCAGTCACAGTCATAGGGGAGGGGAGTAAGGGGAAAATGGGAGGGAGGGAGGAATGGGAGGATACAAGGGAGGGGATAACAATTGAGATGTAATATGAATAAATTAATAAAAAACCCATTTCTTTGGTAACAAAATCTCATGCATGAGATACATGGTTTAGGCACTTCATTACTTCAGAGACAGACTCTAGGTAATTCTTTAAGTGAACTCTTCAGCGTCTATTCCTTTACATTTAAAAATTCCTTTCAAAAGGTCTCCTCTTCTCCTTCGCCTAAGACAATGTATCTCAGTGGCTGTTTTATGTGCATACAGGTTTCTCATGTGTATGTGTTTATCCAGAAGGAGGCAGCATTTCACTATTAAACTGATGCTTCTGCAGAGGTTCCTATAAGTTTCTCCCTTAAAAACTTTAGTTTATTTTAGTTTTGTTTTTTAATAAAGACAAAATCTACTAAACACATATTACCAAAAAAACCTCCCAGGGCAAAGATTTTTGGAGACCTCTAAAGCTTTGCATATTGAGAAAGTTATTAAATCCAAGTCTTGCTCAGATTAAATGCAGCTAATGTTACAAACACATATGTGCTAGCTGAATTCATTGACCCAGAACTGTCTTTGTGGCAAAGCTACTGATTAGAAGGATAAAGAATGGATGGAAAGGAAGGCGACGTCAGAGGGAGGGAAGATGATTCTGTTGTTACTAACTTGTAGAAAATACGCATTTGGCCAATAAGAGAGCAACATTTGGGGGAACTAGTTGATTCACTAAGAAGTAAGAATATTAATCAGTAGATTGGCAGATGTAACTTCCTGTTTCCTGTTCTTACGGTGTCATGGCATTTGACATAAGGTCAGTGCTAAAACAAACAAACAAACAAAAAAAATTTGCAGGTTGTTCCATAAAGGGGAATCTGGGGGAAGCAATGTGGAGGATTCTTCCTCGCTGGAGGGGAGCTGCTTGCAACTCCCATGGGTCCCACCATGACAAGCCTGAAGACTGGCCCTGCTTGTCTCCTACTCCGCAGCATACTGAAGCATCTCCTCCCCTCAACCCCCCCGCCTCTTAGTCACAAACTTCCTGTTCTTTGACTTTAGGTATGTGATTATTTAGGACCTATAAGTTAGTACGAACAAAACCATTTGCCCTCTGACTTTCATCCTACCACATCTTCCCAGAGAGCAGAAGATAAAAACTGGAGAGAGATGGACCAGAGAGAAAATGTTGTTGCAGAACAGTTGGTTTGCCTCCCCAAGAAGTAAGGAGGTTTGTTTATAGTATTCTATGATACAGCTCAGGAAAGCTAAAGCCTCTTAAAGTATCAACATTACTCAAAATGGAACTCACCAGGGGGTGTGTTAGAATGAGTTGAAGGCAGCTTATGTAGAGAGAGGGTCGGAACAGAGCCTTGAGAATCCTTTGGATTCAGAATTACTTTTAATGATTTATTTATACACCATAAATTTATTTATGTGTATGGCTAGAAGTTTTGCCTGTGCGTTTGTAAGTGCACTGTGTGCATCCCCAGTGCCCCTGGAACTGGTGTTACATATGGTTGCACACTATCATGTGGATGCTGGGAACTGAACCTGGGTCCTCGGCAAGAGCAGCAAGTACTCTTAACCACTGTGCTATCTCTCCAGTGTCCTGGAAGTTCTTAATGTATGTCAAGACAAGGACTGAAACCAGAGTCTTCTTACAGTTCTGGTAGGCACAGGTGGGACATGCCCCTGCCTCCCCATTTGCAACTTGCCAGCGGCTTTTGCAAGCTGAAGAGGAGGCGGATGCCAAGGACTTTTCAGGGTTAGCCTGGTCTAAAGTGAAGCAAAGACTCCCAAGACCCTCAGCTTTTCCAGAAAGGAACGTATCACAATGTCACCAGCAGGATGCTTCTAACTCCATTCCAACACCATGACCAACACAACTTGGGGAGGAAAGGGTTTATTTGGCTTATACATTCACATCACTGTTCATCACTGAAGGAAGTAAGGCGAAGAACTAAAACAGGGCAGGAACCTAAAGGCTCCGTAGGAACTGATGCAGAGGCCATGCAAGAATGCTGCTTACTGGTTTGCTTCTCATGGCTTGCTCAGCCTGCTTTCTCATAGACCACCGGCCCAGGAGTGATGATCTATTCTTAACAGGTTGGGCCTTCATCCATCATGAACTAAGTATGAAAATGCCATACAGGCCAGCCTATTGCCAGATTTTTTTTTTTTTTTTGGACAGTGTTTCTATGTGTAGCCTTGGCTATTCTGGGCTTACTTTATAGACCAGGCTGGCACTGAACTCACAGAGGTCCTCCTGCCTCTGCCTCCCAGTGCTGGGATTAAAGGCGTGTGTCACCATGCCCAGTTTATAGCCAGATCTTATAGAGACATTTACTTGTCACAAGCTAGAGACCTCTGAGAGGGAATAACGTCAAGTGAAAAATGTCTCTTTAGTTTCCTCCTCTCAGATGACTCTGGCTTGTGACAAGTTGATATTAAAATTAGTGAGAACAGTTACCATTCTTTTGGTTACTCAAGTTACAATGTTTTATAAAATCTTATCACAAATTTTTTAATTTTTTTTTTTTTTGCTTTTATTGGTTCGTTGTGAGTTTCATTCTCATCATGCTCCCCAGTCCTGCTCATAGTCCCATCCTCACATATCCACCCTTTGATTTTATAACCTCCCCCTAAAATAACACACACACACACACACACACACACACGCACACGCACACGCACACGCACACGCACACACACTGGTACCACCACCAGCACCACCATCAAAACCAAAAACAAAGCATAGAAAACATTTCATTGTGAAAGCTGTAGTATTGTCACAGTGTATCCCACAGTATACCCCTTTGTCCTTCACTTGCAAATATTCATAGCAATGAATCATTGGTCTGGTTTGAGTTGTCTGCCTTCTCTGACACCATCAATATTAGATCCTTATCGGGACTTCTCCCAGTTACCCTGGTGTTGCCCTGTGTCATGGAGATCTGCAGCTTTGGATCAGCAAGACTGGTCCTTTCACATGTCCTAAACGTTTGCAGATGACAGAGATTTTGGGGCCCTGGATTCAGAGTTCTGCATCTGGACCTGGACCTAAGCTGGTCAGCTTGCCTGCTCTCCCTTATCCATACCACCAGGGAGCTCTCCAGCACTGCTTTTGCTAGAGCACCCAATGATGCCATCAGCAGGAGGAAAGGTCAGCTCTCCTGCTCTCACGCCCTCGGGACCAGCTTACCTGCACCCACACCTCCAAAGCCAGCTCCACTGTGTTGCCCGGTCAAGCGGGCTGCCTGTGTCTTGCACTGGAGGGCAGGTCTGTGAGTGCCATGGGGGTCTGCAGGTCTCTGTGTGTCTTCCTCTTTCTGCCTTGCATTGCATGGATCTCATCTGATTTTATTTGATTTTTATGAGTCCTAGGCATGAGACAGATTTGGCCACCAAGCCAGCCATCAAGCTAGGATGAGCAAAAGATTGCCATCTGCTCTGCCCCTGACTGATAAAAGAACACCACCACCACCACCACCACCACCACCACCACCACCACCGTGTCTCTTTGCCCATTGGCAGAGGGGCTCGCGGTGTCTTTTTAAAAATTATTTAATTATTAATTAATTATTTATTTATTTAAACAGTATTCTGCCCACATGTGTGCCACTCTAAGTGTCCACAGAAGAGGGCACCAAATCTCACTATAGATGGTTGTGAGCCATGTGGTTGCTGGGAATTGAACTCAGGACCTTTTATGGAACAGACAATGCTCTTAACCTCTGCTCACAGTGTCTTTATGTCTACAGCTCATGCTAGTGCCCATGTGGGAAGAGAAAGAGATGGAAGCATGTATTCGAACGGGAAGAAGAAAGGGGAGATAAAGAGACCTTTAAGGGGGTGAAGAGGGGAGGAGGGAGTTTTTGCATCAGAGATTGTGGGTAGAAAGAAGCGGGAGAGGAGAGAATTGCGGACCCAGTGGGGCAAACCAGCTTGCTCGAAGTCTTGTCTTTGGAAGGACCAGTAGAGTTAGGAGTCATCCCAGAAAGTCTTCTCTCTGTGACAGGCTGGGAGACACCCTCCGGAGCTCTTCCTGAACCCTCTGTCAGGGAAGACATTCCTGCGCCACCCCTTAGTGCTTGCTTCTCCGTTTTCGTTCTGCACCTCAGTGTACACAGTGGCCGCCCTTGTCACACTCTAGTGACCCAGGCTAAAGCTTCATGGATTCCCACTATTATGAAGGCTGTTTTGAGTCTAGTTTCTTGTGTTGAAACTAAATATATCCCTTCCCCTTGGTCCCGCTGGAGAACAGTTTGTTCCTAACTGCTCAGCAGCTATTGTAAATTGAGGTTTGCTATGAATCACCCTCTAGTTCCCCCCCCTTGGTGGGATCACACCAGTTTCTTTAGTCTTTTCTCATTAATAGGCAGTCCTCCTCCTGAATACTTCAGCCTTCTTTAGCTTTCCCGGGATTTGTCACTTACGTCTTCAGTTAGTTAGCGAACACCCCAAGCAGCAGCCACTGTAAGTGTCCACAAGTCTTGCTCTATCTCAGAACGTCCCATTTCTTTCTTCAGACAACTTACTTCATCAAACAGAAAGCTGCCTCCTAGTTATTTGTCTTCAGATTTAGGTCTTGATGCCTTTAGCAATGCATTGGCTAGACATCCCTGTTCGTGGTTCTTTAAGCTCCAGGGTTCAATATCTGCAGATTCAATCAACTGCACAGGCTTGGTGCTGTGCAGTTACAGCCTGCTATGGGTGTGTGTGCACTAAACGTGCATAGATATTTCTTCATCATTACTCTCTAAAGAATAGGGTCTAATGGTTGACTTCCATTGCATTAGCTATTAGAAGGAGCCCGAAGATGATTTAAAGTAGGCAGGAGGAGAGGCATAGGTTCTGTTCAAATGCTGCAGCATCTGTGGCCTGTGGGCTCCACAGGGGTCCTGGACCCAATTCCCCGTGGTTACCCTGGGATGGCTGCACTTACAAGTTTGGCTTATTAAAATGTTTATTGTGTGTATTTACTTAGAATGAGAGCACTTTGAGTATATCATAAATGTCTATTTTGGTTGATTTCTTGCCTAATGAGGCATAATACTAAAAAAAATGCTGAACATTCCATTCAACCATGTGGGAGAAACTAGGCATTCTGAAGGATTGAATTTCAGAACTAGGCAATGAGAAAATGCCATATAATTATGAGAAGTAGGAAATGGTAAGTTTATAATTTTCTGGGAATATTTTTTTCTGTGTAGAAAAGTGGAGGAGTTCCAGGCTTTCTGATGTACGCTGCCATTTGCCTCAAGTTCTATAGTTTACCCATAGATGTGAAAACAGTGCTTTTTGTATTACACTTAATTCTATTTTTCTTTTTGATACAACAAGTCACATTGTAGTCAAACAGATCTGGAACTCACTGTGTAGCCAGGCTGGCTTCAACTTGACAGAATTCCTGTTACAACCTCCTGAGTGATGAGATTACAGGCGTGTTAAGCCTGCCTTGTAAGTGGTGTCCTTTTCCTTTCTCTTTCAAAATTGGTGTGTGTGTGTGTGTGTGTGTGTGTGTGTGTGTGTGTGTACATGCACATGAGTGTATGCATGTCACAGTGCACGTGCAGAAGTCAAAGGGCCACTTTTAGGAGTAGATTCTCTTCTATGTAGATTCTAGGGATTGAACTCAGGTCATCAGGCTTGACCGCAAGTGCCTTCACATGCTGATCTATCTTGTCAGCCCCTCTACCCCCAAAGTGCCTTGTAAAGGTTTGTTTATTTTTATTTTAGGTGTATGAGTGCTTTGCCTGCATGTACTCAACCATGTGAGTACATGTTGCCAACAGATGCCAGAAGAGGGATCATATCCCCTGTAAATAGAGTTACAGATGGTTGCAAATCACCATGTGGGTGCTGGGGATTGAACTCAGGTCCTCTGGAAGAGCAGCAGAGCTGTTAACTGCAGAGCCATCTTTCAAGTCCCTAGGTAAATTGTCTTGAGGTATCTTTCTTTTCTTCTCAGGATTTATTTTTTATTTACATGTATGTTCAGTGTGTGTGTGTGTGTGTGTGTGTGTGTGTGTGTGTGTGTGTGTGTGTGTG
>OU015751.1:100600338-100618195 GCA_907169655.1 Acomys percivali
GTGTGTGTGTGTGTGTGTGTGTGTGTGTGTGTGTGTGTGTGTGTGTGAGAATATCTGCCTAGCCCCAGGTAAAATAAGGCTTATCTGAAATATATCAGGTGTCTGTGTCTTTTATTGTTATGGTAGCAGGTTAAATAAAACCACTGTAATATTTATAGGATTTTAAATAATAAACATTAATAGCTATGTATTTCCTGCCTCATCAGTGTGTGTTTTGCCACACCAGTGTCTATCTATCATGTGAGTATGTCACTGGTAGCCTCCCATAGCTTAGAGTCCGCTAGCTTGGGCCTGTGTACAAATGAGCTGTAAGGGAGGAGAGAGACAAAGCTGCGTGCTGGCATGACATGAGCAGTGTACGGTCTGGTCTCTTAACACCTACACTCCTTCAACAGTTTCTTTGAATTCTTAATGGGAATCCTAGGAGTCCAATTTCCCTCTGTGCTGTCTTGTTTGTGACTCTAGGGAATATGGTTTAGTTGTGCCTAGTCAAGGTTTGCAAAAAATGTGTGAGTTTTTGTGCCAAAGCCGAGCTTCCACTCTAAGCTACCTGCTCTGGAGCTTCCACTTGAACAACAGACTCCACCAGGAGCCGGTTTCTGAGGCTGGGAGGTCTGAGCAGAAGCCACCACCTGCAGCATCAGCAACTTTCATTAGAGTCCTTCCTACGTCACATCTCTAAGAGCTGTTTTGGATCAAAACTTGACATGCTCTTTGATAGAATAATTTCCCAAATGTCCTTGTCACCGCAGTGACTCGTTAGAAACGCAGATGTCCTGTGTTAGCCTCATGCAGGTATAGTCATCAAAGCTTAGAAATCAAAAGCATCTTTTCCTTAGAAAACATCTTTGTGTGTGTGTGTGTGTGTGATTATCAGTCTAAGACTGCTTTTAATGTTGTTTATAATCAAAAGGAGGACTTTGCATTACAATGCATTTTGACACTTTCTTTCCGTCCTTATTTCTTCGGTCCCTACTTCCTGCCACATACCCACTTTATTTGTTTCCCTTTGAAACTGAGTCTCCCAGGAGTCAGAGTCCATGCCAGCATTCAGTGCTGCACTAATGTGGCGAACAATGCATCTGATTGAACTTGCATCTGCTCTTATTTTTACAGACTGGGGGTAGATACAGTTCTCTGTATGATCAGATAGAATTATGTTAAAACCATTTTCTCTTCACTTTCCTTTATCTGACCCCCGTCTTCTGCTGCCTCTAACTCTGGAAGAGAACCTCGAGGGATGAAATAGCTCTGCTTCCTCCTGAGAGTTGTGGCAAAATCTGCTGACATGCTTAGGTGTTGAGTGGCGCAGTGAGGCTAAAAGGCTCATATGGTTGAATTCAGACTCTGAAATATATACTTTGGATATAAACTTTGCCACTAACCATTTATAACACATTAAAGACATAGTAACTGATATCCCAAAAGTACATTACTTCAGATTTTTATACTTAGAACATATATTGTATATGTATGTGCATGCCTTTATGTACAGATGCATATATGCATTTACTTGTTTATGGTATTTCTTATCACAGGAAAGGATTTAATACCAGTTAGACTGTACATGATATGAAAAGATAAATACAAATGAAAACAAGAAGATAATCCTATGAGAACCTTAAATGAGGGTGCAGGATGTAGGGGGATGAATGTCTTAGTTACTGTTCTTTCTTTTCTTTTTTTTTTTTAATAATTTTTTATTTTTTTTAATTTTATGTGCATTGGTGTTTTGCCTGCATGTATGTCTGTGTGAGGGTGTCAGATATTGGAGCTACAGACAGTTGTGTGTTGTCATGTCATATGGGTGCTGGGAATTGAACCCGGGTCCTCTGGAAGAGCAGCCAGTACTCTCAACCACTGAGCCATCTCTCCAGCCCCCTTAGTTATTTTTCTATGGTTGTGATAAGACATCATGACCAAGACAATCTATAAACGAGAGTTTGTTTCAGAAGCTTAAAGTCTGTAAGCATCATTGTGGGGAGCATGGCAGGCAGCAGGCAGACAGGCAGACAGGCAGGCCAACTTGGTGCTAGAGCAGTCGCTGAGAGCTCACATCTTTAGAAAGAACCACAAAATAGAGGGATCTCACTGGTTATGGTACAGGCTTTTGAAACCTCGAAGTCACAGTTCCTCCAATAAGGCCACACCTCCTAGTCCTTCCCAAACAGTTACACCCACTGGAGATCAAGATTCACACATATGTGTCTATGGGGCCCATTTTCATTCAAGATTCCATGCCGAAGCTGCACTGTTATGTGAAACATGCTCGATTATCGGCTAGAGTGTGCTCTCAACGCTCCAGCAGCTAATATTTAAATAAACTCTGAACTGATGGAACAGAGCTATTCTGGATACTGACTAAAGCCAGCAAGAAATCTCTCCTCTAAAGAGTGTGTAAAGTCCTCAGTAACATCCCCTAAGCAAAGAGTATTGCATTTTACGTAGCTACTGTCGGCTCCGGTGTGCCTTGCCTTGCCAGTCCTCTCCAGAAGCAGACGTGTTGTATGTGAGTGCTCACTAAGCCTTGTAGCTCTGTGAGGAGGAGGAGGAGGAGGAGGAGGAGGAGGAGGAGGAGGAGGAGGAGGAGGAGAACAAAGTATTATTGGTTTTCTAGGCTATAGGAAGCAACAGTACAGTGGCAATCTAGGACAGCTAACTGACCATTTGTTCTTATCCTAGAAGTAGATAAAATTACTCAGCACCATTACATAGCACACGTTGGCCTTGAACTCCTGCCTCCTCTAGAGTGCTGGAACAGGTGTGCACCATCATGTCAGTATTCACTTTGCATTTTGGTGACTTTTATTTGTACAAAACACTGCAGATATTAGAGGTTTTTAGTCTTTCTTATGTTTCCTTTATTTGTATAAATATTTCATTAGCTTTAAAATAGTGTGTGTATGTGTGTGAGTACTTTGGAGTCAGAGGACAGCTTACAGGGTTAGTGTGTATGTGTGTGTGTGCACTTTGGAGGTCAGGGGACAACTTACAGGGTTACTGTGTGTGTGTGTGTGTGTGTGTGTGTGTATGTGTGTGTGTGCACTTTGGCGGTCAGGGGACAGCTTACAGGGGTTAGTTCTCTCCTTTTACCATGTGGATCCTGGGAATTAAGTCCAGGTGGTCAGGCTTGCCAACCAGGGCCTTAAGCCACTTAGCAATTTTATATTTCTGTTGTCTTTCTATTAGACTCATAAAAATGAATTTATTTACACAAATAATGCACAGTCATTTTTAGAAGTTTAGAAGGCACAATGACATATAATTGGTCTAAAATCTAAGATCCTGCCACCCAGAAGTACTTTGGCATGTTGTATAGACTGTCTTCTTACATATGATATGTACAGTGGCTCCACTTCTTAGTTTTATGGCAATGGTCTGACTACACTCAAAGAAACCAGAAATAATTTGTTTACTTATGAAAAAGTAAAATTTTTGATTTTGTATTTACTTTGAACATACAGAAAATATGTTAAGTACCAAGAAAAATCTAAGACCTAGAGTTGAACATCAGAAGAGAGATTTGAGATAAAGTTTGATTTTAACATCTTGTTCTCCCCATTTTTTCCATGATTATTTATAGTTGGTATATCCATGCATATCTGCACATGCACCCGCACACACACACACAAACACACACACTACACAAGCACACATGAATGCTAGCACACACAAACAGGTATACACAAGCACACACACATACACTTATGTACAGGCATGTACACACTCACACACATGCACACTTGTAAACACACATACATATACACACATGTGCCTACACATGTACACACACATACACCTACTCACACATACATGCACACACATGCAAAAACATGCACACATACACACTTGAACACACATACACACATATGCACATAAATGTAAACACATGCACATACACAATACATGTACACATACGTACTTATACACATGCACACACTCTCACACAATACATATACATAGGCGCACACACACACACACACACACACACACACACACACACACACACACGCACATACACACACAGTGCTCTTTAGGTGATGGGATGGTGCTTCAGAATGTGAGCCACACTCTCCAAATGCAGATGGTATTGTCCTTGATAACTAACGAGGGTGGCTTAGGAACTGGACACCAATGACAATGGCCATGTGCTCCTGACCTTTTGATATTGGCAAAAAAGACCCAGTTGTAAGAGAAGTAAAGGGGAGCGCTCCAAACTGACAGACAGATCTAAAGGTCATAAAGTCCAGCTACGCTCTTCCCAGCGAGTGGCAGCTTTTTGTTATATGTTATTTATTTATTTAGTTTTAGACCACGTCGCCCTCTGGAGCACCGGCTGGCCCTGAGCAATCTGTGTAGAGCATGCTGGCCTTGAACTCACAGTAGTTCTCCTGCCTCTGCTTCCCAAGTGCTAGGCTTCTAGGTGCATGCCCTCATGTCCAGCCTCTGTTATTTTCTTCTTTCCACCCTATCCCCACTTTGCTTTGCTCTTTCTTTGTCTGTGCGTTTGCTTCTTCTTTGTTGTTTTTGTGCTCTTTCTCACTCCCTTCATTTTTTCCTTCTTCCTTCTGTTTTACATTCTCCGTAAGGGGTTAAACATTTTTTATTTTTTACATATACATTTATATTATACACATATATACAATAAACTACCTATAGCAAGAAGAGCCGTGACACAATCAGGAATTTTATAAATGTTACATTCTTCATGCTTTGGCTATTTGTATTTGACAGCCTTGAGGAAAACATCTTTCCTATCTTGGTGCACATTCTAGATGTTTCATGTTAAAATGCAAAAAGAAAGGCAAGATATGAAGTTTAGTTGAGTTTGCATTTTGATCCCAAGTGAAAAGCTTACATAAAAATTTATGAGACAACTACAGCAGAAAAAGGATAGTCTTTCCTCCTGGGTCTCACACATAGAATGCGGGACACACTGGGAGACCTGCAATTCCAACATCATTGCTGAAATGAGGGCACTTGTGTTGCAAGCACAAGTTCTCAAAAGCCCCGCCTATAGCCCAGGCCAGGGCTGGTGGAAACAATCACTCTGGAACTTTAAGAGTGAACATTTTCTCAGGAAGCATGTGGACATTAGCACTTCATAGATTGTGGTGTTCCTCTGTGTGTGTCTGGCTGCCTATGCTGGTGTGTGGCTCAGCCTGGCCTCGGGTGTACTTATGATGCCTGTGCCTGCGTTTGGTCCTTCCCCTGTGCTTGCACTCCCTGCTGAGGCTGAGTGTGGTGTTAGTGGCAGCGTTGGTGGGTGTTCATGTCTGCATGTGTGCTCAGGTCTGTGTATTTATTTTGCTTTCCCCAAAGCATGTGAAGCTGGAATAAGTCTTTACAAGGAAGACCTTAATTATCCTAGCTTAAGCATACTTCTCATATGTCATGTATGTTCTTTAGCTTTCAGCCCCTTCCTCCATCAGCACATGCTTTGCCCAAGTGAAGCCCAAAGAGCAGCCAAGAAAGAATGAACGGCTACAGTTTTTGGCATGTTTGCTGATCTCCATCTTTCTCTCAAGATTGTTATTTTATGGAACCTATATTTTTCAGAGTACCAACCACTCCATCTTCTTATTTTCCACTACTTAAAAAAATATTAGTGGTGAATACAATAAAGCTGTCCAGTTCTTTCCACAACACGACCCACATACAGATGGCTGTGCTGGCGAAGCAAGAGGCTGCTTTGCCCCAGGCAGCTCTCCATGTCATGGCTCAAGATGTTTGTCTGGATGCCAAGGGAAAAAATGTCAAAATATAGCCAAACATATAGTGTGTATGTAAAACATCTATATGGAAGCTGAGTTTAGGAAAATAGAGAATTATGTATATGAAACGATGGATAGGGGAGAAAAAAATAACAGAAAGTAAAACTTAAACAATACGAAATTGTTGAAGATATGTGTTGCTATTATTTGGTTAATTTGTAGAGTAGGTTTAGGTGAGGTTTGAGTTCAAGTATAAGAGTGAGAAAGGTCACTGGGGCATTACCATTTTAATATAGGCATTTGTGGGGGCTTACATAAGAAGTGTCCTTCATAGTCTTGGACATTTGAAAGCTTGGTCCCCAGTTGGAGCTGCTGTTTGGAGAGCCTGGGGAGCAGTGCTGAAGGTGGTCGCTGGAGGTGGGCCTTGAGAGTTCAGACTCATGCCATTTCCTGCTCCCTCTCTCTGCCTCACACTTGCAGTTCAAGACGTGAACTCTCAGCTTCCTATTCGTGCTGTGATGCCTTCACTTGGCCATCAAGTACTCTAGTCCCCTGGAATGTAAGCCCAAATAACTCCTTTCTTATAAAAGCTGCCTAGGTCATGGTATCTTATCACAATATTAGAAAAGAAGTTAATACAGCATCCTTAGCATTGATAAGAAGAAGTAACAGTTGATAATATGAACAAGGAGGCCAGCACACGTGCATCCGCTTAGCAAAGCTGTGCCAGTGAGTGCCTACGTGGTCCTGCAGTCTGAAGACATGCAGGTGACTGACATTGGTTTACCCAAGGACTTCCAGATGCAGGCTGCATACTACTTACAATGTGAAAACCCAAAGCCGGGAGCACTCCAAACTGAATATTTATTTATTAATCATTATTATCATTGGTTTTTATTTTTATTTTTTGAGACAGGGTTTTTCTCAGTGTAGGCCTGGCTGTCCTGAAACTAGCTCTGCAGACCAGGCTGGCCTTGAACTCAGAGATCTGCCCGCCTCTGTATATTTATTTTAAAAACATGTTTTAGAGTTAAAAAAAAAAAAGCCAAAGCAAAATGAAACAAAAATTCCACAAAGAGCAGCAGCAGCAACAACAACAACAACAACAACAACAACAAAACTATGGTGTTTGTTTTATGTTGGTCACCTATACTTGGGCACAGGTCTGTCCTGGAGTGTGGTTGATATACTCAGTGACACTGAATTGGAGAAACTGTTTTCCATTTCTCAGGAGATGTCAATCGCAAACAACTTTTTGCTTAGGCGTGGGTCTTTATGTTCACCTCCTCTGCTCAGTGGCGAGATTTTGTCTGATTTGAGCCTGCTTGGGTCTTACGCCTAACGTTGCAGTCTTTTTGAGTTTTCATGAGTTCTTTTGTCTTACTGTGTTTTTGTTTTTTGATTTTCATTGTTTGTTTGTGAGAGAGTGGGGTGGGTAGGGAGGTGGGGAAGATCAGGGAGGAGTTGCAAGAGGAAAATATAAACCAAATATATTGCATGAAAAAACTGTAAGTAAAAAGAAAAAAATATATTAAAAAATTTAGAACCATAGAGACTTTTTTAGTTTTTCTGTCTGTCTGTCTGTCTTTCTTTCTTTTTTTAAAAAGACTTATTTATTATGTATACAATGCTCTGCCTACGTGTACACTTGCACACCAGAAGAAGACACCATACCTCATTACAGATGGTTGTGAGCCACCATGTGGTTGCTGGGAATTGAACACAGGACCTTTGGAAGAGTAGCCATTGCTCTTAACCTCTGAGCCATCTCTCCAGCCCCCCATAGGAGACTTTCAAAAAAGTTACAAGTGTAGCACAGGGCAGACATGGTCTTACTTTCCTCACAATCAGAGAGTAAGTTGCTGACTGAAGCCTTTTGCTTTCAGTGCTCTTCACAGCCTTGGTGTTTGTTTGCGTACAAGTAGTCTGCCAAAGCACAACCGACCACCCATACCAGGCCGTGGCCATGGAGGCACTGCTGCCTGGAACCTCAGGCCTCAGTCAGTCCTCTCAGTTCTGGCATGCCTGGCAACCCAGGACCCTTTCAGAACCAGTGTGCTCGCCACTTTAGCATTCCTCTGTTTGGGAAGTCTCCTGTATACCTTTGGCTTTCAGGACTACACTTTTCACCAGCTACTTGTTGTGAAAACTGTGTGTTAATGTGAAATTGTCTGTGTTTCTTCATGATTTCACCTCGGGTTTTGTGTCTTTGGTACACACAATGCCTAATGATAGGTGTGAACGAACTGGATTAAGGGAGAGCTGGGAGGTGACTAAGCACTGTGCTTATATACCCTATACCCATTAAGTCCGTAGTGATCCCAAAGGATTATAATTGAGATGAAACTTCCTGTTACCTAGTGACGGGGTGGCCATCCTAATGTAGTGCAGAACAATCCTATAAACAAATATACTACGAGCCTAGGAAAGTACAGCAATACAGTTATGTACAATTCCTACTCGATAGTGATAAAAATGACCATGTTAGCCAGGGCATGGCAGTGCACACCGTTAATCCTAGCACTCAAGAGGCAAAAGCAGGTGGAGCTCTGAATTTGGGGTCATCCTGATCCACAAAGTGAGTCCCAGGATTATGAGGGCTATGCAGAGAAACCCTGTCTCAGAAAAAACAAAAAAGAAAAAACAAACAAACAAACAAACCCCCAAAAGACCATGTTCCTGTGTTATGTAGTTGCTATGCTTTTCAATAGTTTTTTTAGAGGTTTTCAAGAATTTATGTCAGTAGCCTAAGCTGGCTTCAGACACCCTTGGATGTATTGCTCAGGATGTCTCCCTGCTGTTAAGTGATGCCTGACTGTTTTTTGTGTGGATATGAGGATTGCCTCAGAGGAGCCTTGTGTGTGATTTGATGCACAGAGAGGGACGGTTTTCCAAGACCATGCCCCGTTGCCTGGGTGCTCAGAGAGAATGGAAAGGCAGAGAGAAGGTAAGTTGTCTCTTCGGCAGCTGAGACACTCTTCTTTTGCCCACAGAGCATCAGAACGTTAGTTCTCATGGTCTTTGGACTCTGGGGCTTACATTTGTGGCTCACCCCCACCCCTCACTTTGACCCAGGAGCCTGAGATACTTGGCTTTAGACAGAGGAGACACTACTGGCTTGGTTCTGAGCCCTTTGAACTTGGTGGTCATGCTACTGATTTCTCTGGTTCCTCGGCTTTTAGGTGTCCTATCATGGGATTCCTCAGCCTTCATAATGATAAGCCAATTTTCCTAATAATCTCTTTCTTGCCTGTGTATCCTACTGGTTCTATCTCTCTGGAGAGTTCTGGCTAGTACAGTAGGAGCATCACAAATTCTCATCTCACCTTTGCATCCTATCAAGTATCATACGATTTTGATCTGTCCCATTATGAAACCAGCACACTTCAATCATCTGATTAGGGTGATGTCTGCCGAGTTTACGCATTAAAACATTTTGTCTCAGTTAGGGTTGTTATTGTTATGAGGAAACACCACGACTAAAAGCAACTTGGGGAGGAAAAGAGTTCATTTGGCTCACATATCTGGACTCACAGTCCACTGAGAAAAGCCAAAGGCAGGAATTCAAACTGAGCAGAAACCTGCATGCAGGAGCTGAGGCAGAGGCCATGGAGGGGTGCTGCTTCCTTGCTTGCTTTCCATGGCTTATGGTTCATGGCTTGCTCAGCCTGCTTTGTTATAGAACTCAGGATCATGAGGCCAGAGGTGGCTCCTCCCCCAATGGAATGGCCATCTCACATCAATCACTATTAAGAAAATGCCCTGCCAGCCCTATTTTATGGAGGCCTTTTTCTCAATTGAGGTTCTCTAACGGCTCTAGCTTGTGTGCCACGTTGACATAAAATTAGCCAGAACACTGTTTTTGATGCTTTGAAACTGGATTTTCACTCAAATTTTAACTTGTTTATTTATTTAAATGTGTTCACAGCTTCCTATTTTATTAAGTAGGCTACAAGTACAGTTTTTTTTTGTTTTTTGTCAAGTTCTTTTTTTTTTTAAAGATTTATTTCTTTATTATTTATACAATGTTCTGCTTGTATGTACACCTACACACTAGAAAAGGGTATTAGATTACATTATAGATGGTTGTGAGCCACCATGTGGTTGTTGGGAATTGAACTCAGGACCTTTGGAAGAGCAGCTGGTACTCTTAACCTCTGAGCCACCTCTCCAGCCTCCTTTTGTCAGGTTCTTTTGTGTTGTCCAGGATGGTCTCAAATTCAGGTTGTCTCCTGTTTCAGCCACCGCCGCCGCCACTGTAACTTGCACTGCTGCATTGGTTTGTAATTCCTGTTTCAAGTCTGGTGCTTACATCAGCCCTGATTTGCCCAGTGGAAACCCCTCTAAGTCATGTGGTTTAGCATTGCTTTGTCTCGCTCTGAGCATTTTCTTGCTGTCTGACACAGGATGGTACAGGCTTATCTTATACTTCCTGTTCTCCAGGAAACTGTTTCCTATTGGCAGGGAATTATACCAATAATCCAAGGTCTGGGTGTCAGAGGTGTTTACTGCTGTTGGGGACTGTGGTTCCAGGAACATGCAGTAGAGAGAGCTTGGGGTTTGTAGGCACGCATGAAGATACATTTAGCTGAATATATTTCCCTGCCTCTCTTTGTTGAGACAGCGAGTTCACATACCACCATGTCACATCTGACAAGGAAGATCTTTCTACATTTTTATTTCTCTCTGTATTTTTATCTGCTGCCTTTGACCATATGGAACCTGATAGTACCCTTAATTGGCTTCATCTATCAATCCTATTTGCATACTGGTTTTGCTTCCATCCTTTTGCTCACGTAGACACTCTTTTCACTTGGGATGAGACGCCCTGTGCTGAGATATCTCCAGTTCATGGACACCCTATTACCATGCTTGGTATTTATACTCCATGCTGGGAGGCCACTGCGATCTCATGTTCTCCTGAATATATTAATATGCATAATATATGAAACTATATATATATATGTGTGTGTGTGTGTGTGTGTCCTGGCTGGTCTGAAACATGCTATGTAGACCAGGCTGACCTTGAACTCACAGAGCTCTATTTGCATCTACCTCCCAGAGTGTTGGGATTCAAGGCACGTGCTACCACATCTGGAGCCACTCACCCTGTTTGAGCTCTGAGCAGGTCGGACCTCTTTGTAGATGCCCTTTCTCCCCAGCTTGTGCTGTAACACCGGCATCAGAGATCCACCATGGGCAGTCAGTCCTTTCCATAGCTGAGTTCCAGGAAACTACTTCCTTTGGGGATGCTTGTGTACCTCACTGTGCTTGAATTGGTGGCTCTAAAGTTTTGAAGACAACACAAGGAAAAAAAGAAAGGGGAACCTCTAGTTTACATTCTGGAAATCAAAAAAAAACAACAAGGCACACTGTGTACTTATTTCCTATACTAATGAGAAATAAGGCTTTCTATTAATATTAAACAGACTGAAATATTAAACATGTTTTTAAAACTTTATATTTATTCTTTTCTTAGGGGACTAATGTAATGCTGGATAATTAGGCTCAGATTTGGTATTTATTCTTATTTGGGGCCAGAAAAGAAGTTTCTTTTGATATGCAATCTTTTTCCTTTATTATGCCCAGAAGGATTGAAAAATATTGGGAATTAATAATTATTGGTGGGGAGATGGGGCTGTAAAGTGATTATAGTTTAAAGTAAAGGTCAGTGCTGCTGTCTTTAATCACTTCATGCAGTTCCCACCCCCGGGCATTTCTCTTGGTCATTACTCATTGGCTCTCACTGTGAAGCCTGCCTCAGTAATTTAAACCAGATGAAGTCACATTCTTACTTCAGACTCCATTTTCTGGTCCCATTGAGGTAATTACTATTAATCAATCAGTGATTGAGTCTGAAAAATGCATTTAATTATTATTAATTGAATAACCAAGGAGTTAATAAAACTATCCTAGGGTATTATACTAGAAATCAATCGACTATATCCGCCTTCAAGAAGTTATACCTCAAGGGATATAACAGAAGAAGAAGAAGAATCTAATCTGTAAAAAAGCACTTAATAATTGTTCATTAAATCACATTTTTCCTAATACTTGAGAGCTAGCATAACGTAGGGAAATGAAATAGCAATTTTGTCTATGCAAATTCTTAATATGGCAAACATTCCAAATTAATCTACAAATTTATAAAATCCAGTGCTTCTCTGAGAATTTTTTACATCTAATTAGTAAGCTGAATTAAAAAAAATCACTCTATATGGTCAATTATGTCCCTTTTATATATCATTTAATAAAAAGGTCAGGTTAAATCAAAGTAAATAATTTAAGTCGTTAAGCTTACAAATGTCCACAAACTCATGCCATCCCTTATCTCCTAAAACCCAAGAGGCTCAGAAATCTTAATCACAGACCATGCAAGTTTTCTGTGTTTGACCTTTGTATTGCTCTATAATTCTAGCTCAGGAGTCTTCCTGACCACAACATGGGAGAGTTGTAAGGCCTCAGTACAAGTCACAGCTTAGGGACAGCTTCCTAAACCCACGAAAAAGTGAGTGAGGTCTGGAGGTGGAGCTCAGAGATGGACTCTGAGCAGCACACATGAGATACTGGCTCTGATAACCAGCGCTGACAAATAAAAGGAAGACGCATTGTCGATGAGAACACAGTGACAGCTTCTGAAGCTTGTGTTAGAAGCCAGGAAGGCACTTCTTCAGAGTACACAGGATCTAAGAGCTAAGAGTTCTCACTGGGAGGAAATGGTAAATGAAATATCCAGGACTACACTTCATCACAGCCTTCAAAATACATGTCACCTTTCCACTGACTGATGAAAGTGTATGTGTAATTTAAAGTATTCTGCCGACTCTCAGTGCAGCTGCAAGGATTAACCAATAGCAAAGACCATCAAATAACAAAATCAGAAGACATAAACCAAGGGTACTGAACAAGGCTGAAGAGAGCAAGGCTCTGCAAACAGCCAAGAGGAGAGCCACTGACAGGCCCTCATGAAGAGGGTAAAAAAGGCAGGAAGGCAGGCCACTAGCGGGAATGGTGGCTCACGGAAGAGCCACACTGGTGCTTTCAGAAGCGGACAATATTACTCTTCAGAGGAAACCTTAAAAAAACAAAACAAAACTTCTGTTTTCCTTTTCATTTACAACTCTAAGATATGTATCAGAATCATTTTAGACAACAGCTCAGTGACTTTGTGACATCAAAATACTTGTGCCTACTATTTTAAACTAGCCAATTGCTCTTATGCTGTCCTTTAGTCATTTTTCTGTCTCTGATGTTGGGATCTTAGAAACCTATAAGAAGAACATCGTGATGGGTGGATCAGAGCGCAGGGACAATACAAGCAGTAAACTTCGAGCCCCTACTCTGATCTAGCCAATGGACAGGACATTCTCCACAGTTATGTGGAGAGCAGGCACTAACTCTGAAATGAACTCTGGTGCCCCATATTTGACCACCTCCCCTTGGAAGGGAGCCCTGGTGGCACTCAAAGAAAGAATAGGTAGGCTGCCAAGATGAGACTTAATAGCCTGTGACCATAAAGTGGGGGAGGAGATCCCCCTTGGTCATGGACCTAGGGGAGGGAGGAAGGGGAGGGTACAAGTGATGGGATAACAACTGAGTTGTAATCTGAATAAATTAATAAAAATAAACCAGCCAATTGCAACATGTCAGGTAAGTCGCCGCCCTCCTTCAGTCTTTGGACTCACCACAGACTATTTCTTATGTCCCAGCAGCTCCTATTCTGAAACTGCATTTGAAAAGATAAAGTGTGAGGAAATAGAGTTCTTTGAAGTGTGTAGAGGTTTCTAGTCTCAAACAGGGCATTTCCCCAAATGCTAAATTCTGCAGCCTAGGGGGGAAGGAGGGGCTGCCTTTCTGAGGGATTGCCTCTCTATACATTTTCACGGTGTCTAATACAGCCTAGGAGGTTAGGGCAAGCATGGGTAGACAGTTCACACCACTGCCTAATCTTTTTAAAAAGATGTATTTATTTTCATTTAATATACATGAGTGCTTTGTTTGTGCATCAGTGCATGCCTGGTGCTCATGGTGGTTGGAAGAGAACATTGGGTCCCTTGAACTGGCATTAAAGATGGTTATGAACCACCATGTGGGTGCTGGGAATCAAATTTGGGTCCTTTGCAAGAGCAGCAAGGGCTCTTAACTGCAGAACCATTTCTCCAGCCCCACTGACAAAACATTTTGTATTTTTTTCTTTTAGATGGGGTTTTATTAATGTAGCCCTATCATTCTGGGACTTGCTATGTAAACCAGGTTTGCCTCTGCCTCCCAAGTGCTGGGGTTAAAAGCACGTGTCTCCTCACCTGTGCTAGTCATTTTGAACACAGAAGTCCACAGAGCTTCTGAAGTTGCATTAAATATAAGATTCTCATGCACATATAACCTAAATCACTTATAGACTTAGTTACTTTTCCATTGCTGTGATAAAATGCAAGGCAAGTTATAAATAAAAGAAAGCATTTAATTATTTAAATATTTGGTTTATCGTTTCAGAGTGAAAGAATAGCTCAGTGCTCACATCTTGATCTACAACAGGGACAGAGAGAGAGGGAGAGAGAGAGAGGAGAGAGAGACAGAGAGAGAGAGAGACAGAGACAGAGAGAGAGAGACAGAGAGACAGAGAGACAGAGAGAGACAGAGACAGAGAGACAGAGACAGAGAGACAGAGAGAGACAGACAGAGAGACAGAGAGAGACAGAGACACAAAGAGAGAACTGCGAATCACATTCTTTTAAAAGCACACAGTCCTTTAAAACCTCAAAGCCTTTCCCACATAACTTCGTCCAACAAAGCTAACTTTTCCTAATCCTTCCCAAACAGTCCCATCAACTGGGAACCAAGTATTCAAATATATTAGCCTATGTAGGCCAAGCTCACTCAAACCACAACACATGTCTGTGATTCTCAACGATGCTAAGAAGTTGTTGTTATTGTTGTATGTGTGTATGTGTGTATGTGTGTTTAGAAACCAGAGCTATGGCCTTGTACATGCTAAGTAAGTACTCTGCCACTGAGTAACAATCCCACCCAGATACTCCCACCTACAAGGTCTCACGATGTAGCCCAGGCTGGCTTCAAATTTATGATCCTCAGATGGAATTATAGGTGCATGACATCCAGTGTGGCTAGAAGTCTTAATCTCTCTGAGATGATCCATATTACTGTTTCCAGGTCTTCACTCTATCCAATAATAAAATGACACATTCTTATCTCCAGAAATTTGAAATGCTCCTCAACTGTGGGAAGATTATATATTTGCCTTATTTATGTTGAAACTGAGCGTATGAGCTCCTTTGACCAGTAGAATGTGGGTAGGAGTGATTAGAAACTCTAGAACTATGAGGAAAAAATTAAACATTTTCTAAGTTAATTGTCTTACTCATTTTGTTATAGTCACATGAATCTGCTCAACACATTTTTTTATTTTACTGTACCATCAACTTTGACATTCTTTTTTTTTTTTTTTTTTTTTTGGTTTTTCAAGACAGGGTTTCTCTGTGTAGCCTTGACTGTCCTAGACTCACTTTGTAGACCAGGCTGGCCTTGAACTCACACTGATCCACCTACCTCTGCCTCCCAAATGCTGGAACTAAAGGCGTGTGCCACCACGCCTGGCTAACTTTGATATTCTTATTCACCCCATTCATATATGTTACATTACACTGGAACAGTTTTTGTACCAAATAACTCAACAGCACTTGCTTATCATTTTTACCTCCATTTTGTCACTTCTTTAACTCACTGCAACCAGGTTTTCAATCCTTGCTTCATTAAAACTGTTCTCATCAGGGTAACTAAGAACTTCTGGGCTGTCAAATGTCAGGGTCAACAGCATTTAATACAGTGAATTGCTTATCCTTCTGTGCAGTTCTCCATGACGTGTCTTCCAGTTCACCAACCTGCTTTAGTTTCTTCCAACTTCATTGGATGCCATTTTCCTATAATCTCCTTTGACTACTTCTGGTCTCCTAACCCTCTAAAGGTTGGGGTGCTCTAGACTAGTGTCTTTGACTCTCTTTGATCATGTTGCATACCTTTAAAAAAATACTCTAACTAAATCATGCTTGCCAATGTACAAATTACCAGCGTATATCTTTTATTCTGTAACCTCAGGCCCACAACGAACCTCTCTAGTAAGCATTTTGCACATTCTCCTCTAGAGAGCTGAACTGGGTACTCTAGAGTCTGGTGTTGTCCTATAGGGAAGCAAGACTTTGGCCTTCCAGTCAGTCAACCCTGGAGGTGGCTTCTCCAAGTTAGGAGAACCCTACTGGAGTCATTGTCTCATGGATGTGCTACACATGCCTGTGTCTGTGCCAACACCTGCAAACCAAGTGAGCTGGAGAATCGGGGCTGATACTGTGGAGTCACATCTGGTAGGGGTGATCAGAGAGAACACCAACAAGCTGTAGCAGTCTGGTCCACACTATTAGTGATGGACAGTGCAGCAGGTGTGGACTGCCCCGGCTTGCTTCTGCGCACCCTGTGACGTGGTCCTGGGCCTTGCAGCGCTTCTGTTTTCTTTCTAACTTCTCTTTGTCTTACCCAAAGGGAGAGAAATACTGCTTTTAGGGGATACATATTTTGGAGAAAGTGAGTCCATGAACGCGTCAATGCAAAAGTATCTAACTGAATCTCTGTTTTGCTGGCCTCGAAGTGGTCGCTGTCCTCTTCTAGATTTGCAAAGGTCACAGTAGGCGTGTTCCAGATGGTACGAGCGGAACACGCTGGTATAAGAACTTTTCTCGGGACAGTTGCTTGCTAAGCTGCTGGTGTGTGCTCATCTCCCTATCACTTAGAATACTTGCCCTCTGGTTCTGTCAACTTCCTTTTTGTTCAATTGTTCAGTGGTCTATGGCAAGTGACCAGATGGGAGGGCCTTGCTAGATGCTTAAAGTATTTGGACACTGGTAAGGGTGAATATAAAACAAAAGACCCCCCCCCAGGAGGCTCTATGACAGTGTTCCTGTGGGAGGCTGGGAGGAGGTAACTCTTTTTCTTCCATGTTGGATTTGAGTGATAATGGCATTCATGGGGGAAGTGTCCTTCAGGGTACTTGGGAAGTGAAGAGCTTGGTGAAGAGTCAGAGCCAGAATCAGTAGGTTATAGCACAGTGGTGGCTTAATAGTGAAGGAGGCACTGCACATAAACAAACAAAGGTCTGCAGGAAGGCATGGGCCATTCCCAGAAATTCATATTTATCAAAGAAGACAGGGTAAGTAATCACAAAGGGGCCTGGGTAATATAGGGAAACTTTATCGAACACTTGCTATTTTAAGAACTTTACCATTTTTGCAAAACCTATTCCTCAGAGCTTCCCCTTGGAGGAAAAGTTATTCAATTCGACAGATAAACAAAATGGGGCTGAGAAAAGTTTAAGGTTTTCCCTACAGGATAAACACATACGAAATGGTGGTGCCGGGTTGGTAGGACAATAATCTCTACATTCTTAGCTGTGAAAAAAGTACAACTGATCTGCATTTTACTTGAGCCAGCACATGGTAGCATGCTGTTGGGAATGAGCTGGTGTTAGAATTGTCTACCAGAGTGGAGCAGGAGCCTCCTCACCTTTGGGACCCAAAGCAGCTTGAAGTGTGAGTGGGTGGACATGACATGGAAGGACCTGGAAAGACCATGGTGAAGACATGTCAGGAGTGCATTTGTGAGTGGTGTCAGGGCTAATATAACAGGTGCACTTCTCTCCAAGCTAGAAAGAGCAACCATAGACATCATTCAGGATCCAGAGAAAGAAGGCACTGGAAGAAAGGAGTCAAGACAGTAACCCATTGGAAGAGGTAGAGAAGCACACCTGCAGCCAGGGCCCCGAGGAGAGCCAGCCAACCGGGATCACGTCTGGAGCCAGAGTGCTCTACGATCAACCAAAGTGTCCATGTTTTATAGAAGTCTCACTTATTACAGTGACACCAAATAAGACAATTTTCATTTACATTGGCCCAGAGTTAAGATGTCCAGTTATTAAAATATCAGCGCAACAACAAGGTAGCTCACTGGGTAGTCACTTGTTGCCAAGCTTGGTGACCCGAGTTTGATTCCTGGGGTGCACATGGTGGAAGGAGAACCACTCCTGCAATTTCTTCTCTCTCTCTCTCTCTCTCTCTCTCTCTCTCTCTCTCTCTCTCTCT
>OU015751.1:100618205-100661697 GCA_907169655.1 Acomys percivali
CTCTCTCTCTCTCTCTCTCTCTCTCTCTCTCTCTCTCTCTCTCTCTCACACACACACACACACACACACACACACACGCACAGAGATGGGAGGGGAAAAAACTAAATGCAAAAATCTTCTGAATTTGTGAAAAAGTCAAAAAATCTTAATATTTATTTATTTATTCATGTTTCTTTTTGAGACAGGATTTCTCTGAGTAGCCTTGGCTGTCCTCAACTCCCTTTGTAGACCAGGTTGGCTTCAAACTTAGAGTGCCTCTGCCTTTGTGAGTGCTGGGATTAAAGGTGTGTGCCATCATGCCCAGCTTCAAGGATAGCTTTTAAATGTGAATTACAAGATTGGATTGATAAGAAAACTATCAGAATTCTTTCAAGTTACATTCCAGAGTCCACAGTACTTGATTTTAGGGGGAACACACTACTCACTCATTTCCTGAGCTGAATTCCAGTGCCTGGTTTGAATTTTGACTCTTAAAAAAAAATGTTATTTAATAAAATACCCTTATTTGGAAGAACAACTGCTCCAGCTTATTTAAAGTTTTTTTCTTTTTATTAAAGCCACTTTTTGTATCTTAGCTTTATTTGCTTTGGCAGCCTTGAAGCCCTTAGTACACATGGGGTCATTTCTGTGGTAATTCACTTTTTGTGTGTGTGTGTGTGTGTGTGTCAGTCTTGAGGTGTGCCCAATAATTGTCTCTACACTCAGAATTATTTTTCTTTTCTGAGCAAACAAAATCAGAAGGGTTTTATGATTAATTACACACTTAAATATGTACGAGTGGCCCTAAAAGTTACTATAATGAAGGGTGCAGAACATGTCACATTAGTATCCTAAATATATCCAGCCTCTGGGGGTGTCATAGGCTTTGCCAGGGTTTGAGGAACAGGAAGACTGTTGGGAAATTCTTCTGAGAGTCATGAGGTTTCAAGAATACCCTCTTAGTCAACAGAAAAGGACTCAGTATTTTTGTCAGGAGCAAGTTTCCCTGTGAAAGTGAAAAAAAAAATCAATCAAACAAACAAACAAACAAAAAAACCCATATAATTTAATTTATGTGACGTTTTGTCAACTTTGGTTCATTCTGTTGTTTTTGCTTGTTTATTTTCTTGGAGGGTTTTGGCTGTTGAGCTTTTGGACTAAGGCCAGGAAAAATCTCTGAGCTTCATTGACCTTGATTTGCCAAGTGGAGAGGAGGAAACAGCTTGGTCTTTTTATATTTCCAAGTGCCTAGGATGAGGAAGATTATACCCTTCACTTGTTACAAAGTGTTTGGAGAGTTTTTATATGGGAGTTGAGCAAACCTTCAAAGCACAGGGCGCAGTACAGAAGCCCTGCCCACCTCTCCTCATCTTCCCGCGTTGCTGTGTGCTGGAGCTGCCCTTTTCCCTCCTAAGCTTCTAACTGCCTTCCCAGGTACCAGTCAGACTGCTGGACTCTGGGGGACCCCAGATACCTTCAACCTAAGTTCCCCAGCAGGAAGTGAGTCCGCCAGCTGCTAGCAAGTCCTCCAGCGTACTCCACTTTCTGTAAATGAACGATGTTGTGAACACTTTCCAGAACCGAATGACTTGATTCGACCCTAATAAAAAGATGAAGTCAGAGGGTCATAAAGGAAGGGTTCTCACACACAGCTCCCTGATAATCATTACAGAGGTTGTGACTTTGCACAAAGGCCACCACAATATTACCCCAACACCACTTCTGCAAGGGCATATGCCTGGCAACAGCCAGTTCAATTGCAAACCAACATTATCCTTGGGATTGATCTTGGAAGCCAAGGACTATTGTTTCAAAAAAAACTTACATAATCCTTATTGCATTTAAAAATCTTGCCCTTGCTTCAACTTCATTGAATGGGCTATCATTTTTGACAGCCTAAGTTTTCCCTTTTCAGTGCTCTGTGTTTCCAAGTAAATATTATTCTTTGCAAAAATCTCACCTTGGTTGTTATTTAAGATGACAGCATCATCTTCTCATAGTTAATGAGCTTTGAAGTATTTCTATTTTCTGCCTCATCCACATATGGGCAATGACTATGTCTAATGAACATCGTCTACTGTGACATCACTTCCCTTCTCCCCACGTGTACTAGGTAGCCATGCTTTGTTCATACGCTCCCTACAATGTTCTCAGCCCTACCCTCTTCATCTTATCTCTTTCTGTCATTGTTTTGATTTTTATCACCTACTGGGCTAAGTGGCCTCTTTACCTTCTCTTTCCATTTCATGTTGCAGATGGCAGCTGGAGTTGTCTTGCTGGGAAGTCAGTGACTCCTGTGGCATGTCTAGAGGCAGCATCATTTTCTGTTGCCACTGCATCTCCCCCCACCTCCCAACTGCCATCCAATTGTGCTGTGTTTTACTCATCTTCAACGCCGTGCACTTTCATGGTCTCCTGTGTGTTTGTCTTCCTGTTATTCCATCTTACATGGTAAAATTATAACAGAATATGTTTGGAACAGAGCACGGTTCAAAATTATTTTGGACTGAAGTTGAGGAGAAAATACAAGACTTCACAATCCAAATAAAGTATGGGGTACTATTTCATTGGCTGAGAAGTATCAATGGGAGTCAAGTTCATACCACACAACTGTCCACCATTCCCTCCCCTTGAACCTAAGCTCTTGTCATTGGCATGGCCTTCTTTGGATAATTCTTCTCTACACCTTACATAAAAATAGTTCCCATATAGATGTTCTTATAGAACACATTATAAAATATATGTTACACAATCACACATGGCAATGAACATATTCATGAAATTCTTTTTAAAAGTCTATCTGTAGTTATAAGTTCCTAACAATGACTTCTTGAATAAAAAGAAAAATGGGTTAAACCATTTGGTTTATCTTAGCCTAAAGATGTTGATGATGCTCAGGCTTTTGTATTCATCAAAAGTAAGTATCATCAAACTTTGATTTTTGCCAATTGTATATCCCAAACATTAACATTTCCTCGGTTGTTAAAAGGTGTCATGGGCATAGTTTGTATGTGTTTTGGGCCTTTGTCACAGTGCAAACCTAATGCTGAGTGGGTATTTCTACAAGGCTTCATGGTGCCTCTGTGATACACCCCTGCTGCTCTCTTAGCCCGGAATTTTTTGAGGGTCTTTATTTTTTAATATTTTTAATTATTTAAAATAATTTTTAAATTTAACTATATTTTGTTCATATTCTTCCTCCTATTCAAGACTTTCCAGATCTTATTCTCCTCCTTACCCACTCAACTTTAAGTTCTTTCTCAGTAAATAAACAAAAATTCAATACAACAACAACAGCTCCCAAACCAAGAAAGCAAAGTAAAACCACAGTCAAAATGAAAGAAGGAAGGAAGAATTAGAGAGAGAAAGAGAGAGAGAGAGAGAGAGAGAGAGAGAGAGAGAGAGAGAGAGCCCACTAAACTGTAACCAAATAAAAGCACACAAAAAACTATGGAGTCTGTTATATGTTGGTCAACTAGTCCTGAACATGAGGCCTCTCTCCTGGAGTGGTTGATAGACTCATTGTCATGCTACCAGAGAAAAATGCTTTTTCCAAGAAGGTATAAATGACAGTTCAGTTGTTAATATTGACCCTAGTGGCTAGGTATTCATTCATTCATTCATTCATTCATTCATTCAAAATGTAACAAAATCAAATATAATAGGATAAAACAAAGACTATCATACAGAAGTTGGATCAGACAAACTAATGGAAGGAAAGAGCCCAAGAGAAGGCACAAGAATCATAGACCCACTCATTCACACATTCAGGAATCCATAAAAACACTTAACTGAAATCCATGATATATACACAGAATAACTGGTGCACACCTGTGCAGGCCCTGTGCGTGCTGCCTCAGTCTCTGTGAGTTTATATGATCTTTGCTCACGTAGATTTAGAAGGTCTTGTTTTCTTGATGTTCTCCATCCCTTCTGGCTTTTATGCTCTTTCCCTGAACTCTGAGGGAGGGATTGCATGGATACATCCTGTTTGGGGCTGAATGTTCGAGAGTCTCTCCCACTCTGCATAATGTCTGGCTGTGGGTTTCTATATTTATTCCCAATTGTGACAGGAGGAAGCTTCTCTGGTGAAAAAGTCACTGATTTATGAGTGTAGCAGAATATTATTAGGAATGATTTTATCACTAAATTTTTTTTCTTTTTTTAGATCAGTATTATTTGGGTTTGCCTTGATCTCTGGGATATTTAGTCTCTGGGTCTTGTCACCCAAGTAGTGTCAGGTAGGGGTTCCATCTCATGGAATGGGCCTTACGTCAAATCAGGTATTGGCTGGTTACTCCCACAAGCTTTGTGCCACCATTGCAGTAGCATATCTTTGAGGTAGAATATCATTGTAGATAAAGGGTTGTGGCTGACTTGGTATATGTATTTCCCTTTGGAGAGTATGCAGAGTATGTTCCTGTACACAAAATGCTGGAACGTAGAGGTAAAGACTATGTAGGCACTGGCTCAACATCTCCATCTTCAATGAGTTATATAGGTGTTGCCTTCAGCAATGGGGCCTTGCTGTCAGTTTGTGTAGGACAACCTATAGTCTTGGGAATAGCCTGGGTTGTCTGGGGATTCCCCATGGGACCCCTTTGGCCAACAACTCAATTACATGTAACACAATTCCAGTACTGGAAGTTTTGTTTGGTGACAAGCTTGGGACTCTATCTCTTTCATTACTGGTGATTTCATTTAGGTAACCTTCACGTATGTTTATATTTTAGGAATTTTCTACTGTATTAGTTTCCAATGTCCCCCTCAAAGGTCCCTTAATTTTAGCTTTCTCTCTTTGTATCCCCTCCTACAGTTCCCTCTCCTTTCCCCCTCACTTGATTCTCTCATTCCATCCCCCCAATCCACCCATAACTATCTATCCCATTTCCTATTCATTCATTCATTCATTCATTCATTCACTTTACATCTTGGTTATAACCCCATCCCTCCTCACCTCCTGGTCCCACCCTTCCTTCCTTTCCACCATTCTCTTTTCCTATTTCTCAGAAAAGAGGAGCCCTCATCTCCCATCCACCCCAGCTCATCAAGTTGGATCAGGACAGAGCCTGTCCTTTTTTTCCTGTGGCCTAGGAAGGCAGTCATGCTAGGGGGAAGTGATTGAAAAGCTGGCAAGAGAGTCCATGTCAGAGAGAGCCCCTGCTCCCCTTACTAAGGGACTCACATGAAGCCTGAGCTGCCCGTCAGCTACATCTTTGTGGGGAGCCTACGTCCAGTCTATGCATGGCCCTTGGTTGGTGCTTTAGTCTCGGCAGGGTCCTCTGGGCCCTGGTTAGTTGGATCTGTTTGTCTTCTTATGAAGATCCTGTTATCTCCAGGTCGTTTTCTCCTTCCTCCCACTTTTCCACAAGGCTTCCTATGTATCACCCAATGTTTGGTTTTGAGTCTCAGCATCTGTTTCGAGGTGCTGCAGGGTATGAGAAGGACTCTAGCAGAGACTTCTAGTAGGAAGGGCCATAGAGATTTAAGAGGATGTCCTCTAGCTAGACAAGTCCCATAGTAGATTGAGGGGAACACCAACCTACCCAAAAAAACTTCAACTCAAAATTCACCCTGCCTACAAAATGTGCAGGGATAAAGATAGAGCAGAGATAGCAGAGATTGAGGGAAAGTCCAACCAATGTCTAGCCCAACCAAAGACCCATGGGAAAGAACCAACTCCTGACACTATTAATGATACTCTACTATGCTTGCAGACAGGGGCTGAGCAGAGTTTTCTGTTGAGAGGCTCCACTCAGAAGTGCCTTGAAACAGATGTTATTTCCCTTTCTTAATGAGATCTATCTGTTCACTACTGCCCTATAATCTATGCTTATCCTTTGTAGTTATATGTATTGTTGCTTGGTTATCATGGACTTCACTGCTAATATCCACATTACTGTCTTTCTGTGTTAGATACCTCACTCAGGATGATTTTTTTTCTCTAGTTCAGTTCATTTGCCTATACATTTCATGATGATTTTTTGATGACTGAGTTATACTCCACTGTATAAACGGATCATATTTTCTTTATTCATTCTTCTGTTGAGGTATAGCTAGGTCATTTTTAATTTCAGGCTATTATGAATAGAGCAGTGAACATCGTTGAGCAAGTGTCTCTAGTAGGATGAACCATCCTTTAGGTATATGCTCAAGAATGGTAGAGCTGGGTTCTTATTTTCCCAAGGAACCGCCACACTGATTACACAGTGGCTGTACAAATTTGCACTCTTACTAGAAATGGATGAGTGTTCCCTTTATTTCACGTCCTTGCCAGCATGAACTGTCATTTGTGTTTTATTAATTTTATCTATTCAGCAAGGGTTAAGATGAAATCTCAAAGCACTTTTGATTTGCATTTCCCTGATGGCTAAGAATGTTGAACATTTAAGCATTTCTCAGCCATTTGAGTTTCTGCTATAGCGAATTCTCTGTTTAGATATGTACGTCATTTTGTTAAGCTGGGTTATTTGTTCTAGAAAGTTCTTGATATATTTTGGATAGTAGCCTTCATTTGGATGTGTTCTTTTGAAGTCTTTGTTCAATAGATTTGGATTCTGGAACCTAGCAGGCTCCTTTCCCTGTAATGCATGTCAATTACTCATTTTAGTTTACTTTTGTCAACAGAGTATCACTGCATATTTGTAACCTACAGTGTGATACCTTAATTTGTGCATAATCACTCGTCTTTTTCTTTTTCTTTCTTTCTTTTTTTTTTTTACTCATCTTTTTCTTTCATTAATCCCTCTGCACCCTTCCCCATTGAGATTTTTCTCTGGTTTTGGGCAGGTGGCAGTGTCTTGGGCTGGGGAGGAAGAAAGTGACTCACATTTATTTCAGACTTTTGTTTGGCTCGGTATTCACAACTGAACTTCTGGAACCTAAGCAACCATTTGTTTCTCAGACTCCTTATTTCCAGCTAGTTCATTTAGTCTTTAATAGGTTGTGATTGTTAGGATTCTGCTTCAGTCCGCCTACCTATGATGTCATTGCTTACCTGCCATAGGGGTGTGACCCTACCCAGGGCCATATAAAAGGACAAACTTCTCTCTTTCTCTCCATTCTCTCTCTCTCTCTCTACTCCTCTCTCTACCTTCTCTCTCTCTCTCTCTCTGTCCTCTCAATCTCTCCCTCTTCCTTTCTCTCTTTGGGGTACCCCTTCCCCCTTTCCTTCTCCCCCCATGCTCATTTAGTAACTCCATATAACATAATATCTGCTTCCTGGTACCTTCAATCTATCACTGCTTTAATTATTAAATATAACATGGGTGCCCTTCTTATATCCTGGTACCTTGTATTCTAGCATCTGCCTTAATTTTTACATATAACAGTGATGGCTAAGACTCTATTTGGATCTTGTGGCTACGAGTGTAATTTTTTAATTTTTTTTATTAATTTATTCATATTACATCTCAATTGTTAGCCCATCCCTTGTATCCTCCCTTTCTTTCCTCCCTCCCGCTTCCCCCCTACTCCCTTCCCCTATGTCTGTGACTGAGGGGGACCTCCTCCCCCTGTATATGCTCCTAGGGTATCGAGTCTCTTTTTGATGACCTATTATCTTTCCTCTGAGTGCCACCAGGCCTCCCCATCCAAGGGACATGGTCCAATATGGGGCACCAGAGTTTGTGTGAAAGTCAGATCTCCTTCTCCACTTAACGGTGGAGAATGTCCTGTCCATCGGCTAGACTGGGTAGGGATTCGAAGTTTACTGCCTATATTTTCCTTGGCTGATGCCATAGTTTGAGGAGGACCCCAGGGCCCAGACCTGCCTGTAGTTTTCCAGGACCCTCCGGATCCTTCTATTTCCTCATTCTCCCAGGCTTCTCACCCCTAAAGTCTCAATAGTATGTCCTCCCCTCTGACCCATTTTCCTGGTAGGTAAAGTTTTTCATGGGAAAAGATCTTCATCAACCCTTCATCTGACAAAGGTCTAATATCCAAAATATATAAAGAACTCAAGAAATTAAACACTACCAAACCAAATAACCCAATAGAGAAATGGAGCTCAGAACTAAACAGAGAATTCTCAACAGAGGAATATCAAATGGCGGAGAAACACTTAAAGAAATGCTCGACCTCCTTATTCATCAGAGAAATGCAAATCAAAACGACACTGAGATTTCATCTTACACCTATCAGAATGGCTAAGATCAATAACTCAACTGACACCACATGCTGGCGAGGATGTGGAGAGAGAGGAACACTCCTTCATTGCTGGTGGGAATGCAAACTAGTACAACCACTTTGGAAATCTATCTGGCGCTTTCTTAGAAAAATGGGAATAGGGCTTCCTCAAGACCCAGCTATTCCACTCCTTGGAATATACTCAGAAGATGCACTACCACACAACAGGGACATATGCTCAACCATGTTCATAGCTGCCTTATTTATAATAGCCAGAACATGGAAACAGCCTACGTGTCCCTCAGTAGAGGAATGGATAAAGAAACTGTGGTACATATACACTATGGAATACTACTCAGCTATTAAAAACAAAGAATTTCCAAAATTTGTGGACAAATGGATTGAACTAGAAATTATCATAATGAGTGAGTTCACCCAGAAGCAAAAAGAGTCAAATGGTATATAGTCACTTATATCGAGACACTAGTCCAAGGGGTACGCCCCTACGAGTGTAATCTTTTGTCCTTGCTGCATCAGAAGCATACTGGGCACAGAGAAGCCCTGGACCAAGGATGAGAGGAGGCTTTTTCTTCTTCCTTTCTTTCTTTCTTTCTTTCTTTCTTTCTTTCTTTCTTTCTGTTTTTTTTTTTGTTTTGTTTTTTTGATTTGGTTTTTTTTTTGTTTGTTTGTTTGTTTGTTTTTGAGACAGAGTCTCTCTGTGTTAGCCTTGGCTGTTCTAAACTCACTTTGTAGACCAGACTGGCCTCGAACTCACAGCAATCCGCCGGCCTTTGCCTCCCATTGCTGGGATTAAAGGCGTGTGTCACCACGCCCGGCCTGAGGAGGCTTTTTCAATACTTCAAAAATTATCTGCAATGGATTCCTGGCTCCACCTTAAGTTCAGTTCCTTGGCCTTGGGGGTCCTGGTGGGCTAGTGGCTCTCTTATGTCCTCATTTTCTGTCTTTTTTTTTTTTTTGCTTTGTCCCTATTGCCTAAAACATTTATAATTGTAAATTGGTAAATTATAGTTTCATATAGTTATAGGGCGGAGAATGATTGTGATTTATGAGTACAATGTGGAAGAATTCAAACCAATTAACATATCCATCATTCAAATACCTATCACTTGAGAGTTACTCTCCTGGTGATTTGGAAACATACAGTGTGCTTTTAGCTACACTTACATGTTATGCAGTCGATCTTGAAAAAGGAAGCCACTCCCCTCCCCTGTCTAATTTGAGTTTTGTATACTTTGAATATCACCTCCCCCACCCCCATTCTTGCATTCCTTCCTTTCCTTACCATTCCAATGCCTTTCTGTTTGAACTGAGCTCAGTGGCTTTAGATTTCATGTGTGAGTGAGAACACACAGCGTTTGTCTTTCTGCGCCTGGCAACTTTCAGCGGCTCTAATGCTTTCCAGCCCCGCGCATGTTGATTTAATGATAGAATTTCCTCATTTTAAAAAGCTGAATGGTATGCTGTGTATGTCCTCACCACATATTCTTTACTCATTCATCTACTGAATGACTTTTGGGTGGATTCCATAGCCTGGCTATTATGAACAGTGCTTTAAGAGCCACGGGGATGCAGACAGCTCTTTAGCATGCCAACTATAAATCTCTAAATACCCAGAAGTAGGATTGCTGGCTTGTAAGATGATAATTTTTTTCACATTTTGAGGAGTTTCTACACAGCTTTCTGCAATGATGATGCAGATTTATGTGCCCACTAGTAGTGTGTAAGGAGTCCCCTTTCTCCACACCCACTGTTTTCTAAGCAAGGGTCTGTTTGGCTTCTCTCACTTCTAAACCTTCCACAGAGTGAGGTCTCAGAACTCCCCTCCATTAGCCAGGCCACTATTTTGTATAGCTGTCTACATTTTAAGCTGTTGCCTCCTGTCTCCTCTGGGAACCTCACCTCTTGGTGCAGTCTTCTGTTTGTCTCCTGCTATAGCTGGTGGCTTTTCCCATAGCTACTCCACATCACCCGGTCTCTCTGCTTCGTAGGAGCACAGCCAAAGTGTTCCTGTGTGGGAGGCAGGGTGCACATGTGTGGAGACAGCATGGCCCAGTGAGTAAGGCAGGCCCTGAACAGTTATTTCAAGGAAGGTAGCATGTTCACAGGTCGACTGCTATGAAGAAAGTATTGTAAACTTTCTCATTATGTAGCTTTGGCTGTCATGAACTAATTATGTAGACCAGACTGTCCTGATTCGCAGAGATCCACCTGCCTCTGTCTCCCTAGTGCTGGGGTTAAAGACATGTGCTACCACACCCAGTTAGGAAGTTAATTAAAAATTATAACACATACAGCCAGCTGAAATAACCCTCACAACCTAAAACTTTACCAATATGACTTTGTAAATGAAAAAGAAAAAACCTGAGAAAATATGTTGCAACAAATGGGTTCCCCAGCAGGCAGACAATGAAGATGCTGAATATAAAATCATCTATCTCAAACACTTAAGGCAATAAAATATCCACCAAACAAAGACAAAGGAATAAAAGACTTTTAAAGTACTTAGAAGAGTAAAAGAATAGGGATCCAGGAATGGAAATGTGACAATTGAAACAAAAACTCGGTGCACGGAATATGGCTAGGACACAACTGGAGAATGGAGGCAGATGTAGAACAATTATCCAGACTGTGGCACAAAGAGATGAAAACATGCAATAGAGGCCAAAACATAAAGACAAGATATGGAGAGAAAACAAGCATTTAGAAGGTTTTCATTCCATCCCTAGCATTTCAGCCAGTAGAGCAAGAGCCTACCACAGAGCATTTCACTTAAGAACGCTTATGGCAGGTCTTACTCACAACAGCCCAAACTAGAAACATCATAGTGACCTTGTGCTAGCCGGTAGATAAACACACAGTACATTCTACTTGGGGCATATCAATCACAGAGGTAGAGACGTTAGATTGGTGAAAGAAGCAATACATAGGGGAACACATACTCTATAGTCCTGTTTATGTGACCCCATTTAATCCAGGGTGGAGGCCTCTGGAGAGAGGCATGAGGAACTTTCTAGAATTATAATAATATTCTGTATTTTGCTTTGGCTGTTAATAATATGGCTTTATGAAACTGTAAAAGCTCATAAATGAACAAGTGTGCTATGTAAATTTTATTGCAGGTAAATTACACTTCCCCAGTATGTAAAAATTAAAATATTAGAGAGAATCAAAAGATGTATACACGAAACATACAAACATTCCTTAATTTGATGTAAGAAGACAATAAACACCTCATTAGAGAAACATGTAAAATATAATTAGGAATTCAAGGAGTGGAACATTTATAAGCCAGCAAACACATGGAAAAAGCACAATCTCACCAGTAAGCAGAAACATGCAAATTCAAATCCCACCACCTTGGTGCCTATCAGACATAAACAGAATTTAAGCCTAAAACAATTCTAAAACGCCGGAAACATCTGTGAATGACAGACACTGGAATAATCAGTTTGGATAATAATGATTTGGATCTAGAAGGTAAAGAAAGTGTGTCAGCTTCATTCTGGGATCTACCTTAGGTCACAAGTTCACACACTTTCTAAATGTTCTTCCTGTCTTGACCTCTGGAGTGCTGAGTCACCACAATCCGACCACTCAGGGCTGGGCTTGGTGCACGTTAGGCAAGCCCTCTACCAGCTGAACTCCATCCTCTGCCCTCAACATTTCATTTATATATGTGCACCACTGTGCATAGCTGGAGGTCAGAGGTCAGAGGTCAAAGGACAACTACGAGGGTCCCAGGCATCAAACTCAGGTTCTTAGGCTTGGCAGCAGGAATTTTACTCACTAAGGTATCTCTCTGGTGTGGATTTATTTTAAAACTGACTGCGAATGCCAAGGAGCTTCGGCTTAAGTAAATTGTATCTAATGACACCACGCTAGAAATGGAGAAAACACTATGTGCCCTTTGTGTCACCTACCAACACCCGAGGCACTCACTCCCTGGAAACCAGCCAGGGAATTAGGCAGGCAGGCAATCTTATTCCTCCCCATCCTCCAGTTCCAATTGTGTGTGTGTGTGTGTGTGTGTGTGTGTATGTGTGCTTTTAAAATTAAGTTGATAAAATTATGTTTACCCATGGCCTTTTCAAACACCCTTAGGGTTGTTTCTCCTTTGGTATTTTAGCCCTCTCCTTTGCTCAGTGTGAAACCTGAAATGCTGAAACTTCTAGACGAAAACACAGGCAGTATTCTACATGCTACAGACCAGGAAGGGACTTTCGAGATAGGACCCCACTCACTCAAGAATTAAGGCCGACACCTGCCAAACAGGACCTTGTCAAATCACAAAGCTCTGTAGTACAGAGGAAATAATGAGTACAGTGATGAGGAGGCCCCCAGCTGGACATCTGATAGAGGATTAATATGCAGAATAAACAAAAGACAAAGAACCGAGAAAACAATCAGCCCAACTAAAAGTGAGCTGCTGATCTAATCAGGGCGTTCTCAAGAACAGAAACAAAAATGGCAAATACATAACTAAGGGATGTTTGGTATCTTTAGCAATTAGGAAAGTTCAAATGGAAATGCCTTGAGATTTCATCTTACCTGAATGCTGCTGGGGATGTGGGGGCATAGGGAACTTCATTCGCTGCTGGTGTGATTGCAAACTGATACAGCCACTATGTAAATCACTGTGGAGACTTCTCAAAGAACCTCAGGGCAGATCTACCACATAACCCGAATTATACCATTCCCCGGTAAATGCCCAAAGGACGTGGAACTCTATTCATGATAGCTAGGAAATGGGCCAACCGGAACGCCTTTTAACTGATGAACGGGGAATGAATGTGTGATGCACAGACACCAGGGAGTTCTATTCAGCTGTGAAGAAAAATGAAATCATGAACTCTGCAGGTAAATTGTTAGAAGTGGAAAATATTATACCGAGTGAGCTAACCCAACTCAGAGAGACAAATGCCACATAGTCATTCTTATTTTTAAATCCTAGTTCCAAATCTTTAGATTTGAACATATAACCTAAGGGGCCTTCAGAAGCTAGCGAGTTAGAAAGGAACCATGGCAGAAGGTGTGGGTAGGAAAAGGAACTCTAGAGAAGAGTCTAGAAGGATACAGATGCTATGAACAAGGGAAATGGGGTTGATGGAGTGGGACTTACTATGTTTCTTAAAGCCATAGACAAGGCATTAGTCATCTTTGAGTCTTAGGGTCACAGTTTCACGCCAGGCATATGCTGAATGCTCACCACGTATTGGTTAAGTTAACGTCATAATCACATTATTTTCAGGGATGTCCCAGGAAATGGGAGCAGAAATGACATGTGTCTACAAGAGAGAGAGAAGCAGGGCTGGTGATTAGAAGTTAGGAAGGGCAGCATTTTAAAAAGAACAATCATTAGCAGTGAGTAACCTAATGGGAACCAATATTTGAAAATGCCGTTGGCTATTTGCGGCTCTGAATGACTACAAGATTTTTATTACAGTTGAATGGGCCTTTTGTGGTGTTTTTAGTGTTCTACAAGATATCTTATTTCAAAGTCAGAGCAAATTATTTTAAGGAGATGCAGACTGATGAAGAAGCCATGGTCTCCCTGTCTCGAAAGGGAGCAGCTAGAAATGGCACTAGGCATTGAGGACAAGGAGGAGGATAGGTCAGGAAGCTCTGCTTCTGCAGTAGCCTGTGATACTGTTTACTGATGGGACATGCTGACGCCCTTCCTAGGGAGAACCTGGCTCAGCTTACCCAGCTGCTCCCGTTCTGCTAGTGGCTTTGTTACATTGGCAGTAGAGGCTGCAAGAGAATTTAACTTTATCCAAATGAAGCGGGTTCAACAGATGGTGATATTATAGTGATGCCCCAAACAGGTGATCTTACAGAAAAGCAAAAGATATGGCCCTGTGAGATACCTACATAACGAGTGGTTACAGTGCCCTCAGGCACATGTGTCTGCAATATTATGGTTAGTTTTCCAAGACAGACATGTCCAAATGGTGGCTTTGGCTAGATTAAAAAGATGTTTTCTTACCCGATTTTGGAGTATGTGAGTTAGGTTTAAAAAAACCAAATAATTGTTTTTCTTTTGTAAGTGAAAAGACTCTTGAGTCATTTCTTCCATATTAGAATAGATCCAAGTTAAGAGGGAACAGAACATCCTCAGAGGAAATTTGATGTGCAGAACTGACTGGTAAACACAGTGGAGCATGTGTGAGCTTTCTTGTCATGCATGACACCCCAGTCTGGTGGTAATGGTGTCAATGGTGGAGAGATCAGAGATATAAATTTAATATAAAGTAATATGCTATAAAGTCAATTTCTACAAAGCAGCGAGCAGTTAGCGTGTCCTCACACGTGTGAAATACTTGTGTACAGATCTATCCTGCAGGTTGTCTACTAACATGGGTGGACTGGTAACTGAAAACAAAACAAGGGAAGAAAGAATTCTAAAAGAATTCAAAATAAGAAAAGCTGATTTCTGAGTGTTGGGACCCGAGACTCTTGTTTCTAATGGGACCTCACAGGACTGCTCGGTCAGTGGGTCTGCCACTTATGTGCTTTGTATTTGGACATTATCTGACTGCTTTGTGACTCTTCTGGAGTCCCAGGACCAAAGTGAAATGTAGTTGCTTATTCACTGAAAAAACAATGGAATACATTTTCTTTCTGTTTCATGGAAGCACTACAGTTTGTATAATGGGGCATAAGCAACAATGCAAGCAAAATGCATTTGGTGGTCATTTTATAGACAAATGTACAAGGAAGCCAAGACTTCTCACTGACTGAGGCTCCCAGAGATGTTTTCTCTGAAGTAAACAAATTCAGTGTGTTCCATGAATGAGGCTGGGGAGGAAATGAAAGATTCTTGAATCTGGGATATGCTTTGCCAAAGATGGGTTTCTCATGTCAGCAGACCTGCCGGGGCTGGTTGCTGCTGTACAAATACATGGCTGCAGGGCCTTGCAAAGCCTGGCAATAAAAAAGAAGACACATGGCAGCGGAAATCTGTCATATGGCTCATACAGTGGGAAAATCATAGCTCAGCAAATGCATATAAAAGCTAGCCCTGGGAACTGTGTCGCATCTTTGAAGGTCATACAGTCAAGCACCAACCATCCTTGCTACTCTCTGTCTCTGCTTTTCCAACTGCCAATTTTGCCTCTCTGTTTTGTCTTTAGTATATTTATTTTGAAAGTGTCTTCTGGAACCACTCTTCCTACATCACAGCCGACCAGAAGTCAGAGAAAGAAACCTGAAATCAATGGTAATAAAGCCTTCAAAGGCTTGCCCCCAGAGGCACACTCCCGCCAACCACACTCAATCTACTAAAGGCTACACAGTCTCCCAAGACCAAAACACAGGTTGGTAGCCAAGACTGTAAGCTTGTATGTGCACATTTTAATATGCACATTTCAGATTTAAACCCTAATGGGAATCAACAAGCAGTCGCACCACCAAATGTTTGCTAACAAAGGAAGACGTAGAGGCACAAATACAGTTATGCTGTATTTTCTTATTGAAATAGACAGGAAGAATTACATACCAAGTCAGGTGCCCAGAGTGAGGTAACTGATAGATCCTCCTGAATCAGTTTTAAAGCATTTTACAATAAGACCATTGCTTGGAACTATTGTTAATACGATGTATTGCTGTTTCATTGGGTAGCAATTTTATCTCTTAATAGTGAATTAAATGGGGCGACTTTCTCAAGTTTCTACTAAGGTGAGATTCTGCAGAATATTTTATATGAAGCATTACTTATATCAGATCTGTTCTTTTATTTTTTATTTTTTATTTTTTTATTTTATTAATTTATTCGTATTACAGCTCAATTGTTAGCCCTTCCCCTGTTTCCTCCCATTCTTCCCTCCCTCCCACTTCCCCCTTCTCCCCTCCCCTATGTCTGTGATTGAGGGAGACCTCCTCCCCCTATATATGCTCTTAGGATATCGAGTCTCTTCTTGGTAACTTGCTATCCCTCCTCTGAGTGCCGTCAGGCCTCCCCATCCAGGGGACATTGTCAGAAAAGGGGCACCAGAGTTCATGTGAGAGTCAGATCTCACTCTCTACTCAACTATACCATTGCAAAATCACAACCTCACAAAATCTTGACTGTTACAAATACCTTAATCAGATCTGTTCTTTACATGCCATTCTGCCCAACCTGGAGAGGAGAAATTGCTAGTTAACAAGCTCCTTTCATAAGGTAATGATTTGAATTCTCATGCGTCCAGCTCAGAGAATTATGGCATTTTCCTAGCCTCTATGCCATAGAAGAGATTTTACAACTCCTTTGTCTTTCAGGAACATCTCTGGGGATGAATGGAACAATGAATCTTAAGTTATTTCTGTTTTTTTTTTCCCCTTCCATATAAAAACTTAGAGAACTGGATGTCCTTTTTAGGGTTCTTAAGTCATGGTATTTGTTTCTCTGCAATCCCCCTTAGCTTCTGCCTAAGTCTCTCCCTCTCATCTTGCCCCATCCTGTCTCATCCCACCTGTGTTTATGTCAGCATCGCAAATAGGCCTTTGGCTCCCATGGAAAGAAAGGTTTACAGGGTATTTTCACAAGACTGATCAAAGGTTAACATTAGAACTTATTGACCACTTACGTTTTACTAAATTAAAAGTTCTCAAGAAATAACCAGATAAAGCTCTCACATATAAATATTCATGTTTTAAGGATTTCTGCAAGAAAAAACAATCAACATGAAGTGAAAATGAAAACAAATTGAATTTCTGGCCACAGTTACACATTTAGTCATGCTTTTTAAGGCTTCAGCATATTTGGAAAAGTGGTTTCTTCTTCAGTCTTGGGAAAGCCTGTCTGCATTGCTCCTGAGGCGACAGCTATGGAAGTGACAGAAATTTCTTTGGGTGACAAATGATTTTGATGCTCAATGGTTCTGAACCCAGGGGGAGTTTACTTGCCTTTGAGATTCTGCCTCATGAAATGAAACCGGAGGGATCTGGTTCACAGGAACCGAGAGCCAAATTCTAAATTAGAGACATCTAGTTAACTCTGTCACAAAGACTCTGTAATCAGTAGTAAACGTAGCCACCTGCCCCCACAGAACTGGAAGGTCTATGCTCTTTATAGTCTAAGTTCTCAGTGAAAGTAAATAAAAAGAACTACAACTTGGCCATTTTTTAAAAAAAGGATTTATTTTGCTATTTATTTGTATATGGGTGCATGTGTACATGTGTGTGGTACCCTTGGAGGCCAAGAGCGTTAGATCTCTGGGAGAGGAAGTTATAGGTGGTTATAAGGCCACCACTGTGCTTCTGGAACCAACGTTAGTCCTCTGAAAGACCAGGAAGTGCTTCTCCTGACCCCAGAAGCAATTTCTCAGCCTTCCAACATTATTTTATTAGAATCTCTTGCTGTGAAAGGTGTGAAGGCAGCATTGGTTGCCTTAGTAACTGTCACCATGCCACCTAGCACTTTGTGACTCTTGGATTAAAGCAGCTAGGGCCTTTCTTTGGATCTTAAGAAGGGGCTGATCCTGTCTTGGCAGAGTTTGGCCATCTACTCTGCCTGTATCTAAACTTGCCCATTTTTAGGCAGAATTCTGTCTGTGGCAGAAACGAGGACATTTTTCCCAGTGGCTAGTTTGCCACATTTGAAGCCAACTCCACAAGGAGGCGCTTTGATGCTCAGCTTCTTCTTTGAGGCAGGCTGAGTGTTGCCAGGAGTTAGCTTGTCTTGTCAAAGAATCTTCAGAATAATAAAAACATCTTTAAATGCCATATTCTGTAGGTCTCTGAGGTTTTAAAAGACCTTATTTAACTATTTTACCTCATGTATTTATAGAATCATATCTATTAGACCTAGAATATATATTCTTGTGATAAAATTAGACTAGTTTTTGACATGAGCATGATTTGTGTCAATATACAAATTTCAATACCATTGAATTAGAAAATAGCCTTATTTGTGAGTAACAATTAGGGCCTTGAGATAAGGAATAGATTCAACAATCTACCTTTTGTTCTATCCTCCCTCTGTATTTCTAGATTCCTCTTTCTTTCCTTTCAGCTCCTATCTCCTTACCTACAAAAGAAAGATAAAGGAAAAGAGAGATGTCCCCGAGTTAGAACTAGTTTCCTCTCTGTAAAAGACCAATAATACTTGTAACCAACTCCCAATGAAAATTAGCATCTGTAGACCAAGAGAATAAACAGAAACCTATCCAATCCCCCTGCGAGGAAATGGGACATTATTGTGGCAGTAAACTATCTCAGTCATTTTTTTCATTTTTGGAAGCTACTAACCTACACTCCAGGTTCACTCAGGTATTTAAGTTTCATTCCTTCTCAAGTCTCTGATGGGTCTGAAGACCAGATAGTTTAGTCTTTCAATTAAGCTTAGCAGGTTCAGGGTTAAGATGTTTTTAGATCAAGATAGATGTCTTAAGTTAACAGAGATGAGATATGATAGTAGATATTAATCTCAATTCAAAAATTTAGAACCAACAAGATAGGAAAGATGTTTACTTCAAGTTTGCCAAATACAAATAGCCAAATCACTATGAATGTAACATTTATATAATTCCTGATTGTCTTGTGGTTCTTCCTGCTGTATGTAGTTTATTTTACCATGGTGCTGTACCATCTTAAAAACTTGCCATTTCAGGAATGGATTGCTACTTTGTTCTTTGTTTATTCACAGGGTTACTATTAGTTCACGACGCCTGGGTTATTCCATAGTGCACCAGGGAAACAGCGATGTGGTGCATTTAAATGTGTCTCCTCTGTTTTCATAGGGGTGTGTGTATAACTTTATTAAGACACTAGACACAAGACATGTGAACTTTTGTTGTCTGTCTCTGTCTCCTTTACTAGACATTAACTTCATGGAGAAAGAAAAGCATTTTGTTTTTGCTTGTTTTCCTGGTATAATTGGCCTCAAATAGCCCCCCACCCTCCTAAAGCCCCCAACCCCCAAAACCAAAAAACCAAAAACTATGAATTCCTTCAATTGGGTCAGTATCTTCATGTGCTTTACTCTCTCTCTCTCTCTCTCTCTCTCTCTCTCTCTCTCTCTCTCTCTCTCTCTCTCTGTGTGTGTGTATGTGTGTCTGCTTTCAATAAAAATCTGGTTGAGTGCTGGGAGAGAAATAGAAATTGTCTATTTTCTTTGGAATTTCCAGACCAAAGTATGGCCCCTCTTGCTTAGCAGGTACTCAGAAAATGGCTGTTAATATAGATTGCATCTCTCTCTGTCTCTCTGTGTGTGTCTCCCTGTGTTTGTATGTATAGTATATGTATGCAAGTATGTGAGTGCTCATGTATGTGGAGGTTAGAGGAGAATATAAGGCTTCTTCCTTTGTGGTTCTCTTCCTTTTTGCCTTGATACAGGGCCTTAGTTACTTCTCTATTGCTGTGACCAAACACCAAGACCAAGGCAACTCTATTAGAAAGGGTTTATTGGGCCTTACAGTTTCAGAGGGTGAATATACTTCCATAATGGTAGGGAGCATGACTGTAGGCAGGTATGGCCCTGAAGCAGTAGTTAAGAGCTCACATCTTGCGACAACAATCTTGTGACGGGATGGTTGTGGTGGTGGTGGGTAACTTGAAATGGCATGAGCTTCAAAGCCTACCCACCAGTGACACATCTTCTCTAACAAGCCTACACCTTCGAACCCTTCCCAAATAGTTCCACCAGCTGGGGACCAGGCCGCCAAATACATACGCCTATGGGGGTCATTCTCATCCCAGCCACCACACAGGGTTTCTTGTTGAGCCAGAAGCTCACCATTTCAGCTGGACTGGCAGGCTATGGAGCTTCTGGGATCCACTTGGCTTCAACTCCCAGTGCGGGGTGACAGGCCCCTAAAGCTGGGCTTTTCCTGTACGTGTTTCTGTCTATAGGCAAGCTCTGTCATGGTGGAGACATTTTCCTGGACCATAGATACAGAACTTGACAAACTATTCTCTCTCACATGTAGCAACTTTGCCTTTGTCTTTCCTTGTCTATATTTATTAAATTGTTTTCCTTCTTTAGATGAATTCACTTAGAAACAAAATAAGAAATCATTTATCTATCCATGCTCTTTAACCTAACCTCACCTTTCAAAGAATTAAAATATGACAGTCAATTACTGCAACACAACACATTGAAAGTTAACTTTTACTCCATTGTTCGAATGAAATCATTCTTACCAATGACACCGATTGCTTCCTAATTATGAAAGTCAAGCTTTAACTTCAGGATTTCAAATTTTGACATCCTGAAAATCCTCCTTAATTTAGCTTTTGTAACACATTCTCTCCTGGGCTACATCATCTCTGAATACTGATCAGCTAATCTAATCTGCCTTTGCTTAAATATTGGTACCCCAAGCAGTCATCATTAATTCTTTCATTTCTTATTGCCCCTCAGTAATTGCAGCCAATTCCATATCTTTCACAATTACCTACATATGCATTCGACCCAAAATGTGACCCCTTGAACTCTATTTCCAATGTGTAATAACTTCTGTGGCTCATAATATCCTCAAACTTTACATGTTAAATTGAATTAAGTTTCCTTGCTCAAGTGTGACCCCTTTTACATTTGCTATGCCAACGAGTTAACAGTAGTGTCAGCGTAGTGACAACTTAAGTCTTTTTCCAGGCTTCTATACTAAAATACATCATAAATAAATTTCACGGAAAAAAAAGTTGTCTTTGATATATTACCAGGAGGTTTTATATGAATTAATCAGTGCATAGCAAGGCAGCACATAGTTTGCATTTAAAGTAGGATACATTTATTATTGCATAGTTTCTGTGGGGGCAGGAAGCCATCTTATCCAGGTCCTCTGATCAGAGCACACACGGCTGCCACCAAGGTCCTGAGAGGCTCACTGTTGTTTGAAGGTCACAGGGTTGTTGGCAGAAGTTGTTGTTGTCTTATAGCTGTAGCGCTGTGACAGCATATTCAAGCTCTTGAGGAGAGTCTGATGTGTTCAACCTCTTCTAAGTAAGTTAGCTGACTAACCTGGCTATTCAGGACGTATCATTTTATTAAAGACATCTGAGGGACTATAATTCATATGTTAATTTTACATTTCTGCTGTAATGTAACATAATTGTGGGGTAGACTACTAGCCTATCACCTTTGCCATAGTATGTGAGTTAGAAGCCAGCTTCAGGTCCCATGCTCCCCTCAAGGGGTAGAACATTATCGCAGGTCACTGGAAGTCACCTAAATTGCCTATGACAGCTTAATTCAAAATTATATATAGGTAATAGCAAAAACCAACAAAATGCTTACAGTTTGGATAATATGACACTTAATACAGAGAAGAAAACCACAGAATTTTTAACTAAAAATCTTCAAGTTTAAGGATGGTGATGTACATTAAAAAAAAAGAAGAGGAAAAGGTATCTTTCTATTCTTATTCTATCTATACTTACTGCCTTGGACAGCAGATATAACCACATGTCTAAACAATAAATTCCAATTTACACTTTAATAAGAGCCTAAACTTAATTATGTAACTGGATTAAGAAGCACTGTATCAAGTGTTAGCATCCTTTGTGTCGAGAAGATAACTACAAATGTAGTGATTTAAGTGGTAAATAAGCCCCATAACGTCACAAATTTGAGCACTTGGTCCCATTTGTTAATGCTGTTTCCGGAAGTTACGGAACCCTTAGAAGGTGGAGCCTCAGTAGAGGAAGTACGTCAATGGAGGTGGGACTTGTGCTTCCCTTGTGCGAATGAAAATCCAGTCAGCTTCCCGTTTCTGCTGCCATGCTTTCTTCTGCCTGCTGCTGGATATTCCCTGCCACAATAAACTCTGACTCTCTGGAATCATACGCTAAAATAAATCCTTCCTTCTCTAAGTTACTGCTGTTAGAATATTTGATTGCAGCCACAGAAAGGTAACTAATATACTAAAGGTAATAGTTTTCTTCAGTGTGCATTAGTTCACCTCTTCCTAATGGCTTTTTAAAATACTGTGTTTTTAATGTGCTGATTTCCTTCAAGGTAGATCTTTCAGGCACATTTAAAAAATCCTATTTATTTATTTATGTATTTATTTATTTGGGGCATGAATGTACCATGGCATACGGAGAGCAGTGGATAACTGCCATGGGTTGGTTCTCTTCTTCCACCAAGTCAGATATGGGACTAGAACTCAGGCCATCAGGCTTGACTGCAAGTGTCTTTTACCTGCTGAGCCTTCTTACTGGTCCCACTTATTGTCTTCTTGCAGTCACAAATCGCATAGCCACAGAAGTTCCATATATGTGTGTGTCTATAACTTTCCCTTCCTGACCCACATGTTCCGGTATAAACTCTGTGGCTTCTCTTTCTCATGTACTTCAGGCAGAAACCTTGGAGTTAAATACAAGAGCTGCGAGGGTGTGGGATTTACTGAGAACTCTGCCATTTTAGGCTCTCCTTGGGGATAATGGTTTCCCTGGTATTCGGTGAAACCCTGTAATGCCGTGGTGGTTTCTCTCTTTTTGTTGACTCTGGCAATGCCTATTATGCATGGTCATAAGAGGCGGTGTATGTATCCCTACAGATATGTGGTCACTTCTCTGCTTTCTCTCTCTTTTGCCTGGGCCAGGGCCACATTGATGCATTGCAGCCACTCTTCTGCATTTTTCTCATCCTTGGCTTTGAAAACATAGGTCTTATTGTCTGTGAAGATTTCAAAAGCCCGAGGGAGAGAGCGATCCCGGCGTTTCTTGGCCACAGCTTTCACACTCTGTACTTTGCTGAGTTCTATCGGGGAGTCATCGGGATCATCCTTCTGAAAGGAATGGAAAGAAGAAATCATGAGCTGGATCCTGCTGCAGCCTCTGTCTGTCTCTTGGAATTTCCCAAAAGGGCCAGGTCCTTTTACATCCTATGGCTCAAGACTCTTCTGTTTGGGGTACTAAGGCCCCATAGAGTCATTAAGGACAACAGAAGCCAAAAAAATTTTGGCCTCTATTATACTACTATAAGTCAGCACAAGATAGCCAATTTACTGAAAGTTATTATAAGTGAAATTGGGAAAATGTTTAACTCACAGTTCTTTGTTTTTCTGTCACCTTGTATTTATACTAGCACTCTAAATAGAGCAAAAGGGAGCAGTGAAATCTGGAATGCGTTTACCTCAAACTTTCAGCTGGTTGAGGAGGCATAGTACTGGGTTTTCCTCTGTGGTCCTTCTGGGAAAAGGCATGCTCCTCCTGAATTAAAAATCAGGATTCTGGTGTCTGAGTAGCTTTTGGAATCTCCATGCTAGAAGCATGCCCTGTCTCTAGACATTTAGTGATGCTACATTCGTGTGTTAGGAAAGCAGAGGCTTAGGGATCTTTGCGATACCAGAGTTAACATACTGGGCTAGCGTGGATGGTTTTAGGACAATTAAGAATGTCTAAAAGCAACAAACACATTTTGTCTACTGGAAAAATGTACCTGTGATTGGGCATCTTGCCAACTGTTCTTTCATACTCCCTCTCTGACCATCATCTTTCCTGACTCTGCACTGAGTCTTCTTACTCATCACAAATGTTCTAGAGTGAATGTCCAGCTTGGAAACCTCAGGAACATTGGAAAAAACCCCTATAGTTCAACATATTGATGTTAGAGAAGTATTGACTAATTAAGACTCTCCAACATCAATTTTATCAATAGATAGCATTTCCTCCCCTGTGCCCTCAAGCCCCGTGTGTGTGTGTGTGTGTGTGTGTGTGTTGTAGAACTCAGAGGTCAACATCAGATGTCTTCCTCTATCACTTTCCACTTTATTTTTTAGCTTGATTTTTTATTTTATGTACATTGGGATGAGGGTGTCAAAGCCACTGAATCTAGAATTATAGACAGTTGTTAGCTGCCCTGTGGGTGCTGGGAATTCAATCCAGGTCCTCTAGAAGAACAGTCAGTACTCTTTAACAGCTGAGCCCTCCACCTTATTTTTTTGAGGCAGAGTCTCTCTCTGACCTAAGCCACCGTTTTGGCTAGCCTGACTGATCAGCAAGCCCCCGGGATCCACCTTTCCAGTCTGGGGTTAGAGACAAGGGTCACTGTGTCTGGCCTTTACACAGGTGCCAGGAATTCAAGTGCAAGTCTTTCTGCTTATGCAGGAAGCACTTTACCCATTAAGCCATCTTCCTGGTCTAGTACTTCCATTTTAATGTTTAATATTGATTAAATGTGGCATTATACTTAAATGCATTTATAAATGATATAACTTAAAAAGAAGAACTCAGCTGGAAAAAGAAATACTTAGAAACTGGTGATCACAGAAGTTAAAACAATTAAGTTTCAATTTATGCACATGATTTTCTTATGCTAGAAAATGATAGGGGAGGACTGGACAGATGACTCGGTGGGGTTAAGAGCATGTAGTGTTCTTGCGGAGGACCTGAATTCAGTTCCCAGCACCCACGTTCGGGTGCTCACAATCATCTGTAACTCTACCTCCAGGTGGTCTGCTAGCATCTTCTGGCTCTCATGGGCCTATACTCATGTGGAATACCCATATATGGACACATATTGTTAAAAATAAAATTAATCTTAAAAATAAACAGGAAATTGAGGCAAATTGCTAGGGAGAAGTAATATAGAAATATGTGTTCAAGAAAAACATAAGCAATGCAAATATCCCCACTAAAGATATTAATATATATGTTTAAAATATGCATGAGCTGAATTGCCATGTTATTGTATTTATATTAGTCGAGTAATTATATTTAAAGAGAAAATAAGTTCTTTTTATTTTATAATGTCAAATTTGTAGCTGATAGAAATATCATAAGAAATAAACTTATGATAAATGTGTTGATGACATTTAAAATATTTCAAGGCATTACATATATTTTTTTCTCAAACATTCTTTTAGGGGCTACACAGCACAAAATTGGAAGACATCTGTACTGCATACTTTATTAGCCTAATTTGGCTTATATTAATTATCTGTTGATAATAAACTGCTTTGAGGCCAGTCTATATCACAGAAATTGATACACTATAACTGATGGAGAAGAGAGAGTTCCTGTAATAATGTAAGGAGACTAGGTCAATTAAGGTAGGAACACAGAGGGGCTGAGGAGATGGATGGCTCAGCAGCTAAAAGTACTAGTTGCTCTTCCAGAGGTCCTGAGTTCAATTCCCAGCAACTACATGATGGCTCATAACCATCTATAATGAGATCTGATGCTTTCTTCTGGCATGCAAATATATATGCAGATACAGTACTCATATACATAAAATAAATAAATAAATATTTGAAAAGATAGCAACATACACACACACACACAGACACATGCGCACACATACACACACACACACACACATACACACACACACATGGGGGCAACTGCTGCCTAGCGGGGTTGTGGAAATCAAGACTATAAGAGTATGAAAAATGTGCTAGAGTCTATATTTGTCTTTCAGCCTGTGTTTTCACACATTTCTAGAAAAGACAACTAACTAGTAAGGATGTGACTGAATTTCAACAGCATTGTTAACCCTGGTGGGTTTTTTTTGTGACCTTGTGATCAGAGGTATTTTGTTGTATATTATTTCCCACTGTTTGAGACACATGTTCTGTCAGGTTTCTATAATTCCCAGCTGTTATTTCCTGATAAATATGTCAAACAAGTTACTCTTTAGGACTCAGTTAAAGGGTTAAAACTTAGGTGAGAAGTGTGTCGATCATCATTTGGGTACTTAAAATAGTCTTCTAGAGTAGTTCTGTGTTTGTGCTGAGAGGCCTGACAAACACTGTATCTTCACATCTATCCCTGAAGTCTGGAGTAAGTGTAGAAAGTTCAGATGGTCATTTCAAACACTTAGAAAAATGCAATGTAAACTCATGCCAAAAAATATTTCTTTAAAGTCCACCTATGTGTGACATAAATGGAGAATGTTACATAACATTAAAGTATCATAAAGATACCTTTTTTTAAATTAAAAAATCATTTTGAGGGGGGTCTTACTAAGGAAATACTTTTTCAGAATTCATCATAATTTAGATGTACTATACTTGACATTCACTAAAAAAAAAATGCTGTTATAACGTCTGTAGTGAGAATTCTAAAGAAATGGTGCATTTGTCCAGAGAGAATTGTTACTCTGTAAGTACATTAACCTCTTTAATTTATTAATAAAGCAATAGTTTAGTTTATATGATAGTTAAAGATATGGGTCAACCTGACTAGGCTAATGGGTCCCTAAATAACCTTTAAAACATGACTTTTGAGTGTGCCTGTATGTTTCCAGGAACACTCCAACATCCGAGTCAGTGGTAGAAAAGACAAACTGCATCCACACCCTGTAGAACAAGATAATGGAGGAAGGGCAATCTATGCTATGCTGGTAACCCAGACCCAGAAAGACACACATGGTATTTACTCTTTTATAAGTGGATTTTAGTCATATAGGACAGGATAACCATATGACAATTCACAGACCCAAAGAAGATATGTAACAAGGAGAATCCAAGGGAGGATGCTTAAATCTCACTCCAAAGGGGAAACAGAATAGACAGTGGAAGTGGGTCCAGTGACGGAACAGGATAAGAGAGGGAGCGCAGAGAGAAATGAGGGTGGAGATCAGACCTGGAGAGAGTGGGGAAGGAGGGACAGAGGGCTTGCAGAGAGAAGAGAAACCTTGGGCGGGGGCTTCTCTGTGACAAGCTGGTGACCTAAGATAGGGTAGGTTTCTGGGAGGATGTGAGGGTGACTTTACCTGAGACTCCTAGTAGCAGGAGTCATGGAAACTGAAAAGGCTACTGTCTAACTAGACAGGACTCCTAGTGGAAGGAGGGAAACACTAACCCCCTCACAAAAACTTTGACCGAAAAATTTACCCTCCCTACAAGATGTGCAGGGACAAACATAAATTGAGGAAATGTTCAATCAATGCTTAGCCTAACCTGGGACCCACACTATAGCAAGCAGCCAATCTCTGACACTGCTGACAGTACTCTGCTATGTGTGCAGACTGAAGCCTAGGAGAGTTGTCCTCTGAGTGGCTCCACCCAGCAGCTGATGGAAATAGACGCTGAGATTCACAGCCAAATGGGAGGGGAATGCAGGGAGTCTTGTGGAAGACTGAGGGGAAAGTTAGAAGGACTTACAGGGGTCAGGAGCTCCACAAGAAGACCAACAGAGCCAACTAACTAGGGCCCAGGTAGACTGTACCTCCAAGCAAGGACCATGCCTGGACTGGACCTAGGCCCCCTACACAGATGTTGTAGATGCACAGCTTGGTCCCTCACTAAGGGGAATGTGGGCTGACTCTGACATGGACTCCTTCATCTGCTCTTTGATCACTTCTGCCTGGAGAGGCTGCCTGACCAGGCTGCAGGGGAAGAGGGTGCTCTCAGTCCTGATGCAACTTGGCATGCTGGAGTGCGTGGGTGGAGCTCCCCTTCTCTTAGGAGTAGGGGAGAGGGGATAAGGGAAACAGCGAGGGAGGGTGGGCCAAGGAGGAGAGGAGGGAGGGGGGCTATGACCCAGATGTAAAGTGAATAATTAATAAAAACAAAAGAAAGAAAAAGAACATCACCAGCACCACCAGCACCAGCACTGCCACCTACACCACCACACACTGGTGCCTGGTGTGGTGGCACAGTCCAATCCTAGCACTCAGGAGGCAGAGGATCACCGTAAGTTCAAGGCCAGGCAATGTTATATAATAAGACCCTGTTTTAATACTTCCCTCACAGCGTCAGCATCTTGGGGGACAGAGGTAGGAGACACAGCTTTACTCTCACCCTCAGCAGCCTCTTAAGAGACCCCAACTCAGGCCAGTCTGGGATTTGTGGCTTCCGCAGAGCAAAGAATTGCAAGGCTGGCCGGTCTGATGCCGAGTCGTGTTGAGTAAAGATTCTGTGACAGGCTCAGGCATGATGAGGCCCTCAGAAGGCGAGACAACACCTGACAGTGTGGCTGCGGCCTTCTGAGCCCCACAGCTGTGCTTTCACAATACTCATCTCTAGGGTTTTGGCGGGATGTGAAGGAAAGGAAAACAATTCAAGTGTAAAAACGTGTCAAAGAACTCACAGATTTTCCTTTCTGAAACAGAAGTTGGTTACCAGCCAGGGTAAAGTAACGAGTTTTCCACCTCCTGATGAACTTCCATCTCACTTGTTTCTCTTTAAGTTTTCCTTCAATGAGAGGCTGGCCGTCTTGATTCACAACTGTGGAGGGAAAGGGCATCATCGAGCATTTATTTGCCGTTATCCATTTGGCAAGTGATCAAAGGTCAGAAGTGTAAAATGAACCAGATCCTGGTGAGCGCATTTGAAAAATGGCCAACGTGGGACTGGTTAAGAGTGCTCGCTGCTCCTGCTGAGGACCTGGGTTTGGCTCCCAGCACCTGCACTGCGCCTTGCAATGACCTGTAACTCCAGTCCCAGGAGATCCATGCTTTCTTCTGGCATCTGGCAGCACCTATAGCACATGGTTCACAGAAACCGACCCAGGCACATACAAAAACATATACATAAATAACAAGTAAACAAATAATTTAAACCTTTGAAAAGGAAAAGTGCCAATTAGTTGTCAGTTTGCTTACACTTTCTGCTTTGTGCTAAAAAGATTGTTTCAGGCAAGATGATGAGAAAGTGTTGAAAGCCCTCAATGAGTTGTTTCTTTGCTTTTCTTTTTAAAATGATTTTATTTTTAATTATGTATGTGTATGTATTCGTGCAGATGAGTGTTGTGCCCATGGAGGCCAGAGGAGGGCACCGAGACTGCCTGATGTAGGTAATGGGTCCAGCGATTGCCTTTACCCGTAGATCCCTTTCTATAGCTCCCCTTGATGAGATTTGTTTCTTCAAGGAATTAGGTCATAATAGGAGAGTTAGAGATGTTTAAGTCCGGACACCCGCTTCCTGTGCTTCTGGGCTGCCTTGTATATAGCATCCCACTCCTTAGATTGGATCAGAATGACCGAACTTGACATTTTAGCATAAACTATTTAATAATGCCATAAGCTTTTTTCTATTGTTGCTTTAGCTCGTACCTAGGTAATGAAACACATGTTCATGCTTTGTGTCACACGAACTACCTACACCTAATCATAAGCCTAGTATATTTAAGGTGTCCCCCACCCCCACCCAGCAAAAATTACCTCAGTTGTCTGAAGGACATTTTCCCAAGGTTGTTATATACTAAGCTGAAATTTTGTTTTTTTGCTGTATATATATCCTTTCTTCTCTTCACCATCCTTAGCAAAAATAAAAATTATATATCCCATATATTAAATCGTGTTAAGGACTGCGATGCATAAAATAAGAAGTGAGTTGCGGCTGGTTTGCATATACTTAAGGAGTCAGGAAATGGCAACACCCAGCCTACCTCAAATAATATAATGAGCATCAAAGAACCTCCTTATGGAGATGGCTTCAAATGTGGTAAACAAGCCCCTGGGGAAAATGTCCTTGTTTCTACCATAGACAGGATTCTGCCTAAAAATGGGCAAGCTTGGATGCAGGTAGAGTTGATGGCCAAACTCTGCCAAGACAGGGTAAGCAAGTCCTCAATAGTTCCTGCCTCACAAACATGTCTGTCAGATATATTGGGCCAGAAGGCTGAAGATGATGCTCCAATGTTATAGAGAGTTTTTGGTGACTATTCAGGTAGCAAACTATCTCTGTCATCTTCTCATTTGGGAAGCTGCTAACCTGCACTCCCTGTATACTCAAGTAATCAATTTTATTCCTTCTCAAGTCTCTGGTAGGGTTGAAGACCAGATAGTTTAGTTTTACAATTAAGCTTAGTTGTTATGGGGCTAAGATGTTTTTAGGTCTAGATAGATGTTTTAAGTTCATAGAGATGAGATATGATAGATACTGATTTACAGTAAACATTTTAGCTGCACCAAGATAGGAAAATGTTTTCTTCAAGGCTGCCAAATATAAATAGTCAAAACACTATGAATGTAACATTAATATAATTACTGATTGTTTTGTGGTTCTTCTTGCTGTCTGTAGTTTATTTTATATATGTGAGATAATATAAATGTATATGTAAAAAATAAAATTATTTAAAAAAAAAAAGAAGGAAAAAGCTTGGCCGTTGGAGGGATTGTTGATCTGAGAGCTCAGTCATAAGAGACTGCCTTATCTCCTCAGACGCCCCATGATGCCCAGAGCTAATGGCAGAAGACAGGAGAAACAGGAGCTCAAGTCATATTAATCAATATTTAAAGAGGTATTTGAGTTCTTCTGTCTTTTTAAAATTAGAAAGCACCTGGATTAGATGGTTACTACAACAACGCTCTTCATACATTTGAGTTCTTCATAAACACGGTGGTTGCTTCTTTTGTGCGGCTCTGCGCCCAGCAGTGGAAACACCGAGACCCTCGGCCACCCAGTTCCCAGATTGGGAACAGAAGACCCACGAAGGAAAAAGAGGCAACAAAACAAACAAAACCAACCACTTCCATCTCAGATAAAAATGATTTCATGCAAAGCCTTTTAATAACTGCATTTTTCTTCTCTGTGTCTTTTAAGTAATACTTAAGCACATGGATTGGTAGGGTTTGCCACTGTATTTCTCAAGGTAGAACCAAATGGTTTACTTGAAGGGCCTATTTGACAGAAGTTTATTTTTATTGCATTGACAACACTGCTGAAAGAGAGGAACCTTTAGAGACACAGAGTGAACAAGGTATGTTATCCACAAAAACTGAAAGAAGGGCACCCTGAAACCATCAGGAACCCAGAGTGAAGAGCTTCAGAAATCTGCTGCCACCCCAAGGTCTCATTGCAGCCTAGTGAAAATTATCTCAGCGAGAAAGTCCACGGGAAGGATAAGAAATGTTAGCAAAACCTTAAAAATGCTGACTGTTAAAAATCAAATTTAGGAAAAAAAAATCAAATTTAGGCACCGTGTCAGAGAATTTACTAAGCGCCTAGTAATCAACACAAAAAAGGAGAAAGAGAAGGCTTTCGTGGGACATGCCCATTGGGTTAGTATGCAGATATAAGTGAGTATATACCATTTGAGTCTTTCTGCTTCTGGGTTAACTCACTCATTATGATCATTTCTAGCTCAATCCATTTATCCACAAATTTCGGGAATTCCTTGTTTTTAATAGCTGAGTAGTATTCCATAGTGTATATGTACCATACCAGGAAACTGGGACAGAGGGGAGGACATCCTATTGGGACTCTAGATGAGAGAACCATGTGAGAATACCAATGTAGAAGGATCCAGTGGGTCCTAGAAACCTACAAGTAGAACATTATGATAGGCAGATTTGGGCCAAGGGGGTCCCGCTCAAACTAAGGCACTAGCCAAGGACAATACAGGCAGTAAAACTTAAACCCCTACCCAGATCTATCCCATGGACAGGACAGTCTCCACAGTGAAGTGGAGAGTGAGATATGACTTTCTCAGGTACTCTGGTGCCTCACATTTGACCATGTCCCCTGGAGGGGCAGACCTGGTGGCACTCAGAGGAATGACAGCAGGTCACCGAGAAGAGACTTGATACCCTATGAGCATATACAGGGGGAGGTAATCCCTCTGAGGAACAGTCATAGGGGAGGGGAATAAGGGGAAAATGGGAGGGAGGGGAGAATAGGAGGATACAAGGGATGGGATAACCATAGAGATGTAACAAGAATAAATAAATTTAAAAAATTGATCAAAAAAAAAAAAAAAAGGGAGAAAGAGGAAGAGGAAGGGAAGGAGAGAGGATAGTATTAGGATTTATGCAACGAGTTCAGAAATCGCACCACACAGCAGATCCATGTGAGAGGTTTATTGTGGGGAGGAGTTTACAGAGACTTCCTCCTCTGGGGATATGAAAGGTGAGAAGAAAGTGGGGGATGGGGACGAGTCCCTTATAAGATGACAGCGCTTGCGCAGAAAGTGCACACGAGGATTAGGAGCCAGTGATGGTCTCTTGTTGCTGAGTCTCTGGGGTGGCCTCAGAGATGCCTGTTGTCCCATTGTCAAGTCCTCTGCAGCTGGCCGCAGATATGCCTGACTGCTAACAGATAAAAGAGGCAGGGAAATAGACATAGAATTCTTTTCCAGGTGCTAACTTATGTCTTGCAGACATTTTTGTTTACAACTCTATGTAGCTTATATACTATTGAACATGTGTCATTTAAATAAGCTATTCGCCCACAGAATTTCCTTATAAAAAAGCATAATATGATAGTACTGTGTCTTTATAGCCAAAGTGTTGAACTATTTTTTTTTTTTATCCCTAAGGATTATTGCATTTTATTGAAAACTAAGACATTGAGTAATGGGATAAATAAATAGTGTTTGCAATACACGGAGGATATTTAAGATTTTCTCACTTTCTCATCAACATGTTACTTTACCCAAAGCAACACGATTTGGCTAGGGTGTTCCCTACCCACCTAGGTCTATTCTTGTTCTTTAAATATCAGCAGGCTGAAAGGATAAAGTAATACATTGAAATTTTTACTGTACCTATAATCCCAAGTATTACCACATTTATCAACTAAAACATGTTTCGGAATGCTAACTCAAATACTTACTTAACTGTTATCATTAACCTCTTTTGTGCTCCAAGAGTTGAAAATAAAATAATAAGAAACAAATCATGAAGATGATATTTACTCGAATGAAGTTGTGAATAAGACAGAAGCAAACAATAGTAGATCAATAGCAGGCTGAGAAGCTCTCTAGCAGGAGGAGTGAACGGAACAACAAAGAATGTTCACCTAGCCATCAACCATCCATCCATCTTCCATGTGCTTCCGAGGTATGTAGAGCCTGTCTTCCTGGGGGACTTAAGTTATGGTATAGGGTAGTTAAACACTTAGAAATTTGCACTGCTCCACAGAGGTTGGTGAGTGACGTCAGAGGAGGGCAGCCAAGAGGAAATCCTGCTGTTAGCTGAGAAGAGAAGAAGTGAGGAAGAACTCTGCAAAAAGTGCAAAAAGGTGTGTGTGTGTGTTTGTGTGTGGAAACAACATAAAAGAAGCTTGAAGATTCAGTAACGCAGAAGCAAGTTCCAAAGCATTTGCTTGGGGAGAAAGGCCTGGGCTGAGGGCCGAAGAAGTAGACCAGTTCAAGACTTTGCCCCATTAAAAGACTGCCAAGGGGCCTAGGGCCTATGAGGCGGCAGCAAGCACTCCGGGAAGCCTCACAGGCCCCAGGTAGGGTCTGCTATATGACGGCAGGGCCCCAGCAGGAAGGAGATTACATATTCAGGAAGCTGGGTAATTAAGGGGCCTTCATGAAGTACTGTTGACACAGGTGTGAGCAAGGGCAGGAAACTATAGCACTCTGAGGCCAGTGGCTATTCTGGCATGACAGCCCCCTGCTAAAGAGGAAAGGGAAGAGAACAGTTAGGGTCTTGGGGGAGACCTGTCTGGGTGGTGCTTATCAGGGCCTGTGGCCTGGAAAAGAGGACTCAGTCAACCCTTACTGACCAAGCGGGGAGAAGGTTTGGAAATAAAGAATCCCATCTCATTCTCTTCTGTTCTGCTAATCTCCTGCTGGAGGAGGGTGTCTGTGTTGATGTGCCTCCCTCTCCCATGAGGAGCATAACTGAAAGCCAGAGGTAAAGGGGACCATGGGTACCATCTCTACATGGTAGCCTGTGGTACATGGAATTTGGTGCAAGAAAGAAAAAGGACATTGTGTATCTAGTTGGCCCAAAGTTGGACTATATTTGGTACCTTCAATTTGCCTCTTTATAGATAGTTTGTAACTTTCTCCCAACTAGGGTAACTAATGTATCAAGTGCCTTAGTTAGAGGTGGGCTAAGCAAGAGCAGAAGTCCATGGGTCCAAAGGAGAGATGTAGCCCTTCTAGGCTTTAGCACCAACATGGGCTAGATGTGAATGGGACGCCTATCATGGTTTCCTATCAGGAGAATTTAATGGTTCCACAGTTCTTGTCACTGAATAATGAATTCTTCTGTTTATGAATGCCAAAGGGCATTCATTAATTCTTCCTTTCATTTAAAATGCCTTATAGAATACCTTTCCTGGTAGACATATGTGAGCATAAGAGGATCTTCAAAGGCAAATAGAACAGTCTGAGTCTTTGAGGCAAAGGAGCGCAGTCATCTGTAATGCAGTAGGAGATCCCCGGGAAGAGCCTGCATGGGGTCTTACTGAAATATGTTGGAGAGACAGTTATGGTGAGGCACAGGAGCAGGGAGGCTTCCCGGAGTAGGCGCTGTCTGAAATGAAGCCTAGTGGTAGTCATAAGGAGAGCTTATGATAACAACAAATAACAAACAACAACAACAACAACAGACAAATCATAGCAAAGGGCTGAAGCTCAGAGAGGGGAGGCCTGAAATGCTTCCTGGGAACTATAATTCATTCTATGTGATTGGAATTTGGATAAGAGTAAATATCAGGGTGGGAGAAAGAGGTAAAATAGAAAGTATTTGAGTCACAGAGGCCAAACCTCCAGTGCCTTTGGCATTATGCAATGTAGAGCCTTAACGTGCATGCAACACATGGAAAAACATTTTTTAATAACTCAGCTTCCAAGTCCTCCACTTTTTTAAAAAAAATGTAGCTCTGGCTAGTCTAGAACTTTCTTCTTCCTTTTCTTCCTCTTCCTCCTCCTCCTTTATCCTTTCATCTTCTTTCCTTCTCCTTCTCCCCATCCTTTTTTTTTTTTTTTCTGAGACAGGGTTTCTCTGTGTAGCCTTGGCTATCCTGAACTCTCTTTGTAGACTAAGCTGGACTTGAACTCACAGGGATCTACTTGCCTTTCCCTTCCTGAGGGCTGGGATTACAGGCATACACCACAGTGTCTGGCTGGCTTAGAAATTTCTGTGTAGACCAAATTCAGAAATTCACCTGTCTCTATCTCTTAAGTGCTAGCATTAAAGGTATGGGCCACAATGCCTAGCTAATACTATTCATTTTTATCTCAAGAGGACAAGAATTTAACAACTCCATCTAACTCACATTTTTATATATTACAATGTTGAATTATCTATCATCTATCTAGCTATCTATCTATCATCCATTTATCTCTGTGTGTGTGTGTGTGTGTGTGTGTGTGTGTATGACAACCTCAGGCAACTTCAACCTTGGGCCTGGCCAGTGAGATTCCTCTGATTCTGCTGTTTCTGTCTGCCCTCTAGCCACAGGAAGGCTAGGATTACTGACCTGGTACTGCACCAGTCAGAATTCAAGTCAGGTCCTCATGCCTGCAAGGCTAGTGTTTTTCCCACTGAACCTTTTCTCAGCTTAATTCTGAGAATGTTTTAAACCAGTTCAAATGTATTTAAACGTAGCATGCCATCTCACTCCTTATTATAATAGATTGTGCAGAGCTACAGAAAAACCACTCTCTGACATAGACCTGTAGCTTATGAGGTAAGGGCACTGCCTTTGGAGCCAGGCCTGAGCTGAATTTCAGAATATGTACCTTTCTAGCTGACTGGACTTGAGCAAGCTGTCTAATCACAATGAGCATCCATTTCCCCCTCTCTAGAGTTTTAGTTTACAACAAGGTCAGCACAAAAGATGGCAGATGGTTTTCAGGACGAGGGCACTTGGCCAAGGTGGCCAGTTGGGACTGAAATTCATCCTAAAGTTTGCTATTTGGGCCAAATATCCCTGAATGCATTATATCTCCTACAAATACAAACGGGCCATGAAGGTTAACAGTGGCCTTGCTAACCAAGACCAGACCATCAGGAACTATCATCAGGACCATCATAATCCTGAACATGATGCAACTATAACCATCGTTTCATCATAACAAAGAGATGTGCTTTAGAAATGTTATACTTGATGGCTTCAGGAGAGAAGCAACTCCCTCCATTTATTAATAATGTAATGAAGCATATAAAAGGCTTTAAAACATTTACTTACAACCCACTCCCCGTGTGTGTGTGTGTGTGTGTGTGTGTGTGTGTGTGTGTGTGTTTATCACATGTACATGTGCATACAAGTGGAAATCAGCAGACAACTTGTGGTCAGTTCTGTTCTTCTACCACATAGGACCCAGGATAGGACTCAGAGAATCAGGTTTGGTGTTGTTGCTTGCTGAACCATCACTCTGGCCTTATTTTTTCCAAACAGTAACTTATGTATAAGTGTTAGGAATAATGAGATTTCAAAGTGAGACAGGACCTTTCAAGGGCAGCATGGTAGTGTGAGAAGTCAGTCTGACAAGGAAGGAGTGCACTTTTTGAATAACTGATTGACTTATCTTCCAAGCTGTCACCAGTGCCTTGGCTGCACTGGAAACATCACCATGACATCTGTGCTTGCTCTCTTTTCTTTCTAGACCTCACCCATGCTTTTGCAATAGAATGAGTAGACAGTAATGTTTGCATTGCTGCCAATCATTGGGCACACTGACTTCCACTCAGGCTTAGGAGCTCCTTGTTTTGCTTGCTTTTCTCATCTTGAAACACCTCACGGCATGTGGACAACCATACTTCACTGTATATAAACAACCATATATCACTTCACATAGACAACCAGAGCTCACTGTATAGAGCACTAAACATACTGCATATAGACAACCATACCTCACTGTATAGAGGCAACCAAACCATACTGCATATAGACAACTATACCTCACTGTATAGAGAAAACCAAACCATACTGCATATAGATAACCAAACCACACTGTATATAGACAACCATACCTTACTGCATATAGACAACCAAACCACCCTGTATATATACAACCATACCTCACTATAGACAACCAAACCACACTGCATATAGATAGATAACGATACCTCACTGTATATAGAAAACCATATCTCACTGCATATAGACAACCATATCTCACTGCACACAGACAACCAAACCTCACTGCATATAGATAATCATACCTCACTGTACATAAAGAACCATATGTCACCACATATAAACAGTCATTCCTCCCTATATATAAACAACATATTTTGAGGCCATCACAAATTTTATTTGTGATATCTGAGCTTCATATATTTCTTTCTGGTTTGTTATAGGTAAATGGATTTAAATGAAGGCATATTCTGGGAGAAACTACATATTTCCCGAATACTGAGTTTCAAAGTAAAGAATTTAAAGTAAGAGCTGAGAAAAAGTATACAGTTGCCCTTAAAAGACTGCTGCTGGGAGCTGTGGCCTCTCTGCAGTCTATAGGGAATGTCTTTGTTTATATTGAGAGTCTCAAATTTTTCTTGGTAGTGTGTGTGCCAGTTCTAATAGAGCCAGCAGCCATTACAGAGGACATGATCATAGGGGATGGAAGCATTAGCTGTGGGTCTTGGGAGCCACATAGACTGAGTGCGGTTTTTTGAAATCACTAAGGATCTTAACAAATGCCATCTTTCTCATGTATTTTAGAGTATACATTTCCTTACTGGGGTGGATAAATAAATATATACAAACACAAAATAATCAGCATTGTCCCTGTAAGATACTGTGGGAACCAAAAGAGGGACGTGAGACAGTAGCCTTGTGAGGGTACTACCACTTGATTAAGTGCCTTGTAGCTCAATAGTTTCACCTTGGTATAGGTCGTTTTCTAGATTTCTCTGATCAACTGCTTAGAATCAATGTCTGAGCCGGGCGTGGTGGCACACACTTTTAATCCCAGCTCTTGGGAGGCAGAGGCCGGTGGATCGCTGTGAGTTCAAAGCCAACCTGGTCTACAAAGTGACTCCAGGACAGCCAAGGCTACACAGAGAGACCCTGTCTCAAAAAAACATAAAAAATAAAACAAAACAAAACAACAACAACAAAATCAATGTCTGTGGAATTTGACTTACATTATCAAGGAAACAAAATTCCTTTTTCTGTGTGTTTGTGTGTATAATATGTATATATATGTGGGTGTACATGTGTGCACGTAATATGTATATGCAGGTAAGAGGACAAACTTGGGGTTCATTTCATAGGGTATCTCTGGTTCACTGGCCTACGGCCTCACCCAGGAGGCTAGACCAGCGAGAGTCGGCCTGTTTCTATCTCTGCCTCTCACTCGGCATTGCTGAGCAGTCAATGCAGGCCACTTGGTCTAGCTTTTTGTGTGAGGGGATCCGAACTCAAATCCTTACACTGCAAGATAAGGGCTTTACTTACTGAGCCGTCCCCAGTCGGGTAGAAGAAACAAATAAAATCTAAGAAGGGAGCCTTTCAGCAGTTCTGAGGGGTTTGTGTGGTTACCTGCGTACTCTCAGGAGAGACGCAGGATGGCAACTGCCTCAGGCTTGATGAGTCATGACTCTCGGGCACCAATGAGAAGCGACCAGGAAGCAGAAAGGAATGGGGATAATTGTTCCTTCTTAGGATTCAACTTTTAACAAGAAAGAGTTTCATATGCATATCCCGCGTAGGTCCCACTTGGTCTCATTAATGAGATCTTATGATAGGATATTACTGGCAACATCTTGTAACTATAATTTCTGAGCTATAGCAGACTCTTGGTGCTGAGAACTGAGCGTGGAGACAACCCGCGGAGAAGGAAGCTGACCCATGGCTGATTTACCTTCTCCCAGGAGAGGACCGAGCAAGCGGTGTGACAGCAAAATCTATTAAGGCTGCCACAAGCATGGTAGAAAGAAATTTGTTTTTGTTTTTGTTTTCCCTTCCCTGGTTGGCCAAACTGTAAATAAATCCATTTTTCTTTACCAATTTCTGTTTCTTAATTTGTTCGGGAATAACGGGGAAACAAAGCTAGCAGGCCATGGACCTGCCTATCTGCTAATCATTTGGCCACATTAAAGCACTGAGGACAGTCCAGCTGCCGGGAGTTTCCTCGCCTCATCCACCTTGGGTGGTGATTGCCTGTAAACACATATTGGTGAATTGGTGATAGAAAAGGCTTTTCTAGAGTTGTTTGGTGTTACAATTTGGAAAGTCTCCTCCTGTGCTGGAGACTTGGCTCTTGGGCAACTTGGAAGGAAAGTTTGAAGTGAAACCAGACACATTTGATATGCTTACCACGCTGAAGGCTCAACGGAGCCATTTGCTGAAGGCTTGCTTGGTTGTTTGACAGGAAACTTCTGGTTTTGTTTGGCAGAGCGTTCCCTTTGCCTGTATTTCTGCAGCCAGGTTTGGTGTTAGCGAACCACCGGGCCTGGCTGAGGCAGGCCTTTGCTTGGCAAGGCACTTCTTTTGTCTGGGTGTACCCACCTATTATCATTGGATTTGGCACTTGTGTGTTTGGATTTTGGTTTGATATTTGCGTTTACATTTGAGATGTGACTGCTGTTTGGACTCCCTTTGTCACTTTGCAGCACTACTGGCTATGAAGTAAGTTAACAACAGATGAAAATCAAATCAGGGGGCTAAAATTTCCAGGAAAGCTGTCTGCATTTGAATATATATGCATATGTATATATATTAATTGGTATAAACATGGGGAATACTAAATCTGAGCTATCTTGGTGGTTGAAGAGTTTTTCTGGAGTATACATATGCGTTTATAGAAATACTAACTGACAAATACTTAGAAAGCTACCAATGAGGCTATGGGATAAGTTTGGATACAAATAAAATTCTAAGGACTTTCACAATAATTAATTAAGTGTTATTTAGGACATAATATCAGAATTCTTGGCTTCAGCAGGCTTAATTTTATTTGATGTTTTTTTCTTTTCCTTATCTCAAGACAAAGGTTTTAAAGCGGAAAGCAGGTGACTCGAGCACATCTGTGGCTTCTGACCCCTGAGGTACCATTACCCCAGCCATCTAAAGGCTGTGCTGACCAACCTCACAAGGTGAAGACCTTCCTGTAGTCACAAGAGGCTTAGAAGGAGAGTTCTTCCAGGGGAAGTTCAGGGGCATCTAGGTTGGCTATAACCAAAGAGTTCTTTAAATCACTTTCTAGTTCCTTGTATTCAAAGAAACCAGACTGCTTTAGAGTAGTGATCCAGTTTTAGTATAGTGTATAAAGAGGCTACCTTTAAAAAGACAAAAATCAAATATTTAAAACTTGATTTCATTAGTTTTTTTATTTTTTCAGTGTCAGGCTCATTTAAATTTCTCTCTGAGCTGAAACAGTTTCAATGGCCACATTAAAGTTTTAGCTAAATAGGCATGTAGTTGCCCTGTGTACCAGACGACGCTGGTCTTTATACTGTTTCCCAATACTTGTGAAATATCTTATTCCCAAGACAGGGTTTCTCTGTGTAGCCCTGGCTGTCCTGGCCTCATTTTGTAGATCAGGCTAGCCTTGAACTCACAGAGATCTGCCTGTCTCAGCCTCCTGGAGTACTGGGATTAAAGGTTAAAGATGTTAAAATAAAAGCGTCTGTATAACTATGATGCTGATATCTTTCTTTTTTCTTTTTCTTTTTTTCTTTTTTTTTGTTTTTGTTTTTTTGAGACAGGGTTTCTATGTGTAGCCTTGGCTGTCCTGAACTCGTTTGTAGACCAGGCTGGCCTTGAACTCATAGCTATCCACCTGCCTCTGCCTCCCGAGTACTGGGTTTAAAGGGGTACGCCACCACACCTGGTGGCTTGATGCTGATTTCTTTATCTGCATCTCTGATCCCCTGGGATACAAGTCCTCTTAGAACGTAAAGCCTATACATGCTTACCAAGTGGCTATCATCAAAACAAAAATGATCAATAGTGATAATTTTAATATGTATGGTCCTAATTACATTATGACCATTATTTTGGGGCACAAACAACTAAACACACACACACACACAAGCACATCCCATCCTGAGCAGAAGCAATTTAATAGTTAACAGGCTTAAACACTGGCCTTGCAGAGTCTCCTTCATGTAAAGATGTGCACAGTGGGACAGTGAGATAGTCAGACCCTCCTAACCTTTCTGGGTTTTGTTTTTGTAACTTTCTTTTCAAGCTTTCTAGCTTATGTCCTCATTTTCTGTTACCAAAGGAAGAAGAAAACACTCATAGATTTCAATGACAAAGTTAGTGTTTTGAATAGGCATATCAGGAGGCTGAGGCAAAGGCCCACCTTTCAGCCAGAGGACAAGGGGAAACTTCTTTCTATCAGGCAGAGAATAAATGGACACGGAGACAGAGCTCCAAAATTGTGGAAGGACTGGGGAGTTTCCCCACATGAGATGCAAATTAGTGAAGCATTTATAACAGATTTGAGGTAAACTCAGCCTAAGACCCCTGATTTCTAGATGTCTGCTGCTTTAATTTGACCTTTGACTCTGGCCTCTGGCTGCCTCCTCCTTCCCAGTCTTGGGCCAGATCAGATAATCAGGGGAATCATCTCATCCTGGCAATGGCAGGCAGCTAAGCAGCAACAGCTGCAAATATACAGAGAAAAGGGGAGAAATAGAATCGAAACGATGTAAGGTCCGAGGCCAAGTCAATCTGAGCTCCAGAGACACTAGCAAAGGTGAGTCACTGTGCCAGTGCTGAAGCCAAGAGGCTACAGAGACAGGGTCCTAGGCAACGTTTATCGATTCCAGCCTCACCCCTACATACATTTGCTTCTGTTATTTCTTCTAAGAATGCACATATTCCAGAAATTTTCACATCAGCTCAATAGTACATGGCCAAACATCCCAAATCCCTCAAAACTGAGGAATGTCAAAGAGAGAAGGAAGATTGTGAGAGCAGAACTTGGAAAAACACAACAGACCCTCCATGCTGAGGGCTGGCACAGCCAGAACCTGCTGAGACTGGAGGCAAGCAACCTGGGTGGAGCTAAACCGTCTCACAACAAAGTCGGCTTGACACCCTGGCCTTTGGCTCATGTGATTCTATGAACTGTAAGTCCAACACAGTGGAGAGAACTTGGATTCTTTCTCCAGTTCAGCTAAATTTTAAATCAGTTCATTTTCCCTTCTCACTTTCTGATTTTTAACTTCTTTTGGAATAGCCAGTGAGTTGTGGACCTGAATATTCAGCAATAACTAGGCCAATAGGTTTTTTTTGTTGTTATTTAAAATTTTTTGATTTATTCACTTACATCTTGATTTTGTAGCCCCCTCCCTTACCTCCTCCTGGACCCACCCTCCCTTCCTCAGCCACCTCCCGCCTCCCCTAGTCCTCAGAAAGGGGGAGACTTCCTCTCCTATCATCTGACCTCAGCCTATCAGTCTCATCAGGACTGTCTGTATGCTTTTCTTCTGTGGCCTGGCCTGGCTGCTCTGCCAGGGAGAAGTGATCAATGAGTAGGCATCAGAGTCCATGTCAGAGGTAGCCCCTACTCCCTATATTATGAGACCCACAAGAATACTAAGCTGCCTATCTACTACATCTGAGCAGAGGGTCTTGGTCCTCACCATGGATGATCCTTGGTTGGCGCATCAGTCTCTGCAGCACACCTCCACCTCCATCCCTCTTCCCCCTGCACCAGCCCAAATTTGTTGGCTCATTGGTCTCCTGTGGAGCTCCTGTCCCCTCCAGGTCCTTCTATACCCCAACTCTTCTGTAAGATTCCTTGTACTCCACCCCAAAGTTTGGATGTGAGTCTCAGCATCTGCTTTGATGTCCCGCTTGGTGGAGTCTTTCAGAGGATCTCTATGGTAGGCTCCCGTCCTATTCCTTCTCTTAAAATGTTTCCGTTGTCTATTGTATTTGCCCTTCTGAATGAAAATTAAGCATCCTCCCTAGGGAACTCCTTGTTATTTAGCTTCTTTAGGTCTGTGTATTGTAGTGTGGTTACCCTGTATTATTTGGCTAATACCCACTTATAAATGAGTATATACCATGTGTGTCTTTCTAGGTCTGGGTTACCTCACTCAGGATGATCTTTTCTAGTTCCATCCCTTTGCCTGCAAATTCCAAGATTTCATTGTTTTTAATAGTTGAGTAGTATTCCATTGTGTAAATGTACCACAGTTTCTTTATCAGTTCTTTGGTTGAGGGAGATCTAGGTTGTTTCCAGATTCTGGCTATTACAAATAAAGCTGCTATGACCACAATTGAGCAAATGTCCTTGTTGTATGATGGAGCATCTTTCAGGTATATGCCCAGGTGTGGTATAGCTGGGTCTTGAGGTAGCACTATTCCCAATTTCCTGAGAAAGCACTAGACTGATTTCCAAAGTGGTTGTACAAGTTTGCACTCTCACCAGCAATGGAGGAGTGTTCCTCTTTCTCCACATCCTCGCCAGCATGTGCTGTCACTTGAGTTTTTGATCTTAGCTAGAGTTGTTTTGATTTACATTTCCCTGATGATTAGAGTTGCTGAGCATTTCTTTAAGTGTTTCTTGGCCATTCGATATTCCTCTGTTTAGAATTCTCTGTTTAGTTCTGTATAATTAATAAATGGGAGCCCATGAAACTGAAAGGCTTCTGTAAGGCAAAGAACACTGTCAACAGAACAAACAACAGCCTACAGACTAGGAAAAGATCTTCACCAACCCAACATCCAAAAGAGGGCTAATAGCCAAAATATATAAACAACTCAAGAAATTAACCACCACCAAACCAAATAATCCATTTAAAAAGTAGGTGGATAGTTTTGAATGTTGAATACTTTTTCATACTGTCAGGTTGTAGTAGAGTTGCCTAGTGTTGGGGTGTATAAACATGACATTGTTG
>OU015751.1:100661707-100705785 GCA_907169655.1 Acomys percivali
TCTCCTCTCCTCTCCTCTCCTCTCCTCTCCTCTCCTCTCCTCTCCGTCTGCATCTCTCTCTAGGGCTGCAATTCGTAGTCTCTCCTCAGGTTCCCTCAACAGCCTGCTGGAGTCTCCAGTCTGTTTCCTGAAATCTGGACCCAGGATGGCTCCTCCCAGTCTATCACAATGTCCATCTCAGTGGGGGGGGGGGTCTGTGGTGTTTCCAAGGGGCAAAGCTGATCAAGACAGCTTTCACCTGGGACAAAACCTGCCATCCTCCCACATGACATAGTTATGCAGTTGTGATAGAAAGGGCCAAGCTGTGGAGTGCATTCTAACGACTGTCCTGTCTCTACGTGTATGGTATTTTGGACTTGAAGGCATTATCCATAATGTTTCCATGTGATTTAGAAAAGAATGCAACAGTTTTCATCTCTTATAGTTCAACAGTTGACCTCAAACTTTTGGGCAATAAACAAAAGATTAGAATGTCTGTGCTAGAGGTATTGGCTATACCATATATACTACCATGTGCTGTATATTTTATGTATATAAATAGACAAGCATATGTGTATATGTATTTAGGTATATATAAACATGTAGATTTTCAACATACACCTATAAAAACCTCATGCGTCTTTTAAAATAAATTGATCTTTTTATAATAGTGCTAAGCTGGAGGCAGTGGCACAAGCCTATAAGCCCAGCACATGAGGAGACAGAGGCAGGTGGATCTCTGTGAGTTTGAGTCCTGCCTGGTCTACAAAGTGAGTCAAGGACAGCCAAGGCTACACAGAGAAATTCTATCTCAAAAAACCAAATAATAATAATAATAATAATAATAATAATAATAATAATAATAATGCTAAAAGGACTTGTTTATGAAAAAATTGTTTATATAAAGAGGTGAGACAAAATAGATGCTGAAAATGTCATCGAATGAACTTCTACTTTTTCCTCCTAAAATGAATATTTGTGCTTTGTTACTATTGACTGAGAAAAATTACACTGCTGAAATTGTTCTAAGATACAAGCTTTGGTTGTTGTGTAACAAGTATCTCCAAATTGAAACATTATCTCCGGGTAAGATGAGGTAGCTTCATGAGATTCAGAAAGTAAGCAACTCACAAATATCAAAAAGTTCCTGAAACAATCAAGATCCACAAGGCTTCCTGTGAAAACGCTAAACATACACCGTGGAAGGAGACTCCACAACCAGCTGCAGTGTGGGGAGGAGACTGATCTGTCCAGTGGGCTGCAGAGAACTCTGAGACGCAGCCATCATAATTCCTCATCCAGGCTGGGTCACCTTATAGTGATGCAGCCGCCTGTGTGTCATCCATGCTCTACGCTGTAAGCAATCTTTTGCCTATGTTCCTCTAAGTTTGTAAAAAACAAAACAAAACCTCTTAGCCATTATTTTTCTTCTTTTGAGAACTTTGTTTAGTTCCACAGGCCCTAAGAGTTTCATAGGCTCCTTTTTAATCTGGTTGTTGGTTGCCTTAGTGTTTTGTTTTTTGAGTTCTCTGTATATTCTAGACACAAATCTTCTATCAGACATGTAGCTGGCAAAGACATTTTCCCTACTCTGTAGCCTGCCTCTTCAGAAGATTGTTTCCCTTGCAGTACAGACTCCTGTGACATCATGAAGTCCTGCTTGTTGATTGTGGGTTCTAGTTCAGAAGGTCCTTATCTGAGCCTGCATCCTGAAGTCTATTCCCCATCCTTTCTTCTAGAAGTTTCAGAGTTTCAAGTGTTACACTGAGATTTTTTTTTTAAAGAGCTGATTTGTGTTCAGAGTGAGAAAGGAGAATCAAATTTCATTCCTCTATGTCCATATATCCAGTTTTCCCAACAGTGTGCTGGCTTTTCTCCAATGTATTTTTGATGCCCTTGTCAAACATTAGAAGGCTCTAGCTGTGCTGATTTATAGCTGGGTCCTTGGTTCTAGTCCACTGTGCCACGTCCACTGACCAACAGTTCTTGCTATGTTGCCCAGCGCATTGTCAACATCTGGCCTCAAGTGCTCTCTTTGTCCCAGTCTCTTGAGTGACCGAAACTACAGAAATGGAGTGCAATGCTGTTTTTCTTTCGCAACCAACCAACCAAACAAAAACAAAACAAAGCTGGGCATGGTGGTGCACCTTTAATCCCAGCATTCGTGGAGGCAGCGGCAGGCCAATGTCTGTGAGTTCAAGGCCAGCCTGGTCTACATAGCAAGTCCAGGACAGCCAGAGCTATACAGAGAAACCGTGTCTCCAGAACAAAAAACAAGAAAGTAAATAAGTAAGTAAGTAAATAAATAAATAAACAGAACATTTGTAGCTGGATTTCAGAATATGCACGGTAGATAAGAAATCGATTCTCAGTAACAAACTGAAGAGTCAGGATAACGAAAAAAAAATCATTCCAAGGAGAGAAAGAAGAAGTGTATTCAAAATTAACAAAAGCAGCGGAAGCGCTCTTATGTCTAATTCCGCCAAGCTTTTTCCATTAAGCACTAGCCACCCCCGGGGTAGGGGTGGGGTGGGGGTGGGGTCTCGAGAGGGTTTGAGGACCTGCATCCGCACACTGCAAAGATAACCATGGCCAGCAGAGGGCGCTGGTATGCAGAAAAGGCAAATTACTACTTCAGCTCTGCAGAAGTCAGTGTGGACTTAACGCCAGCTTAAGCCATAGGAAATCCAGGAGTCTGCAAGTTCAACGGACCCCATTGTACCTGGAAGACTTCAGTTCTAGACGAAAGAAAACCACAAAGAATCGGGTCCAACCCTCTCCTCTTTCCTGCCTTGTTTTTCTGGCCTTGCACTGAGTAGGTAATGAAAGATGACCTTGAACTTACCCCACTTTTTGCTATTGCTACATTTACCCTATATGACATTTGACTTTACAGGACACTTGACATTGTTGTTGCTATTTTCTGTCTTGTGGTTGTTAGTGGGCTTGTATCGATTTTAAGCATATTTTTCTGTCTTGCTCAGTGTGGTAGTGTTGCTGTTGCAGTGGTTTGCTTTATTTTCTCTAAGTGATACTAAGGATTGAGCCCTTGAGGGAAGGCTGACCATTAGGAAAATGCCCCAAATAAAGCTGTATGGTCCAGCTAAACGGCTCAGGGAAAGTGAGCATACTTCAGCGATGTTGCCCAGCCATGCTTATTACTGCATCACTCCCGACAACCAAGCTGTGCAGCCAGCCTGGATGCCCTGGGTGAATGAATAAAGAAGTGTGGTGTTCATACACAGTGGAGTTTTGTTCAGACATGAAGGAGAAGGAAATTATTTCATTCTCAGAAAGGTGGGTGGAACTGAAGATAATCATGTTAAGAGAAATAAGTCAGACCTAGGCAAACATTTAATGTTTTCTTTCTTATATACACTACTATGGGTTTATGAATATCTATTATATCTTTGGCCTACGGGTAGAAGGGGAAGAAGAGATGTAAAGTGAAGGAGAGGAGAAAACAAGAGAGGGTAATAGGAGACAACATAAAATATTGCTTCTGTCATATAGAATATAGCTTTAACAAACCATTTGTAAACATGTGTACACACACACACACTATATATATATATATGGGAATCTTAGAGTAGGAGGGAGAACCACAAAACCAGAGGAGGTGATGGGAGGTAAGATGAGTTAACATGATCAAATTACAGTGATGCGTATGTTTGAAAGTGTCATGACGAGATCCACTATTTTGTATCCCAACTAAAAATAGTTAATTCAAAAGTTGACAAGACATTAGATTTTGTTTCTGAGACAGAGTCTCACTATGTAGCCCTGACTGGCCTCCAAATCTCAGTCCTCCTCCTTCGTCTTGCAAGCTCTGGGATCTTCCTAACTTTGTATTTCAAAACCGAATCCAATTTTCTATCATGGCTATGCTGCCACTGACATGATTCACAAATTGCTCAATTGTCCATCTATTTGTCAGTGCTTATTGAGCATGGCTGTGTGCTAGACCCGGAATCACACATGGTTCCTCTTGTAGCTTACTGTCTCTTGGGGCAGCCTAATGCAGACATGTAGGCAGGAAACCCAAAGAGTAAATGGAGTGAGAGTTTATTCTGCCTCAGAGTAGAGAGAGCGTGTCTTATATAGAAAGCTAGATTCTATACATGACAGAAGCAATATTTAATCAGTTCTCATCCATTACCCTCTCTTGTTTTCCACTATCCTTCCCCTTGTACGTGTGTGTGTGTGTGTGTGTGTGTGTTTGTATGCGTGTGATGCTACAGCATTGAACTAGAAGTCGAAGGATGAGGAAAAGGAAAGGGAAAGAATTTCAAGGTGATGAATCATCTGGGTTGATGAGGACACGTTTAGATCATTAGGGATAATTCGGAGCACCTGAACAGCAAGCTGTGGCTCAACTTTAGGTAGCTAATACACTCGCAGTAGTCACCAACAGTGCATAATATGATTTGTGAAATTGGGTACCACACTGCTGTGCTGTTTTTGGCACTCTAACAATGTTTAGCAGATAAGCCTGTGCTTGGAGGTGCATGATGGGAGGAAAGATGTAAGACAACCCCAATGTTGCGTAATTCCAAAGTGGGCTCTCATATTGAAGTTCTGTGAAAGTTACATTGTAATTAAAATGGGAAAGTTTCATATTAGTAGACTCACAAGCTATTTGTGGGTATGAGCTGGCCACTCTTGGGTTGTTTAGCCCATATTCATGTTGGCATTTGTCACAGAAAGGTACTCAGCCAAAAGAACGGTGTGTGCCGAGTGACTTCACAGTCCCTAGTGTCTTTAGAGCCCGAAGACAGCCTCGTCACCATGGAGGCCCCATTCCACACTGATTTTATTTAGAACTCCCTTCTGTTTGTTTGTGGGACAGAAAGGGCAGCTTGCTCTCATACAGCAAATATTTAAAATCAGGTCTAGAGAAGGAATCATGATAGAACATTGTTCCAAAAAGAATTCCACTTTCTTTTAGAATCCACAGAGACCTCCTACTGACAACCACATTCAAATTCCAAATATCAAATGACTCAGAGAGTGACTGCATTGGGGGATTGCTCAGTTTTATAGAGGATACGAGTGCCAAAACGCTAAGCTTTTCTTTTCCTTCTTTTCCTTCTTCTCGCTTTTTTGAGGTTACAAAAACTAAGTCACCTCACATGGTTCAGGCAGCAAGAGTGAGAGGTATGACTTACTTCTCCTTCCTACTTAAAAAAAAATGTTCTGCCAGCCCTGGGGCAGCCCACACTGCCTTCTTCGAAGGTTACAGGGCCTACAGTTCCAGGACTCCCTGGCAGCTAGTACAGAGGCTTTGCATAGTTTTCCAGAAGTCAGTTATGTTCGGCTAAATCTTCTTGCTCAACCTCTGTTCTCTCTTTCACGTGGAGTAATGGGATCTGCAGTAAATATCACTAGACAGGTCTCAGGGGGGTTCTGTGTTATTTCTGGGATTTTGAAATCAACTGCTTTGTACCTTTATAAAAATGACTATTGGTACTGAGTCAGCAATTGGACTGGAAAGAGTTTCTATTGTAATCATTGGCCACATATAATAATTACCCATTCATTATCACATCAAAGTTCCCACTCTTGTAAAATAAATCCAAGAGGCAGATCACATCTAAGCAATTAAACTCCCTTTCAGTGTTTACAACACCCTATAGCATTGTGGAATAATTGTTACTGAAGTTTTTAAAATTCCATGTTTTAATTTGGACTGACCCTAGATATTGAAATGTCAATTTCTGGAATTAGTTTGTGTAAAAAGTTTGCCAGTTCTACCAGTATGTGACTGTGTGACCTCAGGGGGCTGGGATTACTGAATCTGTGTTTTGTTTGTTTGTTTCTTTCTTTCTTTCTTTCTTTTTCTTTCTTTCTTTCTTTCTTTCTTTCTTTCTTTCTTTCTTTCTGCCTTCCTTCCTTCCTTCCTTCCTTCCTTGTAAAATGGAGTCAATAGTGACAATAAAAGAAGAAAAATACATGTACAACATGCAACAACACATTAGTTAGAATGATAAAGTGATCTCAGGGCCTCTCTACTGTTCTAGTGTTTAGTTTTCTTCCGGTTAATTTCAATGTAATGGTATTGATGACTAAATAGTAAGCTCCAGTGAGTTTCTGTGTGATGCTGAAAGAGATGGGAAGACAGTGATATGAATGTCAGCTGGGCTAGGAAGTATGAGAGGTGACGACACAAGCTAGTTCCTGACTGTTGACTTCTGAAAGACTCATAGAGCCTTAGTATGAACCTTCTAAGAAACATTTTATTTTTATGAATTTCTTTCCTGATGGGTAATTGCCTTGTGACTTGTTTCTCACTCATGGAGAGGCTGGACAGGAAAAACAATTGGAACATCTGGGCATGGTGGCACATGGCTGTAATCCCAGCATTTGCGGAAACAGAGGCAGGCAGATCTCCATGAGTCTGAGGCCAGCCTGGTCTACAAAGTGAGTCCAGGACAGGCAGGACCAGAGAAATCCTGTCTCAAAAACAACAAAAACAAACAAAATTGGAGCACAGACTATTTGAGAACAATTACTGCATCACTGGTTAATCTAGGGTGCGAGTGGAGGATCAGTGTAGCCAGTCTTTTCCATTAGAGTCCTAGCCTACATCTTCAGAGTCCTTCTCTCACAGCTGGCAGGGCATCTGGCTAACTTACGCATGCAGGAGTGGGGACCATGGTTGTGCACAGTGCACAGCTGGGAACAACACAGCCAGCTGAGAGGCTCACCGTTTGGTTCCTATGTGGTAAGTTCTCTTATGGAAGAAAGAGGACCAACCTTCTCTCAGTGCCCAAACTATGGTACAGTGGTGTGCACTTGATATGGCTAATGCATCATCACAGCCTTGAAGTGTCTAATATCAAGGAATATTTGACATTTGACTTGCCATTTCTAGATATTATACACACGCCCAATCATTCAATAAATGTTTAGTGTATGCTAAAGAACACATGAAGAAGAGTGCAAGCTTTTCTCTTGGAAGGCTCCTGGCCCTGACTGGATTGTGTATGGATCCCTTCCAAAGCAGAGGCTCTGCGCTGTCTTCATGTGTTGGCCTCCAAGCATCCTGAAGGAGACACTTAGCCCGTGCAAAAGGCACATGCTGCATATGTGAAAAATAGGCCTAAATGTTCATTTGTATGTCTTAAGTCATCTTTCATGATGGAATTTAAGCACAATAAGAATGCAAATGCCGTCTCCCTGAAGAGTACATTTGGCTGCGGGATTATGCTAGACCTTTCACTTAGAGCAAATATATAATTTATATGCCTATATAAAAAGAAGAAGATGAAATCAACAACATATATATATACTCTCCAGGGACTCACTAGTGTGAAAATAACAGTTTAAAAGAGGATTTCACTCTGACTCAAATCCTCTTTCATGTAGCCCAAGGAAATGAGCAAGGAAATCCAAACACACTGATGTTTTTTGGGGCCAAGCATTTTGATTCAATGTGTTCTGCTATAAAGTATTTGGCTTTGTTAGAGCTTTTATCACTCTGTGCTCCCAGTCTGTGCTTCATGGTGAGAAACACAAATAAGATGGTGATGTGCAAAATGTTCTTTTCAAGTGTGTGGCAGCAAATTTGAGAAAATACATATTAAAGGAACGCCTTGTAACACTTAGCTCCATTCCCGAGGCCTCCCTCAGTCTGACTCAATATTTATCGAATTAAGGACTTAGCTCACTTGGAGCGAACACCCTGAAGGGCCTTCTCAGAGCCATCTAAGAGAAGTAACTTACTTCACCATGCTCTCAAGTCAAGGTTCTTCCATGTCTTGTCTTTTTGTGTATGTGTGGTAAAGCTCTAATTAGAAAGTTTTGCAATGGAGGCATTCAATCCCCCAATTTCTTATTTGCTGGTATGTCTTAATGCAGACACTGTCATCAGCCCACAACCTATGCCTCACAAAGGCACCCTTGCCTGACAGCTTCATCCTTCAGAACTTCTTCTGTGGGGCAATGCATTTTAATTGGTTCCTCTCTGTCTGCCCCTCGAATCTCCGACTGGTCAAATACCCTCCCACCCCTCTTTTTAAGATTCAGCCTCACCATCATGGCAGTTAACAGGAGGATAGACTTGACACAGTGGGCTATCTTTAAGGTGATAAAAATCCCCAAATAGGAGGAGAAGGTACAGGAGACACAGCATTTCCCTCAATACTGTTTGTAGTATTGACAAAAGGAAAACAGGCATCTGGCATGCGTAGCACGGGGCTTTGCTTGTATCCGCTAACAGTTGCTTTTAGTCAGGTTGGTAGATAAATTCCTTGAGCAGCAGAAAGGATGAGGGATGACTGCTGCCAATTAGCAGGGTAAATGGTCCATTCATCAAGGAATGACTACACGACAGTACGGACAGTGCTCAGGCCCCCAGTTACTGTGGCCTCAGTTCTTTGAGGCTCTGGAAGCCAACTGGGCAGAATGTTTGCTCTCTCCAATCTTCAGGGTCATTTGGGTGAAATAATGATATTTTTAGAGTAAAACATTCCTTCCTTCCATTCTCCTTCCTTCCTCCCTCCCTCCTTCCCTTCTGTCTTCCTCCCTCCCTCCCTTCCTTCCCTCCTTCATTTCTTCTTTCCTCCCTTCTCTCTTTCCCCTTTTAAAAAATACTGGAGACAGAGCTTAGGAGTTCACACTTGCTGTGCAAACGCTCTCCCACAAATTCAGCCCAACCGTGTTGTCTTGATAACTACAAAGAGGTCAAAGATGATCCCCTCTCCTTTCTGTCTCTGTCTCTTTCCCTTCTAGCATCCTGCTGGGTTTTTGGGTTTTTTGTTTGTTTTTTGTTTGTTTTTGTTTTTTTAAACAGAACCACTCCAGCGAGAAGCTTTTCTTAGTATGAGACTGAGATCAGACACTACTCTGTAAATTAGTACATCGTGGGTGACTTACCAAAAAGAAGGCCAATCAGAGGCACTGACTCCCAGATCCCCCGCAGCTGAGGGGGGCCACTCACCGGTTGCCTTTTCGGGGTTGTTACACATGAAGCATTGCCATGCCCCTGCCGTTTCGCTGAAGCCAAACACGTCAAAGAACCTCACTTCTTCCAGATGGAGCTGAAGCTGGTCCAGATCCTGTTTCAGGAACACAAAGCACAAAGGAAATAAGCCTGGCTGCCTGCTATAGAGCATCTGATGCCAGAAAGAGGGGACGTGGAGTCGGAATGGCTGATGCGCAGTAGCGGTACCGAGACCAAGAGAACACTGGGAAAGAGCACTTAGCTCAGATGTCTCCTGGGACAGTCCTTCACTATATAGTGAGGCAACACAGCCTCAGGCCCGAGGCTTAGGGAGCCGGGAGAGACGTCAGAACCTGAAGTGACCCAGAATTTTCCTGCATTTGAAGCAGCTCCAAAATTTCTGTAAAGAAAGGACATCTGGGTGGGACTGTGGTTGGAGGACATGCTGCTGGAGAAGTGGCTTTATATTTAAGTCGCATATAAAATGGAGAACTAATTATTCACACCCCGAATATTATTTTCACAAGGCTAGCTTTGTAGACAGTGATGGAAAATACAGGAATGGGCTCCTTTGCCCTCAGCTCCAGTACCAATATTAGCTTATGATTTATCTCAGATCTCAATGCAGATGCTGTTTCCAATTTCACAGTATAGCTTTGTTGGTTGTAGTGAGAAATCATCTCTGAAATTGCTTATCAGTAAGTTCCTCATTGTCTTTAGTAGTTGAGTGGAACTGGACACACAAAGATGGCTCATTTTTAGGGGGGGGAGGCTGTGGCATGGTGCCAGTGTCCTCTTCTTTTGGAGATGGAGTAGAGAGAGGGCCCATTAGACTGTCAGTAGATGGAGAATCATTAGCCTAACCAAATGAAATTTCTCTACTCCCCTCCGCCCGGGGGGGGGGGGAATTTTCTGTTATGTAAATAATCCATATCTTGTGGTACCAGGTAGCATGGCACTGCACTCTTCAGAGCTTGATCCTCCTAAGAAGGACCTGCCTTCTTGCTAGCCTTGCACTCACCTCTTCAACCCACTTTGTGTGTTGAGTGCTGGCGTAGTGTGACGTCACTTTCTGGCCTTTGGTCCTGTACTTTCATCTTTCCTACTTATAGGAATAGCCAGCATTTGGAAAGGCCAGGTGATGTTTGTGCTGTTTGCGTGGCCTCAGATGGAGAATGGGCAGTCGGCTACCCACATCGCACTCTAGAACTATGGCTTCTCTATTTGTTGACACAGATGAGAAGCATACTAGACCCTAAGCGATTTGAGAACACAACCCATCTTCTTTTTTTTTTTAATTTTAATTTTATTAATTTATTCAGATTACAACTCAACTGTTATCCCATCACTCATATCCTCCCTCCCTCCCGCTTTCACTCTATTCCCCTCCCCTATGTCTAAGACTGAGGGGGGCCTCCTCCCCCACCATATGGTCATAGGCTATCAAGTCTCATCTTGGTAGCCTGCTTATTCTTTCTTTGAGTGCCGTCAGGCCTCCCTACCAACCAAGGACAATATAAATAGTAAACATCGAACCCCTACTCTGATCTACCCAATGGACAGGGCATTCTCCACAGTTATGTGGAGAGTGGTGACTGATTTTGACATGAACTCTGGTGCCCCAGTCTTCTTTGATAATGGCTGCACCCCAGTGTCTATCGAGTGTAGACTATCAAGAATGAAGTAGTATCAGTGGTTTGTAGGCACAGGACAAATCCCATTTGCCAAAGAGCTACATTAGAGCATAATGGCAAAGGAAGACCCTTCTTAGAGAGCATTCGTGCTCACTGGAAGATAAACACAATCAGGACAGCGATTTTGTTTGTTGAGTTGGATGTTTGGAATCTCAGCCTCTGACAAACACGTGCTAAACAAACCCTTCTAATGAGAACCATAGACCAGGCCTTTCAGCATCTTTATTAAAACAACTGTGCTTCACAATCTGGTATTGGACATTTTGGAGGCTTAGCATGCTGAATATAGTATTTTGGATTCCTAACATCAGAGGCATTTCAATAGGCCCTGCATATGTGCTTGTGCAAACACACACACACACACACACACACACACACACACACACACAAAACTTACACATGAATGTTGTTTTAACAAAATGATTTAGAATGTGTTCATTAGAAAAAAAGAGACTTAAAAAAATGTTCCCCAAGATAAAGAGCAAAGAAGCACCTGGGAGTTTTGTAGGTTTCAAAGGATGAAATCCATATTAAAATTTATGGGGAGAAAGCAGATGTTCATAAATATCTGTTTCAAAACTGCAAGGTCTCTGAAGTCTGTCCTGGCCATCGGCATGCAGATCAGTCTTTGTTTTTCACACAATTAAAGATCAATTCTTCATTCCCCACAAACACTACCAGCAAACAAAGGACTTAAATACCACTTTGGGCTTCCTTTATTTCTCCTGTTCTGAGACCAGGAATGTCCCAGGTTATTGCCTGTGATCCACACTTGCCTTGGCAAAAAGTTACTTGAGAACATTAAGACAGATGGTGAGCTACATCTCAATGCTCAAGTTCTGGAGCCAAGAGCAGGCTTAGCCCGTCAGAGGATTTAGGTGTTGTGCAAAGGGAGAGGAAGATGGCTGGTAGTTACGTGAACTATTGAAGTTGGCGGCAACAGCCAACTTTAAATAGACAGATGAAGCACACGTAGTTTTAAATATCTGTGGAAAACTAAAGTAAGTGAGTCACGAAACAAGGCAGTACAGACTACCAGTGACTGTACTTTTTAAATGTGCTTAGGGCCATTATTTGTTTTTGCCCACTTACTGTTACCCTCTGACTCCTCAGTTTTGCCCAAAAACTGATATATAGCCACCTCCTCTTCTCCTTTCCTCTTCTTCAAAACAAAAGAATTGATGTAGAAAATTATGAGCTTCTTTTTAGATATCCAGACTACAGGAGAATGATAAAGTAATTCCTGTCTAATTCTCCATCCCTCTCTGGGTATAGCAGTTCTCTAATTGGACTGGGGCAGATAAGCCTTCAGATAGATAATCTACCAATAATTTTCATCTCATATAGTCATATGTCCTTGAGTACTAGAGGCTTCTCTGTCTTCAGACTATGACCCTGATGACAGACAATCAATCTCATAACACACACACACACACACACACACACACACACACACACACACACCATACATAAGCTCCATCTTGCTAACACATACCTACAAAGGAAAGCTTTCCTACTGGCCTTGAAGAAACAAGAAACTCAAAGTAATTATGAGTAGTTTCTGGTAGCTAGCATGAGATCAAGAACTGTGCTTGTACAATGACAGATAAATGGTTTTCGCCAACAACCTGGTCTTTGGGCTCTTCTCACAATGAAGGACAATCGTCCCCAGAAGAGGAAGAGTCAGTCTCACAGGGACTCTACAAACCAGGTCTCAGTAAAACCTGAGTGATAATGAAGCTCAAATTGTTTATGAGGACCTGGAAAGAGTTACATAATAATACCAGTAAACATGTTCTGAGAAGTATTTTCCCAGCAAGTGTCACTTAATGAAAACAGTTAAAGAGTCAATGGAGGGAAAGTGGTCTTGTAAAAATAGTTGTTTAGATAAGTTTATCTCTAACCCTAGAAAAAAAAGTCATTAATGAAGTGAAAAAAAAAACTGGAAAACTATACAGAAGCTTGTTGTAAATCCACTTAGGGAAGAATAAGCCAGGCAACAGGAAAGATGAGTGGACATTTACAACATTGTTTCATTATATTCCATAAAAGATTGTGTAGGGAAAGGCAGTGGGTGGGGCTGGGGGTGGAGGTGACGCTTTGGTAGAGGGGATTTCCAGCAAACTTGATGACCTGAACTCAATCACTGGGATGCATGGTGTCAAGAGGGCACCATTTCTTCAAGCTGCCCTCCAACTTGCATGTGCGCACATGATGTGCACGCCACACCCTCCGCGAAGAACATAGATGTATGCGTGTTTGTTTTTACAGTGTATGGTGGGCTCTGGAGCTCACACCATGGTCCGTGTTCTGAGAGAGGGTACTGTGGAAGAGCTTTCCCGAGAGCAGCCAGAGAGTACATCTGGAAGAACTTTGGCTCCTGGCACATTTCAGTTCTGTTCTAAAGCTCTGTGTGTCCAGAGAGAAAACATGGGCTTGCCTCTTGTGCTGTGTGTGCTTCTGGTTAGCAGCACTTCCAGCCTCATAGTTCAAGTGCCTTATAAAAAATAGAAATGAAAAATTTCAAGACATCCCTAATATTTTTGCATATTAATAAGAACGTCCTGTGTTACTACTTACTTCTAGAGCACCCACTCTAGGTACATGCAGTCCCAAGTGAGAAGAATTTAGTGAGGAGATATAATCAATGCTTCATCTTAGTGTTGGCCTTCATTGCAATACTATATTGAATGCAAAAATTAGTGAAAGAGATTTTAAAGAACTCCCATCCTATCATTTAATCTTTTTATTCTTTCAGCTGCTGAGCTCAATTAACACAATGTAGTGTTAGAGCAGCTGGTGTGTCAGAGACTATGGATGAAGGGATGAAAGTGGCATAGTTCTGTAGTCCCAGAAAGTGGGACAGGACCCTGGAAGAGGCCTTCCATATGTGTATGGTATGGCCACTGTAGAGGCTCCTGCTATGTGACCTTTGACCCTCCACTAAATGACAGCTTCGTCACAGGAAGACTGACTTTTAAACCATTTTGTCACTTTTGGAAATGCAGTGAATAGTGCTTTGTTCATAGTATATTTCAGTGAATTGTTATTTTACTAATTGAGGTATGTAGATCTTCTAATTTATATCAGTGAAGACATTTGGGCTTTCTATTTCTATGTTTATTTGAGTATGCCCATTAAAGATTTGCAGAGTACTTCTTTTTTTCTGTCTTTCAAAAGACTGGTCTTGCTATGTTTCCCAGGCTGGCTTCAAACTCTTGTGCTCCAGATAATTTGCCTTCGCCTCCTTAGTTGGGACAAGAGGCAGAGACTACCATAGTTATCTAGAGAACATTTCTTTTCATCTCTAATCTGGAAGCTGAGGATGTAGCTCGGTGTTAGAGTACTTGGCTAGCATGTGCAGTGTCCTGAGCTTGCTTAGTCCCCAGCAATGCAAATATAACACAATACAATACACCCACATCTCTATGAGTATTGTAGTAATTAATTTTTACTTAACAACTATTTAGAATAAAATCAGCAAATGAAGAAGGGTAGGAGTCTGAATTTGTCACTGTGGCCTGTTGGTTATTTCTAAGCCAGTCAGTTTTCCCAGTTCATCAGTTCTCATTTGGATTCAACACCAGGGATCCTGGGAGACCTGTGGCAAGCATCATATGCAGCTCTCTCATCTTTGACACTTCTCAACAGACTTTCCAAGACCTTCTGATGTTTGCTGCCTGGAAAATTCTACACCTTTGGGAACAGATGTGGAGATGGCTGACCTGTGTCTAATAATTGGTATTTGAGGAATTTGCCAATTTCCTGCTGCATCTGCTCATACTTTCCCACAGTCTTTGGTTTCATGTGACAAAGTATATAGAAGGTTCTCAAAAGCACAATGTTCATTAAAAAAAAAATCAGAGACGCCATTATTCCAAATTGAGCTGTGCAAATCACTGGGCCTCCTTCAGGCATGGGTAAAGTGTTTCAGTGCTTTGGGAAGAAGGTGAGCACCAGGTGAGAGACAGACACCTAGCAGTGGCAGCACGGAGCCAGTCCTGGCATGTGGGATTCAGTATTTCAGTCTTTACATGAATAGTACATACATGTAAGATAGGGTCCATTGGTTCTCAGTTTTCTAGCCTACATTAATAAGGGAAATCTAGGAAATCCATGGCAGGCTTCCCACTATGAAAAGAGGTCACAGACTGTACTCAAGTTCTTTGTGTCCTTCAGGAGTCTGTGTCTGGCAGTTCAGGGAGATCATAACTCTGGTTGTGTCACCAAGTGGCTGGATCAGAATGCCCATATTTGATTCATGTTAGAGTTCTGGAAACACTTTTATGTAAGAACTAACGAAGATAGTAGAATATTTGATTTTGTTCAAAAGACAAATCTTCATATTCACTTAATAAGACAAAAAAGAATACGACTAGAGAGTATAGGTTGACGACATAAGAGTTTAAACAAAAATTGATGGAAAAGGTCACAGGAGAGTATGGGGTCAAGTAGAAAATGAAGGTAGCAATTTGCATCATGATACACATGCTTCACATGTATGTTTTTCTCATGTGTCCCAGGCTGGCTTTGAACTTGTTATGTAGCTGAGAATCATCTGGAACCTCCTATCTTCTTGTCCCTCCTTTCCATGTGTGGATTACAGATGTGCACCACTATGTCCGGGATTATACGGTGCTGCGAGTGGAACCCGGAACTTCGTGCATACAGGGTATCCCCAGCCCCACACATCGCTTCTTTACAAATCAAAACTATTTTAAATTTTATATTGGTAAAACCTGTAATATATCTTATCAGTGTGAAAACAAGGGCAATAGATTACTATTGTGCAAAACACTCAGAAAGCTTTGAGGTTGTTATTGCGGTGTCAGCAGAAATTATAGCCAGCATTTCATGTTCTCTTTTTGTGTTGGAAAATGAAGAACTTCCGTTCTTTTCTTCTAATTGATTACTGTCATCATTATTTAACCGGGATGCTTTGAGCACCTACTGTATGGCAGTAGCAAGCCGCTTTGCGGGGACTTGCTTTTCCCTCCTTTAATAAGAAGATAAGAGAACTGCATTAGTCATGAGTGTCAGTCTGCAGGAAGCAAGGTTCTTCTTTTGCTCCCTTTTGCCCCTAATTTCACTCTTCTCCTCAGATTGGTCCCCACTTTCCCCTGGTACAGGTACTTCTTAAGTTACGTTACTGGTACATCCCCATAAACTCGTCATAACCGAAATGTCCCAAGTTCAAAGGCATGTAATGCATCTACTCTACTGTCTTATTAGGATTCTGTTGCTCTGATAAACATCATGACCAAAAGCAACTCAGGGAGGAAAGGGTTTACTTACCTTACACTTCTAGACAACAGTCCATCACGAGGGAAGTCAGGGCAGGAACTGGAAGGTAGGAACTGAAGTAGAAACCATGGAGGAACACTGGCTTGTCCCTCTGGCTCATGCTAAGCCACATTTCCTATATAACCTTGAACCACCTGGCATCACTCATAGTGGGTGTCTTAGTTAGGGTTTTATTGCTGTGAAGAGGCACCCTGACCATGGCAACTCATATAAAAGAAAACATTTAATTGGTGCTGGCTTACAGTTGCAGAGGGTTAGTCCATTAGCATCATGGGGGGAGGCATGGCAGCATGCAGGCAGACATGGTGCTGGAGCTGCCAAGAGTTCTACATCTTGATCCACAGGCAGTAGAAGGAGACTGTGTGTCACACTGGGTGTAGCTTGAGCACAGGAGACCTCAAAGTCCAACCCCCCAGTGATATACTTCCCCCAACAAGGCCACAACTACTCCAACAAAGCCACATTTCCTAATAGTGCCACTCCCCACATGCCAAGCATTCAAACACACGAGTCTATGGGGTTCATACCTATTCAAAGCACCACAGTGGGCTAGGCTTTTCCACATCAATCAACAATCAAGACAACTTCACACAGACATGGGCACAGTCCAGGCCAGTCTGGGCAATTCCTCAAGTGAGTCTCCCTCTTCCTAGGTGACTATTGGTGTCATCAAGGTGACAATGGAAACTAGCCAGGACACCTGCTGAACATCATAGTCTCATGCTGTGGAGCTTTGCATCCTCAGGCAGGACATGGCTATTGCCATCTTGAAGTCAGAGCAGGTGTGATTACCTGAACGAAGCCTTCACTTGAGACACAAGCCACCCATTTACTTACTGTGGTGGCCTCCCCCAGTCCTCAACCACATATAATCTTGCCAAAGCTATGAGTCTCTGGATGAACTAGGCTATAGAGAGATGGATGATTAATTGAAAGGGGACTATGAAGCATTAGGGAGGCCATCACCTCTGCAACAGGTAGGACGTTTTGGTGATACAGCTGATTTATAACCACACGTGCCCCTGTAAGTAAGCATATATGTTCTTATATGTGAACCCAATAAACTCACTGGATCCATTTGCTGCAATTGGTTGGAATTTTTCATGAGTTTCCTGGTGTCCTAACTGCGGTGTATGGATGTTTGTTTGCCTTTCCCGGAGACAGTCATAAACCACTACAACGCAGGCTGCCTGCTGTTTACCCTGATGATCTCCTGGCTGAAAGCGCTGCCTGCTGAGCAGTGCAAGAGAGTGTCTTGACATAGCTCACCCAAAATTCAAAATCTAAATTACAATAACTCTTCAAGGCATACTGCTTTTGTGATGCTAAGCAAGGCAGGCATGGACTCTTATTGGACACATCTTTAAAATATTCCTGTGTGTTTTGTGTTTTTTTTTTTCCAGTTAAAAATTTGGGTGAAATGTTAGCATGCCCAGAGGATTCCTGTCCACTATCTTTCTGATGCAGGCTGGGCATGCTCAACATCTTCCTGACTAGCTTTTCAAACATGGAACACGTGCATCACGACCTTGAGCTAAGCATGCTCAAAAATGTGTTCGCCACCTATCCTTGAATGGAGCATGCTCAGGAATGTGCAGACCCCTAAGGTGCTTTCCTGGGAATATGTGCAAGCTCAGTGCATCTGGTTATACTTTCACACCACCAACAATTTGAGAGATCTTAAGTCAAGCCATTGTGAGATGAGCTTTGTTTATAAAGTTATTCACTCTACGATTTGTATCTCAGGACCAATATCCATTCTTGAAAAGGATGTATCGATGCTTAGTAGCATTTTCACTTTTACAATTGGTCTTACACTGTAAACTTCATTCTGCTTAGTCAACTCAAGATCTCTGCATGAGGGCAGGGGAGATGGCTCAGTGAGTAAAGTGCTTGCTACACAGGTATGAGGACCTGAGTCCGAATTCTCAGAACTGACACAAAAGCTAGCAAAATGCTGTGTGCTTGTTAACGCAGTGCTGAAGGCTTGGGTCAGAGACAGGTAGTCTCTGGCAAACCTGTCTTGCTGAAACAGTGTGATCCAGGATTAGTGAGAGACTCTGTCTCAAAAAAAAAGTAAGACAGAGAGTGAGAAATAGTCATGTTGGCTTGTCTATATGTGTAAGCATGGGTGGGTGTGCCCCCTACATGCACAAACATGCACACGCGCGCACACACACACACACACACACACACACACACACACACACACACACACCTTCATCATGCCTTGCCCACCAGCCACCGTATTTCTAACTATTGGTACCCATTACCAAGGGGCTGTGTAACTTTTGTCCTCACATGAAACAGAGAGAGTCGTCACCTGTCACTTGTCGCTCTTGTGGAATGAACATGAAGGGTTCTGGGATAGTCTCTCCAGAATGGAATTTCTGAGTCATAAGGTGTTCATGTCAGACTGTAGAGAATAGTGTGTGTGTGTGTGTTTGTGTGCGTGTGTTTGTGTGTGTGTGTGTGTGTGTGTATGTGAATGTGTGTGTGTGTGTGTGTGTATTTCTGCAGTTAGGGCTTAGGGCTTTCTGGGAATTTTCTACTGACCTAATTTAATGGGTGACTAGAACGTAAGATACAAAGACATTTATTTTCTTCGAAATATTTATGATTCCATGTGGGATGAGACCAATGACCCTGAGAGAAGCCTTTGTCTGTTTGGGTGTCCAGTGGAGCCTTTGGTCTCGTCTTTTCTCTGCAGTAGGTTATGTATATTCCAAAGGGCAAAAGTAGGAACCCAGGCCTTTCCCCAAGGAGCATAAATTCTTTCTTCCCTCTTTTCAGAAGGTGAGGAGGAGGCAGCTGCCCCTCCCCACATATAAATGACCAGAGTCAGCCTTTCAGGGTTCTTGCCTGTAGTACAGACCCAACAATGTGTTGGATGACATCTGGTTCTCATTGTGTTGCCTTGGGGCTAACAACAGAAGCCAAAGGGAACTGGCAAGGCTATTTGCTCTCGGAAAATAATAATCTGCTCAACTCCAGAAACTTGGTTTCATGAGATACTAAACATTTTATATTATGCATATCCTTCATGTCATTGGGTTCTGCCAAAGTGCTTTCCAGAATGGCCTTCAGTTCACTGCCCGCCAGCTGAACCTCAGGGTTCTCTTTCCACCCCAAAATGGGAAATCTTTCTGGGCTCAGAGTTTTCTGGGAAAATTAGAGTGTAAGCTTTTTCTCATGTCTGACTAGGCTTTTATGGACCATCAGTATACGGGGTTTGATTGTCTCAGGTGCCTGCAAGGGTCTGCAATGGCTTCTTAAGTGGTTGCTTCTTAAAAACCAGCCACGCTTCTATAGAGAACATTTTGTTCTTCTCTCGTTACTGTCTCTTGATGGTGAGAAGCATTCCAGATTCAGGGAATCACAGCAACCAATTTAAGTGCCAATTATTTTAATATGCTAATTCATGTCAATGTTTGATCAACATTTAGCTTTAAGAATTATTTTGTTGGATGGCTATGGTGGCACACTTTTTATCCCAGCACTTGGGAGACAGAGGCAAAGGCAGGTGGAATCTCTGTGAGTTTCAGGCCAGCCTGGTTTACAGACTGAGTTCCAGGACAGTGAAGGTTACACAGAGAAACGTGTCTTGAAAAACAAATGAAAACAACATACAAAAATTATTTTGTTGCTGTGTGTTAACTTGAAGTAGTAAAAAGGAGATAAAGCTGATTCTAGTGGCTTGAGAGATGGCTCAGCAATTAAGAGCATTTGCTGCTCTTCCAGAGGACCAGAGTTTGGTTCCCAGAACCCACATTGGTCACTGTCTTCTGGACTCCACTGACACTGGCACACATGTGGCATGCATTTATACACGCCCCCACATGCACACATGCATGTACGCACGCACAGAGACAGAGAAAGCTTGAAAACACAAAAATCCTGCCTTGATTTCAGTGCTCTAGCACCCCTAAAATCAAGGGGAACATTCCTAAAAACCACCAGGCTTTCTATAAGAAATATGGCAAACACACCCCACAAGTGGCACAGTACCCAAAGGGACAGAAGCAAAGTGGGCCTCGGTGGGCAGATGGAGTCTATTTCAGTAAAATGGCTAAAACTACAAAGAAGGGAGTACTGAGGCTTGTGGGTGCTGAGCCCAGCTGCAGAGTGAAGAAGATGCTGGCTATTCAGAGATAGGAGCATTTTGAACTGGAAGGTGATAAGAAGAGAAAGGACCACATGTTCTTTAGACAGAAGGTATTGCATCCATGATGTTGGATTTTTAAATATCGTTATTTAGTCATTCAACAGAACGAGCTAAGCATAAGTGAAGTAACAGTGGCCCAGGCAGAGGCCATCAGCAAGACAGCTACTATGTGGATGAGAAATGGACACAGCTAACTATGGTCTCTTTACACAATGGGACCTTATAGAGATGCTAAAGTGAGGTGATCAACACGCATAAATATACATCAGTGTTATTTGTTATGATCATGATGATGATGTGTGAGTGATGTACGTGTGTATGAGCATGCATGCCATGGGACCTGTGTGGAGGGCAGAGAACAACTCCATGGAGTTGTTACTCATCTTCCTGTTGTACAGGGTCACAGGACTCTAACTCAGATCACCAAGCTCAAAAGGCACGCTCTTTATATACTGAGACAGCTCACTGTTCCAGCGAGATATGCAGGCTAGCGTAACTGTCGTCTGAGTGGCTTCACCTGGCAGTTGGTGAAAACAGATTCAGAAACCCACAGCCAAACACTAGGTAGAACTTGGGGAAAATTGTGGATGATGAGGGGGAGGAAGGGTTGAAAGAACCAGAGAGGTCAAGGATACCACAAAAAACCCTGCAGAATCAACTAACCTGGGTCCATGGGGGTTCACAGAGACCAAACCACCAACAAGAGAGCACACATGGGGCAGACCTAGGCCCCCTACAAGTATGTTACAGAAGTATAGGTTGATCCTCCTGTGGGACCTCTAACAGCAGGTAGCAGCAGGAACAGGAGCTGTCTGACTCTGTTGCCTGCCTTTGGATCCCTTTCTCCTAACTGGATGGCCTTGTCTAGCTTCAGTAGAAGAAGATGGGCCCAGTCCTGCTACAACTTGATGTGCCAAGGCTGGGTGATATCCATGGGAGGTCTCCCTTCTCTGAGGAGAAAGAGAGTGGGTGTAGAGGGAGGGGGTGGGACTGAGCAGAGGGAAGGGAAGGGAAGCTGTGATCGGAATGTAAAGTAAATGAATTAATTAATTAATGAAAAAAATTTTAAGTGCAGAAAGCATGCTGCAAATGTATAGGAAGCATGGTTATATCTTATCTTAAAGCCCAAACAATGCTACAAAAATATGTAGGGAGAGCATATGAGCCAATCCCAGTAGAGAATCTCTGACTATTTCTTCTTATAGAGGGTTGGCACTTGAAGCAACTGTCAAAGAAAGATAAACATTTTCTATGTTGAGAAAGGTGGCATGTTTCTGTGCTTATTTGCACTTGTGAACCATTTTTAGGTCCTGTACATGTTGGGCTGCCTTGATGTCCCTCTAGACACTTGTGGAGTAGAAGCCTGACTTGGCCTGTGCAAAGCCTCTCTTGGTAGGAAAAGCCAGTAAAAGATTGCTTGCCTTCCTGATTATGTATCTATCCTTGTCAAAGGGCTCTATGCTGAGGGTTAAAAAAAGAGATATTTGTTTTCAATTTTGTTTTTAAGTGTGTGTGTGTGTGTGTGTGTGAGAGAGACAGAGAGAGAGAGAGAGAGAGAGAGAGAGAGAGAGAGAGAGAGAGAGAGAGACAGACAGACAGACAGACAGACAGACAGACAGACAGACAGAGACACAGAGAGACAGAGACAGAGATGCAGACATAGGGAGAGAAGGAAAAGAGGAGGGAGAGGGGAGGGGGGAGAGGGGAGAGGGGGAGGGGAAAGGAAGAGGGGGAGGGGTAGAGGGGGAGGGAGAGACTGCCTGTGAGTGGAGGTGCTCAAGGAGTGAGATGTGTCACATGTCAGAGCTCATGGAGTTGGAGTTATAGGCAGCTCTGAGCCACCTGACAGGAACGAAACACAAACCCTCTGGATGAGCAGAAGTGGCCCGACTACTGAGTCATTTCTCTGGCCTCATTTTCAAGTTTTTACCTAGTTCTTCAACCTTGGAGACAAAAACACAGGCACGAAATAATATATATATATATATATATATATATATATATATATTTTAGAAAACAAAGCAGAGTTAATTCTGCTCTTAGGAAGTATCATAGAGTGGATTGAATGACCCAGGGGCTACTTCAAATAAGGCTTTTGGGGGATGTACTCCGAGTGCTACAGTATAAAGGACAGACTGGAGCAAGAATGGCTAGTGCCATTCACTATCATTATCTGGAAAACATCCTTATTTCCTTATGGCCTCCAATGAGCTGTTCCAGTTGCACAATACAATGACCCCTGAACTTCAGGGAGGAGCTGCCACAGCATTCGTGGGAAATTGATATACATTGAAAACTGTAGAGAAAAAAATAAAAGTAGTAAGAATGACTTCTAAAAATGAAGCTAAGCCTCCTTTCACATACATAAAATATAATGCTTTGGATCTTTGAGCTAAATAAGTATATGCATTTTTTTCCTGAAACGAATGGCTTGTTTAAGAAACACTGAAAGTCTTCTAAAAGCAAGACATAGTTATCTGCCTGTTTCTGTTAGTCGGTTGTCAGATGTGGGGGCAGTGGATGTAATGGGATGCCAGCATAGAAGGCTGTGAGGCAACATGGATGTTTCAAGGGGCAGTAATGACATGCACATGCTGGATGGGGCCATAATGAGGCAGACCCATAGCGATGCACGCAGAGATATGCATTGGTAATGGTAATGATGCGACGAGATGCATAAATGGATGAGTGTAATGATGAAGACATGGCGGCATGACGTGATTTGTAAACGGGAGCTTTAAATGGGAGGGGTGGGGAGGGCAGCCCATGATGAGAAGCAGAGGGAAAGGCTGAGGCTCTGTGTGGGAGTGGGCCAGCTAATCGCATGCGCATGCTGAGGAGGTAATGAGATAAAAAATGGGATGGGATAATGAAGTTCACAGATGGAGGGGTGCAATGCGCTGTGTGGAAAGGGAGGAGCGATAGCAAGCATAAAAGGAAGGGTTTAATAGCTAGAAGAAAGAAATGGCGTCAAGACATGCGAGGACTGGAAGGAGGTGCAGAAGAGAGGGATGCTGGGGAAGAGATGGAAATAACAAGGCGAGCCAATTAGCACTCTAATGAGGTACCGACATGAAACGGTGCAATGAGGTGTGTCCATTTAGGGAATAATTAGACGTCCACATGGGACAGCAGTGACGAACCCAGGTTCTGATGAGACACAGATCAGAGTCTTTAGTTCTTACCAAGGCAGTGAAAACTGGGAAAAAAAAGTCTAGAAGAAGCTACAGAGAAACACTGATGGCTTTTTTTTTTTTTTTAAACAGAAAAGATGGCAAAGCAGGTGGTTTTTAGAAGACAGCCTCAAGGTTTGTGAAGAGATGGGTGTATGGCTGCTGTGTCTAGGTCCCTGAAGAGATGGGTTTATGGCTGCTGTGTCTAAGGCCCTGTTCTGGTCCAGGCTTTCTTGTTACAGTATTTTGTATCCATTCGGCCTACAAAGCAAATAACTGACACAGGGAGACTGAATGTACTTTAAAGCTGCCAGCATCTCGCCTGGCAGAGTCTGAACCGATTCTAATCTACTCGTAAATTAAACATACTACTCTAAACCTTATAACATACATATATTCCAAGCACTTGCCACTATGACCCCTGGGCTGGTCCGTGTCAAATTCCCACCTTCCTCCTCCAACTGTCAAAAAACCCCCATCCCTCTCCAACCATCAAACTTTTCTCCTCTCCTCCAGGAAGTCCCATCTTCCACTTCTGTCCTTCTGCCCAGCTGATTGGCTAAACAGTGCTTTATTGCCAGTTGATACATTCACTTAGCACTCCTCCACACTCTCCACTAAGCTTTTAAGAAACTGTGTGGTTTTATTGCACCTTCCTGTGAAGCCCTTGAGGGATGGAGCTCATTTCTAGTTTGAAAAAATGAGCAGCAGTTTGGGGGTGTCCATTTGTCCAGCACATTAACATATGGGTTGAGGATTTGGGAGTCCTGTCAGTGGGGTTACTACAGCTTTTGACTCCATGTTGGTGTTTTGGAAGATCTCGTGGCCAACACCTAATAGGATCACCTGGTGTCTTGGTTGCTTTCTATCACTGTAATATGACACGGCAACCAAAGCAACTCATAAAAAGTAAACATTTAATTTGGAGCTCATGGTTGCAGAGGCTTAGAGCCCATAGCCATCCTGGCAGGGGGCAGGCAGCACACTGGAATAGCAGTAGCTGAGAGCTCACATCTTTAGCTGAAAGTAGGAGGCAGGGAGCTAACTGGAAATAGCACCCAGTGGCCTTTGAGGGCCACACCCTCTAATCCTTCCCAAACAGTTCCATCAACTGGGGAGCAAGTATTCAAACTTATGGGGCCAGTCTCATTCAAACCTGGCAGAGGTACAGAGATACATGTTCACCCCAGTAAGTGCACCATTTGCAAAGTCTGCAGAAGCTCCAGGAACTGATACTGCCTTTTAGCAGCTCTTTGTTTGTTTTGTTTTTTTCTTCCTTTAAAAAAATTTTTTAAAGACAGGATTTCTCATATCTCAGGATGATCTGGAACTCCTTAAGTAGCCAAGGATGACCTTGAACTTCTGATCCTCCTATTGTCATCTCCAGAGTGCTGGAGCTGCAAGTGAGCACAGCATGTCTGATAGTTTATGTGGTGCTGGAGATTGGCAACAGGGCCTTTTGCATGCTAGGCTGGCATTCTACCAACTGAACTGCAGCCTCACCCTGGCATCAGAAGTAGCTTCTAGGCCTGGGAGGTACTCAGGAAAATCAGTGCTAGTTTGTGTGCTGACCTAATGCTATCCTCAGTTCCAGGGAGAAGAAGGCTGTAGGAGCGTGAGACATCTGGGTTTACTACAAAGGGAGCTGCCAGAAGTCAGCCGACTCTATCTATATGAGGCATCAAGTGATTCCATGGACTGTCATTTACCATGAAGAATTTTTTATTTCTTTAAAACAGGTTCTCTTCCTTTTAGACTGATATTCAAAAAGAATACCAAGTTATAATGAATATAAAAATCAAAATGTACTGGAAATAATTAGATTTCAAGAATTATTTATTTCTTGAATTTAAATAAAATAGACATCACTCCATATTCATATAATTGCTAAGGGGAGGCAGTGATGTGTTCCTAGAATCACGTTTGCCAATACTCAGGCAACTCGGGGTTTTACCATTGAAAACAAATGCCACCGACTAGTTACCCTAGGAATTCCTAGATACCCTAGGAATCAACCACACCTAGCCTTCCTACACATCTGTATACACGCCTTCTTTAAAGCCATACTATTCATATGCTTGGGATCCATTATCCACAACCTAAGTGATGAGCAAGATATCTGAAAAATAGGAAATATAACCCACGCCCTCCCATTCAGTACCTCCTGCCTGACTATTGGTAGCCTAGCCCTAACCGGTATGCCATTTCTCACAGGATTTTACTCTAAAGATCTTATCATCGAATCCATTAACACGTCAAATACCAATGCCTGAGCCCTCCTAATTACACTGATTGCAACCTCCTTAACAGCTGCCTACAGCATATGAATCATCTACTTCGTCACAATAACAAAACCACGATACCCACCCTTAATTACAATAAATGAAGACAACCCCAAACTTGTTAACCCCATTAAACGTCTAGTATTAGGCAGCATTTTTGCAGGGTATGTTATTTCACACAACATCCCGCCAATCAACACTCAAGTCATGACCCTACCCTGACAACTAAAAATAACAGCTTTATTCATTACAATTCTAGGCTTTCTAATCTCGCTAGAATTAAACAATTTTACCTCAAATCTAACCCTTAACAAAACCTCCCCCCAGTGCACATTCTCAACCCTACTGGGGTACTTCCTTCTTATCACCCACCGACTCATTCCCATAAAAACTCTTAACGCAAGCATAAAAATTCCCCTAAATTCTCTAGACCAAACCTGATTAGAGATTATTATTCCTAAATCCACCTCAGTTTTTCACACCCTTATATCTAAACTCGTCTCCAATCAAAAAGGCCTAATCAAAATCTACTTCCTCTCATTCCTAGTTTCACTAACCCTCACATCACTCTTACTCCTACCTAGTTATCTCGGGTAATCTCAATAATAATAAACACCCCAATAAATAAAGATCACCCGGCCAAAATCACCCATCAACTAGCACAACTGTACATAGCTGCAACCCCCACTCCCCCCTCCCCCATAACACCCAAATCATCCACTTCATAAACAGCCCAGCTATCTGTCCCACCAACCTCTACCCCCAACCCAATATCATTATGACAACTAACAATATACATTATAAATAACTCTATGACAACTCCTAAAACTAAAGCACCCATAAATCAACCAATCAGAACCCCAGGTCTCCGGGTACTCCTCCATAGCCATAGCAGTCGTATAACCAAATACAACCATCATCCTACCTAAATAAATCAAAAATACCATTAAACCTAAAAAAGACCCCCCAAGACCCAATACTAAAAAACAACCCACACACTCACTCAAAATTAAAACTAACCCCCCATAAATAGGAGAGGGCTTTAATGCTAACCCTAAACAACCCATTAAAAAAATTGAACTTAAAATATACATATAATTAGTCATTATTCTTACATAGCACTCAACTATGGCTAATGACATGAAAAATCATCGTTGTAACTCAACTATAAGAACACTAATGAAAAACATACGAAAAACACACCCACTACTCAAAATTATCAATCACGCATTCATCGACTCACCTGCACCCTCCAACATCTCGTCCTGATGAAATTTTGGGTCCCTACTAGGCGTGTGCCTAGTAGTTCAAATCATTACAGGGTTATTCCTAGCAATACATTACACCTCCAATACTACAACAGCATTCTCATCCATAACCCACATCTGCCAAGACGTAAACTACGGCTGACTAATCAGATATCTCCATGCAAACAGAGCCTCCATATTCTTCATATGCCTATTTATACACGTAGGACGAGGTATCTACTACGGATCCTACACCTTTATAGAAACCTGGAACATCTCTTTCCTCATGTGTCTGTCATGGAGAGATGTAGACTGGTCTGGAATTTCAGGGACAAACTAGCATTTATATTTCAAAATGAGTGTTAAACCTGAATGACTACTCATATTTAGGGGCCCAGGATCTAAAAACAAAACAAAACAAACAAAAAAACCCTAGCCTTTGAGACTTTCCTTAAAACCTTTTCAGGAGTTGGAATTGTTCTGAGAGTAATTTTTATCATGGAATAAGAGAATATAAGAAACATATTTCATTCTTTCCATGAAACCCAGCTTTATTTGTGTATGTATATGTGTATATGTGTGTGTGTAGGGGGCACACTTGTGACCATGGGGGCAGGTAGAGTCCAGAGGACACTCTGGGATGCTGTTTCTCAGGTGCTGCTGTTGGACCCTAGAGTCCACCCGGGTGGGGGGTCGTTGCAAGAGACCACTCGAGAACCACAATGTTGATGCAAAGGCACAAGGTTTACTTCTGACGCGCGTCAGGGGGCCTCGACACTCTCTCGGGAGGGAGGGAGGAGGCGCACACCAAGTCACTGCTACAGACTTTTTAAAGGCTAAAACCACAAAGGTTAGGAGGGGCATGCCCTATGTTAGGATTGGCTACTGCAGGGAGGGGTGTTGGGGAGTTTCCAGAGAATTTTCAGATGGTAATTGTTTACCTTAGTTGAAATTGTTTATCTCAGTTGGCTACCTTGATCTCAGAAACTGAAGCTGAGCTGGCCTTCAATTCTTTTTTATTCTTGTTGGGTCATTCCCAAGCTTGCCTGGGTCACATTCCCAGGCTAGCTGAGAGAGAGAGGGCCTTACACTGCTTACCTTTACTTGGAGACAAGATCTCTCGCTGGCCCAGAATTCATCAAGTAGGCTGCTCCCGTTGGCCAGGGATCCTGGGGAGATCTATCCGTCTCTGCCTTCCCAGTGTTGGGATCACAAGGCTATATACTACCATGCTCATTTTTAAAAATGTAGGTTCTGAGAATTGAACTCAGGTTCACGCATTTTCCCAATTAAACTATCTTCCCAAGACTGCAGACTAGGTTTTGGACACAGATAAATTCTGGGTTGCTAATGAAAAGGAAACTCATTTCCAAGTGGTGAAATTTTTGTTATGATGAAGAGCATATAGCCTAGTGGGTATTGGGGAACTCAGACATGAGCGGGAAGACTTTGATCCCACAGATTATGAGAGACATGGAGGCACTAAACTGAAGCGACTCTGCAGTATGCTGATTGATTTCCTAACAGGTATAAGGTTATAGGAACATGGCTGAGGGAGTAATTTTATTTGGAGGAGATGTGCAGAGGAGTTGTGACGCTGTAGCCCTCCCTACCACTTACTGAGCTCTGACTGTCTGCCACACACTTGCCAAGGATTTTGTATACATGGTCTCATAAATCTAGAACAGCCCCATGGGTCTCTGCAATTTTCATGCAAAGAAGCTGAGGCACAGGGCAGTAAAAGAGCAGGTAAAGTAAATGGCAGGGACAGGAGTCAAGCCCGGGCCCTGTATATTTAGTCACAACACTATGATGTTGCATAAAGACGTTAGTGCCTAGTGCTTGCAGGAACTTACATGCTATTTACAAGAGCAGTGGGGGAAATTCCTTCTGTGCCCATAAAACAGAGAAAATTTATGCTTGCACTGATCACTTAGAAAACAGTGCAAACTTCCACTGGGTTAGAATAGACATTTCTGAGGGATTGCATACCTCGGTTCCCCTAGGAATAGAATTATTTTTGTTAACTATTCGTGAAAGTTAAAAAAAAAAATTCCTTGACTGATACAGAACATCTGGTTGACTGCAAAGGAATGTTCATGACAGTAGTAAAATCAGCATGCTTCATTATCAATCTGGCTTGAGAGACAAGGAGGAAATACGATACGATGATAGACCTTGCTATCGGCTAGCTGGGAAAACATTTCTATGCTAACTTAAAAATAATTTAAAGCAAATGCACAGGATAAGTAAAGTGCATGTGGACAGTGAGTAGAGAGAAATGATTGTGTAATTTATTAGACCAGTGTAAGGATAATGATTTCCTAAGAGGGATAAGGGCATTCAAACACAAGGATGGTAAAACAGCAGATCAGTATATAACAAGGAAAAGAAATATGTCTTTGCATGGTGAATACACTGCCATTTAGGCAGATTCATTGTGGCTACAAAATCATATGTAATCACTTAGCATAATGGGCCATGGGGACAGAGCTGTGAAAATAGGGACCCTGAAGGATAGCTGTCAAGGGGAAAAAAGTAATAAGGTTGAAGGTAGAGATCGCTTAGGGAGGCAAGAGTCAGAATCATGCTGGATTTCCAAACCTAACAGTCCCAAAGTCTTCTGTAACAGGCATACTTGTAGAAATGTCTAAGGCCACAAATTTTCCTTTCACGGACTCCTCACCTTCTAACCCCTCTTCCTATAGCAATTATGTTAATGGCAGATAAATGAGTTTGGCTGCAAAGGTGGTGGAGCATATAGTCAGTCACAAAGCAAACCTCAAAAGATACAAGAAAATTGAAATAATTCCCTGTATTTTATCAGACCACCATGGACTAATGCTAAACTTCAACAATAATAGAAATAACAAAAGACCTGCACACACATGGAAACTGAACAATGCTCTACTCAATGACAACTGGGTCAGGAGTGAAATACATAAAGAAATTGAAGATTTCCTAGAATTCAATGAAAATGAACGCACAACATACCTAAACCTATGGGACACAATGAAAGCAGTGCTAAGAGGACAGTTCATGGCACTAAGTGCCTTCCTAAGGAAATTGGAGGCACCTCATACAAGCAACTTAACAGAACACCTGAAAGCCCTAGAAAAAAGAAGCAGACACACTCAAGAGGAGTAGACTCTGGAAATAATCAAACTCAGGGCTGAAATCAATAAATTAGAAACAAAGAAAATGATTGAAAGAATCAATGAAACCAAGAGCTGGTTCTTTGAGAAAATCAACAAGATAGAAAAACCCTTAGACAAACTGACTAAAAGGCAAAGGGAGAGTATCCAAATCAACAAAATCAGAAATAAAAAGGGAGGCATAGTGACAGACACCGAGGAAATCCAAAGAATCATCAGGTCTTACTCCAAAAGCCTATATGCCACAAAATTGAACATCAAAATGATATGGATAATTTTCTTGATAAATTCCACTTATCAATCAAGATCAGGCAAACAAATTAAATACTCTTATATCCCCTAAGGAAATAGAAGCAGTCATCAAAAGTCTCCCTACAAACAAACAAACAGACAGACAAAAAAACAAAATAAACAAAAACAAAAACAAAAAACCCAGCCCAGGGCCACATAGATGCAGCACAGAATTCTACCAGACCTTCAAAGGAGGACTAATATCAATACTTCTCAAACTACTCCACAAAATAGAAACAGAAGGATCACTACCAAATTAATTCTATAAAGCCACAGTCACTTTAATACCTAAGCCACATAAAGAACTAACAAAGAAAAAGAATTTCAGATTAATTTCCCTTATGAACATTGATGCTAAAATACTCAGTAAAATACAAACTGAATCCAAGAACACATCAGAAATATCATCCACCATGACCAAGTAGGCTTCATCCCAGGCATGCAGGGGAGGCTCAATATATATGGAAATCCATCAATGTAATCAACCATATAAACAAATGGAAAGATAAACACCACATGATCATGTTCTTAGATGCCAAAAATGCATTTGATAATGCTCAACACTCTTTCATGTTAAAAGTCTTAGAGAGATCAGGGATACAGGACACATACCTAAACATAGTGAAGTTAATATACAACAGGCCTATAGCAAACATCAAACTAAATGGAGAGAAACTTAAATCAATTCCACTGAATTTAGGGACAGGACAAGGCTGTCCACCATCTCCATTGCTCCTCAATATAGTACTTGAAGTCCTAGTGAGAACAGTAAGACAACTAAAGGAGATCAAGGGGATACAAACTGGAAAGGAAGAAGTCAAAGTATCACTATTCACGGATTATATTATAGTATGCGTAAATGACTCCAAAATTTCTATTAAACTTGTTCCTTCCTATTTGATACGAATACTTTATTTTACACTTATGTATGACAGGGTTTTATCTTTTAAAAACCTTTATTTATTTTTTTTATATAACTCTCTACTCCTTGACAGATTACATTTATAGGGTTAATTAAACTGAAAGAAGAAAGAAAAACATGCACAAAGAATAATGTAACTAGTGACCATGAGCTTGTCTGTTATATGGAAGAAATGATATTTTTTCCTGATTATTTAAATACGAAATTACAGAGGTGTTTGTGGTGGCCCCTATCTGTGATCCCAGCAGACACAAAAAGAAGGAGTGTGAGGCCAGGGTAGACTATATAGTGACATTAGAGACACTGCCTCACACATCACAATATGTAAGTAAAATAAGATATAATCACAGGCAAAACTTAGGTCTACTTAATTCCTCCCACCAACAGTGCCCCCGCCCCCTCTTTCTAGGCCTTGCTTAGCCAAAAGCAGCCCCATCAAAGCTGTAGCATGATTCTGAATGAGTTGTTATGGCAACGTAAGACTGCTTAGTGTATTATAAAAACTTATTCAAGCTATCATAGTGCTTATGTGAAGTTTTGCAATTTGCTTATTGAAACATTATATTTAAAAGATTCATCTTGTTATTTCACATGTATCTAATTAGATCATTTTGTTGTCAAGCTCAACTTTGTGCCAATGATTTTCTTCATTATCCTGCTGGAGGTTTATGTTGCTCCTGACATTTTGATGCAAACAACACCGGAGTTCATATCTCTGCATATGTTTCCTGTTGCAGGTGTACGAGTGTTTTGCCTAGAAGAGGAACTACATGGTAATAGCACACATGAATAAATATATAACCAGCTATTGCCAGATTACCTTTTTTTTTGGAGGCGTGTTTTGGGTTGGACCAAGGGCCTGGTGTATGCTAAGCAAGTGTTCTACCATTGAGATACATTTCCTTGGTTCACTCTTTAAATCTTGAGTCAAGATATTGCTCATTTGACAAGATGAGCCTGGAACTCACTCTGTAGTGTCCATACCAGCCTTGAACTGGTGATCTTACTACTTTAGCCTCCCAAGAAGCCGCAACAGGGCTGTGCTGTCAGGTCTGGCTCATCGCGCCTTTTAAAGGAGGCTGAAATGAATAAATGGTCTTAAGCTGTGTTTAGGACAAAGCACTTTTTGTATTACAATACAAAACTTCCTTATGCATAAGTATTTCTTTCCTGATAAACTTAATTATAATTAAGACTTTTTGAAAGACAGTTTCTCATCCACCCTGATTGTCAAACTTACGATTATGTAAATTTTTCCTAAGTTTATTTGATTGGGTCTGGCTGCTTTGATATAAATAGAATATAAAATCTCCAGTTTTTATTATCATTGTCATTTTGGGCATCTTGGTGTTATCACAAGTTCTTATTTTTGCCATTTTGGTCATTCTGAGATTGCATAAAGTTGCAACCTGCTTAACCTGCTTCCATTCTATAGCTCCTCTGCTGGAACCTGCTTTAGTTCTTAGCATAATTGTAGCTCCTCTGTTAACACCTGATGTAGCCTTTAGCATATCAGAAGCTGTTCCCCGCCCCTGCCCCTGCCCCCAATTTTGATTATAAGGTGAAATAGAGTCCAGGTTCTCAGGTCTTACCTGCCAGAGACCAGAATACAATTCAATAGCTCAATACTTGCTGCTTAGAGCAAAACGATAGCTGAGAAATGCATGTTCTTCTTGAGTTAAAGATAAATGTATGTTCTATTAGAGTTAAGACTGCAACATCCTGCTATGTTCCTTTCTCCCAGAACACGCAGAACTGGAAAGTCCCCAAGCCTATATCTTAGCCAATCAGCTTAAAATGCTTTGTCTAGCCACCTAGCAATACACTTAGAACAAAATCGATTATGTTTAGCTAGTCAAAAATGATGTAATCCTGCCCTCCGCCCCCACTTCCTACATCTGGCTACCTAGTTGTTACCTGGTTATGGCTTTTCATGTAAAAAGCCTGCCTTAGAAACAGTCCTGAGTTCAATCTCAGAACCACATGGTGGCTCACAACCATCTACAATGTGATCTGATGCCCTCTTCTGGCCTGCAGGGGTACACTCAGGGAGAACAATGGATACACAATAATAGATAAATAAATCTTTAAAAAAATGCAAAGTAGTCTCATTTGTTTATCTGACTATATATTTTACACCTTTCTATTATTATGATTTTTATTATCTTTTGTGTATATGATGTATGTATGTGTGTCACACACATGCAAATGCATGTATACCTTGGCACATATGTGGAGGTCAGAGGAGAAATTTTGAGAGTCAGTTTTCTTCTTTTACCATCAGTTTTTAGTATCAAACTCAGGACATGAGGCTTATACTATTAGCACTTCTACACGCTGACTACATCATCTTGTTGGTCCCTTTTTGACAAGATTTTATCCTGACTTCAAAATCTTAGAAATAACTCCACTAGAATTTAAATTGGAACTCAATTCGTATATTAATTAACTTAGAGGAAGTATTAACATCTTTTTACTACTCATTATTCTCATCCAGGCATTGGGCCTGTTGCAATGTTAATTCTGATACCTTGCAATTCATGGGTCTGTGTCCTTGAAGAAATTAATTTTTTCTGCATAATTAATTACTCATCTATAAAATAGGAATGATAATGCATTCATCTCATAATTCTGGAATTGAGGGCTGAGAATCTTACTCAGTGCAACTGTTTACCTATATGTGTGAAGCTCTTAGATTGTTTTTAATTAGGGTTCAATACCTAATTAAAAACAGTACTGGGGGCTAGAGAGATAGCTCAGTGGTTAAGAACACTGTCTACTCTTCCAGAGGTCCTGAGTTCAATACACAGCAACTAAATGGTGGCTCATAACCATCTATAATGTGATCTGGTGCCCTTTTCTGATGTGCAGGTATACATGCAGAAAGAACACTGAATATGTGATAAGTAAATCTAAAAACAAAACAAAGCACCAGACAGTGATAGGTACATCCTAAGTGCTCAGTAAGAGCACTATTATTTATTTCAATAGGATAATTTTTTTCTCTCCTTTCCTGTTTACCTTTTCACTTTTTATTTTGCCTTTTGGTTTATTTTTGTTTTTTGTTTTTTAAGACAAAGCAAAGGAGCACAGACTGGTGTTGAACTTGCATATGTCCCCTTGCCTCCCAAGTGCTGGGATTAAAACATTTGCTACCAGCTGGATCTAAAAAGAGTCTTTATTTCTACACTATATCAGTTGAATGTTGATTTTTATCTCCTTATTTCCAAGAGTCTACTTGTTATTTCTATTGGTGTTGCATGTGTTTAGTAGGTCTTTGTTACTGTTCATGGCTACAGTGAGCCACACATGCTCTTTAGGTACCCAAATCATATGGACTGACAGACAGAATTTCTGCTCTATCTTTTCAGACAATACTAACTATTAAATGATGGTGTATATTTTAGTTTTATTTGGAAATTAAAGAAGACATATCCAATATTTTATATAATAAAATAATTTTGTTAGACAAGCATAATTTTCTTTTGTTAGACAAATATGCATAATCTTAAAGTATTTCTTGTTATCATAAGGTTATTGGGTAATTCAAATGCTGATTTCTGTATTTCCCATGGTTGCAAGCCTTGTTTTGAGAATCTCTTGTCTCAGTGTTGTATAAATTCTGCTCCCCCCAATTGTCCCCTGTATGCCAATAAAGCAGCTTATAGCCAATCACTGAGCAGGGGAGAGAATAGGGCTGGGCTTCCTGTAAGCCAGAGGTGGGGAGGAGTTAGAAAAGGAAGTAGGGAATTCAGCCATAGCAGAGGTGCAGGAGGGATGAAGAAGATTCAGAAAGAACTAAAGAAAGAACTAAAAAGCAAGTAACTTCGAGATTTTGGCCAAGATGTTATCAGGACAGCATAGAGGGTTCAGAATAGGCTTAAACTGCTTAGGATTGTGTAAAGCCTTATACACAAATATAAAAGAATCTGTTATTTGTGATAGTCAGGCTAAGAAATAAGAAAAACAAACACAGTAATAGAAGAATAATGATAACAATATCTATTTCTAGTTAGTAACATTGTTCATTCATTTTATTCAGTCAACACATATTGAATGACATTATGTCTGTGATTCTCTGGGTGCAAAGGATGCTTCTCATATAGGACAAGTCTCATTAGGGAGACTGACTGTGATGGTTTGAATGAGAATGGCCCCAGAAGCACAAGTATTTGATGTCTTGGACCTCAGTTAGTGGAACTGTTTGGGAAAGACTAGGAGGGGTGGCCTTGTTGTTGGAGGAGGTGTGTCATTAGAGTGGCCTTTGAGGTTTCAAAAGCCCACACCATTCCCAGCCTCTCTCTGTACCCATTTCTCTGCTTTCTACTTATGGATAAGGATGTAAGCTCTCAGCTACTCCTCCAATGCTGTGTATCCCTGCCTGATGCCTGATGCCATGCACTTGGCCATGATGGCCAGGGGCTTTAACTCTCTGGAACTGTAAGCTCCCATAAACTCTTTCTTTCATAAGTCGCCTTGGCCATGGTCTAAAATAACTAAAACACAGACAATAACCTTTGATGCAAAATGTGTGACTGATAAAAGTTTGGATCTTATCCAAACTTAATGCCATGAGTTTATAGAGATAATGGTTTCTTCATTTGACCTAGTGAACATAGGCATTATCCAAATAATACTAACTTGCATATTTGGGAACTTTATAGTATTATATAAAGATGTCTCACTTCAATTCTGTGAGATAGGCAAGAATTTGCAAGTGATAAATGCATTGAATTTTATGTTTAAAATTCACAGGAATCTGGAGAACGCTCTCTGATAATGCTGGTCTGATTAAATTACAAACTATAAAAGATTATCCTCCCAATTCATCTCTGCATCTCCATTCTGAATCTTTCACAGTGCATCTAAGGCAGTGTGTTATAGGAGGAGGGTGACAGGCCATGGCCAGGGCCATGGCCAGGGCCAGGAATAGGGATCTATTGAGGGGAGTGGCGCACACATGAGGAGGAAGAAATGGAAAGAGAGATGGGGTGAGGGTGGGAAGGAGGGAGGGAGGGAGAAAGAGAAGAAAACTGGGACACAAAAACAAAGGTCCCAATGAGTGGCAAAGGCAGGGTTTAAGCCCAGGTCATGCTAGTCAGGTGTGTGCCTACACAGAGAAAGGTAAGGAATGATGCTCCAACTAATAGGAAACTCCTGGATTTGACAGAAGAAAAGCTTGGTCATTTCTCTTGCATCATGAGTGATGGATGGGATGAGCTTTCTTTTTAGAGCTGCAGTCCTCCATGAGGGAAATAGGAATTCCAGGCTTCTTCCACCTTCTCTCAGCCTAGTATCGGCAATTGCTTCTAGTCACCATGGTAGCAGAAGAGAGGAAAGGCAGACATTCATATATTTACTTTTAAAAGTCCAGAACCAGACCACACACCACTCTTCTCCTGTCTCACTAGCTGAGGCAAGTCTCAAGGCCAATCCTTTCTTTAAGACACCAGGGAACATGGTGCTCTCCCTCGCCAAGATGAGACAAGAGCCAGATGCATTGGTGACAGCCTTGATGTCACCATGGTATGTAGCCTAGCTCCAGTTCTGCCACTCACTTTCAACAGGTCCCTTTGCTTCCAATTTTAATGTTTGAACATAACAATATTTGTTTACCCTATGGACACATATTATTTGGGTCAAATACTGTATGACCATGGAAATAAAATGATAAATTTAAGAAATCTCTACCCTTGGATATTTGCTATTATCTCAGGCTCCTGATGAGGATAACACGTGTACCGTATCATACATAGCCTTAATTTAATGAATCTTAGCGATGGACTTCAGTCTAAATTTCCAAGTTTCTGTTTACAAAATACTACAGAGTCACATTCTAGACTTTCAAGCATTCTCTCAGATGTGTCTTCTCTCGAGAGCCTGCTTCTCTTGAGAGCCTCAATTCTCTAGACCGAAATGAAAGCTCAGAAGCAGTCATACAAATGCCTTCATTTATATACCACTGTGTGTGCATGTGTGCGTGCATGTGGTGTGTGTGTGTGTGTGTGTGTGTGTGTGTGTGTGTGTGTGTACCCTTGTGTATGTGGTATATGTGCAAATAAAGAAGTCTTGGCATAAGTCTCAGCTATTTTGAATTTAATACGTAGAACTCTTCATGAAAGATGGTAGCAAACATGCATGAGTAGGAAATTTTGCAATAGACAGCTTTGCCACACCATGTACATTCCAGATACCAGCATTTTTCTGTTCTCATGACTAAACCAAATTATGAAGCTTAGACCATTTTGAAAACTTGGCTTCACAGTTACTTTTTCCCTAGAGGAATACTTATTGGCATGAAGTAGGAATATGAGCAACAGTAACAGCAAGTACAAAACTGGTTGCTAAGTTGTTTATTTATTTATTTATTTATTTATTTATTTAGTTTTTTTGGTTTTGTTTTATATCTCTTAGAACTCAAAGTAGGTGCCAAGTTTTAATTTCCTTCTTGTCTCCAGTTAAAACACCTAAAGATTAAATTTTTATAAGAATTTAATGCGCTGTTTTTAAGCCTAATGTAACAGTTGAAAATTTGAGTGAAATATGCAAAGAATTCCATTCACTTCCTGTCGATGTGATTGTGGGATTTCCTTTCTCTTTCAATACCAAGTGTCAAATTCCTAAAGCAAAGCCAAGGAACAGTGAAACACAAGACGAAAATTTCTCTGTTGTCTATAGAGCCTTCTGAATAAAAAATCTGACTAGCTATATTTCTCATCCTGTCATTATTCTTCACAAGAGACATCTCCACAGTGTAACACATTTTGGTTACTTTGTCACTTGTTTGAACTTCCTTCCTGTGCACATGTGTTGTGTGTGTGCATGGGCTAGTGTACTCACATGCAGAGGACAGAGGAGGAGGTTGGTGTCTTCTCCTCTTGCTTTGTGTGTCATCCTGAGACAGGGTCCCTCACCGAACCAGAAACTCACTGTTAATGCTAGGCTGGCTGGCCAGCAAGCTCTTAGGATGTGCTTCCTGTCCCCGCTCTCAGGTCCCAGTACTGGGGTTATAGGCAAGTGTACCCATGCTTTTTTTAAAAAGTGGGTGCTGGGGATTTGAACTCTTGCTTGCAAAGTGAGAATCCTTACCCAACAAGACATCTAAGCTCTTGTTTGTCTTTGAACTTACTTAATACTGACATGCTTATTTCTTTTCTCAAAAGTAAAATGAGTGGAAGGAGAGAAGAGGAAAGGTTGGTCAAATGGTACCAAGTTATAGCTAGATGAGAGAGACATGGTATTCTACTGTGCAGTAAAGTGACTATTAATAGTGACAATGTATATATATTTAAATATATTTCAAAGAGCTATAATAACATATTTTGAACTTTCTTTCACAAAGACATGTTAAATTTTTGAGATTGAGATATTTACTCTGATTTGAATACTATATAAGACATTCACATATTTAAATATCTCATAATGCTCCATGAAAATGTACAATTTTTAAAAATATATTTTATTAATTTATTCATATTACATCTCAATTATTATCCCATCCCTTGTATCCTCCCATTCCTCCCTCCTTCCCATTTTCCCCTTATTCCCTTCCCCTATGACTGTGACTGAGGGGGACCTCTTCCCCCTGTATATGCTCATAGGGTATCAAATCTCTTCTTGGTAGCCTGCTATCCTTCCTCTGAGTGCCACCAGGTCTCCCCATCCAGGGGATGTGGTCAAATATGGGGCACCAGAGTTCGTGTGAAAGTCAGACCTCACTCCCCACTCAACTGTAAAGAATGTTCTGTCATTTGGGTAGATCAAAAATGTGCTATTTTTTAAATAAGAAAAATCAGTAAAATGAGATCAGAAACCATGATCAAATACATCAGAACTTCTGGATTTCCCACTTGGCAATCCCATACTTATTACTGGGAATTCTTGAAAGTAAAAACAGTAATTGGAGTCCTTGGGACCAGATAGAGCTTATTGCAGAAAGCTGGCACTGGTCAGAGAAGCTCACAGTAGCCATCTGTATTTGCCAGATGCATCATCTCTTGTGACCCAGCCTACTGCAATCATAGCAAGTGCTGCCCTGTGACTCCAAAATCCATTCTTTCAGTCATGCCTTTCTTTGCAAGGACCACGCTAACCCTTCAACCACCAAAACCACACAAGCATGGCACACGTCCTACCTTAATCTGCTGGTATTAACAAAATAACCCGAGGCTGAGACACTTGCAGAATTTATTTCTTATACTCCTAGAAGCCAGGGTATCTAAGACCAAGGCACTGGAATCAGATGTGTGGTAAGAGCATGGTCTCTGCCTCCAATGCATACTGAACTCAGCCCGCTTCATGGATGACATAAGGGGCGATATATGTCCTATCACATCTGTAAAGCCCTTAGCGGCATCTGTCAGGGTTTCACCCCATGGCTTAATCAATTCCTTAATGCCGCACTTCTTCATTCCATCACACAGCACATTAAATAGGGTTAGTGACATTCAGAAACTTGAAAATGTCCATATTACCTTCAAACCATGGCGGTCTCATCAACTCCGAAGTAGTCCAGCCTTCCAAGCATGCTCTTCCCTGTCTTTCAGGCTCTCAGCAATTGTTCCCTGTTCCACACAGCCCCGTGGCTTTTCTCACAGCAAACTCTGAGTGCACCAGAGTCCCTGTACCACACGTTCCCACTATCCAGGGCCTCCCTCATCTGTCCTGCCCTTTCATCTTTTTTGGGTGCAGCTTCCTGATGAAGAGGTTTCAGTCCACCACGAGGGGGATGCTACTGCTTCTTGGGCCTCGAATTATACTTTCCTGACACCATAGAGCTTTGTCACCCTGGCCACATCTTATCTCCACCCAGCTTATCTTCATTTTCTTGCTTGGGGGCGATTGCTGAAGATAAAGGGAAGATGGAAGGTGAAAGGAAGACGGGAAAAGCATCAAAGAATCTGGAGCCAAGAGTCCTGCTGCTCTTTTTAAAATTCTAAGTTTTTTATAAAATAAAAAAAATGACTTATTCATTTAATGCGCATAAGTTAGTGCCTGTATGTATATGCACCATCTTTGTGCCTGATGCCTATGGAGGCCAGAAAAGGACATCAGATCCTCTGGAATTGAAGTTACGTTGTGAGCTGCCATATGGGTGCTGGGAACAGAACCTGAGTGTTCTGGAAGTGCAGCCGGTGCTCTTAACCACTGATTCCTCTCTCCAGTGCCTGTGTAAAATGTATTGATTCTAAATAGTGCTTGTAGTTTTATTCATGTTGTCTGAGAGGACTATATTTCGTCCATCTGTGGGTTTAAAGGACAGTTGCCCTGTCTACCAATGCCACGACTTTATTATGGTACCACAGAAAAGTTATTATTGTTATTATTATTATTATTATTATTTTGCTATTATTGACACAAGGTCTCACTAGGTTGCCCAACTCAGGCTTGAACTTGTAATCCCTCTGCTTTGGCTTCCTGAGTGCTAGGATTACAGGTGTACACCGTAAGACCAAAGTACAGAAGTAATTGCTTAACAAGTATTTTCTGATAATAAGAGAAGGGGAAGAAAGAAGAGAAAACTGAATCATAAAGGGGGAACGCAAGATATTTAAAGGCAATATTGAATCTTGCTTTAAAATAACATGTGTGAGAAGAAACACATTTACCTTCTGGTGTGGAAATGTGGACTCGGTCATGGCGACTTCAAAGCTGTGGGTTCCTCTGGGCTGTGTCTTTTCCCACAGGGCTTTGAGGAACTGTACAGACCCACTCTGAATGGACAAGGGTTCAGGAAACAGGCTCTGTATAGGCATAAGAATGGAGACATCACATTACTTTTTGGCCCAATGATACAATCTAATGGGCTCCAAGGTATTGTTATGTAGGCCTGCTTTGAACACTGACATGATGTAACTTTAGGTGATATAGCAGAAGTCTACACTGAAGAGCAAATATATGATTTATCTCACACTTCTGAGTTTCTAAGAGAAATTTAAAATTAAGAAGATTTTAGATTCTTGCCTATATTTGTGCCTAAATCTTGCAATATACTGTTATCTTGGTTTCCCAATAACAATACTTAGTTGGAAAGTGGTAAATATAAATATTCATATTGTCTTTATCAAGGACCTGAGAGTGAAGGCATAAAGTTATAAGTAGGGCTTAAAAGACTATATTTATACACAGTGGACTATGAAGAATAGAGATCAAACAATTAAAGAATTCATTATATAATGGTGCAATATAAGTGTTCTGAATGAGTATGGGACAAATAAAATATTCTTCATCCTAAAATGTGAGATGAGGGATTAGTCTTAAAGATCCAACTTCTCTGTGTTGTCAATGAGACATTACATTTAGCTAGAATTCACTAGAGCCAATGAGAATCAGCTTTTTAATGTTCATGTTAAACTTATGCTTACATATTTACTAATCTATGATGTGACTGCCAATCTTTGATATGTTGGAATGGTCCATTTATGGATGTGAGGATCCAAATCAATTTAAGAGAAGAATTTTGAGAAAACATATAGAATGACAATAAGTGACATAAGTTTCATTTATTCACATACAGTACCATAAATGTTATTCTTTATCATAAGGTGGATACAATGGTGATTGGCTTATAAATCATATTTCATGACAATGACTGATACTTTCTAGACAGTCTATGTGCACAGCCTTCTACTTAGTGAGTGAAAAATACTAAATATTTTCTAAGAAAATCTCATGATTGTCATGAAAATGATTGAGTGGTCTCTTGTGCTAATTGGGAAAAGCAGAGTACTGTGGACCCCAGGTTAGTGACTGACAGATTTTAAAAGTTTATGAGCCAGCAACTGATCACAGTTTACTTTGTGCACATAGCCTTGAATTTTTTGACTATTATCAGAGTCATACCATCCATGATGTTTTGTTTCAATAAAAGCAGGGCTTGATTTAATGAGTCACTAATCCAAACAGGTAGACAGAGCTAAGTCTGAGAACTCCATGAATGTGGAAAGTTGATATGACAGCGAGAATTGGCCAAATATATAAGACCAATGATGGGTTTGTAATTACCAAATAAATGAAAGTTTGTTGTGGCTTTACTCCAAAGGCAGGATCTACCCAGATTGTATAACATCATAGGTGAGGATGAAGAGAAAAAGCAATACAGTAAAATAAACTGGAAGAAAACATTACAAAGAGACACTTCCTGGTGAATTTCCTTCAAGAGGAGGAAAACAAATCAGACTGTCAATAAAACAGATTGAAAGAGCAAAAAATTTTTTTCCTTTATCTTTTCAGAAAGTTAAGAACAAAGCCAAAGATGGAGCCAAATACAAAATCACTGATGAAAACTATTTGAAGAAAATGAGTAGGAAATGAATATTATTCTTCTAAGAGAAAAATGAGTGTTATTTCTTATGTTTATATGCAATTTGGCTCACACCAAAGTCTAAGTTGTTCTTTGCCCAATGTTATTGTGTTCTCAAGAAGTCATACTGCAGTAAAAATTGGCAAATTCCACACGTTTTCTTAATTACTGTAGTTACATTTTATGATTATAATGCAGCCAACATGAAAATTCACTGTTTCCTCAATAAGCCTGACTTTATAAAGAAATGTTAAGACTATTTTCACTTGTGACTTTCACATTTTATTTAATTTTGATTTCTCTTGCTTTTTAAAGAACTTTTTGTTTGAAAATTTCATATATGCATATAATGTGTTTTGATCAAGTCTACTTCTGTAGTTCCTCTTCTGTTCTCCTTCCAGTGTTCATCACGACTTTCTTTTCTTTGCCTAGTGAGTCCAGCAAGTGCTAGCAGTATCTACATGGCTGTTTGGCCATCCTCTGGAGCAGGGCAGCCTCTCAGGAGCTGCATCCTAGAAAAGCTAACCAATCCTCCTGAAGTGACTGAAGTGACTATCAGTTGCCAGTAGCTTCTCAGCCAGGGGTGGGGTTTCATGGCCACCTTTATCCTCTGTGCTGTGATTTTGTCTGCCTTGACCTATGCAAGCTGTTGTAATTACCGTAAACTGATGTGCAGCTGTTATGTTGTGTCTGGAAAACACTGTTTTCTGTGGTGCTCCACTACCTCTGCATCTTAAAATCACTCATTCCACTCCCTCTTTCACCATGATTCCTGTGTTGGGAAGAAGTGTGATATAAATGTCCCATTTAGGGCTGAGCACTCTGGGCTTTTAAGCTTTACAGTTAACCAATTGTGGGACTTCGTGTTAGTTGTTAGTTGCCGTATACTGTAAAAAGAAGCTTCTCTGAAAAGGGTTGGGAGACACACTATTCTATTGATATAACAATAAGATTAAGGGAGAGTTTAATACTATGCCCATTTAGCAGAAAAATAGTAGTACTTTCTCCCTGAGAGTCTGTGATCTACCTAGCCATGGGTTCTTGGCCCTGTTAATGATGCAGGCGTAAGTTGCATCTTATGGAGTGGACATTAAATCCAGTCAGAATGTGTTTGGGTACTCCTATATTTGTGCCACTATTGCATCAGTGTGTGATCTTTCCAGGAAAGTTACTGTAGTTTTCAGAACTTACAGCTGGGTAAGGTGGATAATAACTTTTCTCCCCTAGTATCACATATGCTGTCTTAGCTATAAAAACTAGCCACTAGATGAAGCACTGGACAGTAGGGATTAGCTTCCAAATTGATATCAGTTTAGTTTCTCCATATTCTTTGATTCTAGTCCATGGTATCTTCAGCAACAGAGTCTAGCAGTAGAGTTCTACAGGGTAAACACAAGTAATGACAATAGCTTGTAGTGTTTAAAGGTCTTTGAGAGCTCACTGGCCAACAATTTGAAAAGAGGTAACGTGTATTGGGCCAGTGCTTATTATTTGATAATCTATAATGTCTACGAAAGGCACTGTCCACCTGTAATTTTTAAATATGTTATTAAATTGAAAAGCATTATTTATTTGTGTGTGTGTGTGTGTGTGTGTGTGTGTGTGTGTGTGTGTGTGTGT
>OU015751.1:100705795-100754090 GCA_907169655.1 Acomys percivali
TGTGTGTGTGTGTGTGTGTGTGTGTGTGTGTGTGTGTGTGTGTGTGTATGGTCATGTGAATGCTATGTTATACAGATATACATGTCAGAAGACAACTTGCAGGAATTGGTCCTCTCTCCTCCATGTGAATCCAGTGAATTAAACTCAGGTCATCAGAGCCACCTTACGTGACTTTTGTAGGTATTAGTAAAGAAATAGTTTATTAACTGAAGTAATTTAATGGTTGCATCACTTGGCCTAATTTTCAAGCGTATGACTGCACTCACACGCTGTATTTTCTACTTCTGGCCACTGGTCTCTTGTCCACAGATATTGCCTATTGTGTTTTTAAAACACAGGGAACAACAAAAAGGTTACTATATTGGCGATCCAGTAATATGAGTTCTGCCCTTCAGTTTCTTTAGTCAGTAAAAATAGTGTTTAAGACCTCTTCTGGTACTGACATTTTATAATATAATTTATATTTTAAGTGCAAATCTAATGCTTCTAATAAGCATTTCTAAATAAGAGTCTCTTTTCATGTTGACATTTTGGCATAAAATTCTTCCTCACTGAGAAGCTTTTCTTTGCGCAGTTTTTTCTGTTCCATATATTCATTAGAAGGAAGTGGATTTCAGAAGCTTAACAATGTCAAAAACAATATGCTCACACTAAAATTAATTGGATTGTAGAAGAAGGTAGATAAAGGGTGACTCTGCAGATGGTGGGCATCCTCCCAAATACGCAGCTTTTACTTCTACTTAACAGGAAGTAGTTTCTTTTCTTGATTTGACTTTAGTGCTAGGGTTGAACCTAGGGCTCCCAAGATCCTGGCAAGTGCTTTACTGTGGTGCCCAGACCTTCTTCTCTTCCCTTCCCCCACCTCTCCTTCCCCCTTCTCGTTTAAAAGTAAGGGTATTCAAGATGAGACTAGATTGGACTTGCTGATTCGTGATCCAGTATCTTTTTTTTTAAGGTAATGATTTTAAAGTATAGACAAATCTGTGCTAAAATGAATGTAAATGTGTTGTTGTTGTGTACATGGTATTTTTTAGCCAAAGGATTAATAATTCAGTAAAAGTGGTTATAACCTCACATCCTAGCAGCTCATTCAGGGGCCCCATGAGCATGACTTACACACACCTGTTGGAAGAGAAACATGATCTGGATCCATGGCTGGGGCGCTTGGCTGATGAGGGTGAAACTGGATTTGCTGTACAGGCAGTAATGACCCTTGAGGGAACAGGTAAAGAACAGCTTTGCCACACAGCTTCTCATAGTATCTAGAAATAACACAGCATTAAACATTAGTTATGCTCTATGATCCAGCACATGAGCTAATGGTTATGCAGAACACATAATGGTTCCTCAAGGCAGTGAACTAATGACTCCAAACGACTGTGTATTTGGGGGTGAATGCATTTCATGGAAGGTACATATTTTAAATGTGTATAAATGTAAATGTGTTTAAATGAATATAGTTTAGACAGATCTTATTATGTCATCTATGATTTTGTTTTAAACAGCATGCATCAATGAAAAGATCAAACAACTCCCAGAGAAATGAAAGACATCCATTTACTACAACGGTCTGCATGTCACCTTGTCACAGTCATCTGACTAGACACATCGAATTGGTGACTTCAGAGGATAAACTCATGAATGAGTAGAGGAAATGATGAATCTGCCGGTGGTTGGTCATGCGCTGCCAACTGTTGATGCTGTTCTTTTAGCTATGTGTGAGCCACAGAGATAGCTTCCAAGAAGTGCCTGTCTGAAATGTAGACTCCTTTGTTCTGATCTGGTCTGGTTTGAGATGAAATCTGTTTGAAGATCAATAACCAATAGATTCAGAGATCATTCTTTAAGGACAAGAAAGTAATGGGATGGTGATGTGGGGCTTAAGCAGTGAAGAGCCATACATTCAGGCAGTCAGGAATGAACGAGTGAATGAAAGAATGAATGAGACTGTATGTTCTAAGCACTGTGTGAAGTTCTGGACAGTAACAGCTACCATGGATTGACTTCATGTATTGACCACATGTATTATGTGCTGGGTTCTATTTAACTTTTCTAACCCCACAAGATGAATGGTGTTATTGCTTGAATCTTAACTGTCAATCAAAGACCCCTTTGGTAAAAGCTTGGCTGTCAACTAGTGAGGATGAGGGTGACAAGTCAGGGTTCTAGCTCTATCAGTGGATACATCTATTAAGAGGCTCATAATTTGATGGCACTACTGGGAGGTGGAATCTAGTTGGAGGTAGTACTCTCACTAAAGGCACACCCTGGAAGTGTCTCTCTTTACCCAGCCCCCACTTCCATCTGCCATGACCAGAGCATCTCATCTTCCCCTTCCACATACTCCACCACCACGACATTCTATATTACCTTGGGTATAAATCAAGGAAGCCGGGTCACCACGGACTGAACCTCAGACCGAGCCAGAATAAACCTTTCCTCTCTTAGTTCCTACTGGCATTTGTCACAGCAATGGAAAGCTGACTGATGCAGACATTATTATTCTGAGAAGACTCAGAAGATGCACTACTATTTTAAAGTCAGAAAACCATTTTAAATTAGAGAAGACTAATTAGAAATTAATTAGAAAATTGATCTAGTGAGCCATTGAGACTGCTGCGCTCACCACATAACCTTGTTCGTTATGGGTTAGTAGATAAATTGTTTTTGCACAGATGAATGATGCTTAGGGACACAGAAAAAAATTGTTCAACTTTATTTTTCAGAGACAGGGTTTCTCTGTGTAATCCTAGATGTCCTGATTGACTTTGTAGACCAGCTAGCATTGAACTCACAGAGATCTGCCCACCTCTGCCTCCCAAAAGCTAGGATTAAAGATGTGCACCACCATTTCCCAGCTTGTTCAACATTTTAAACCCTCTAACAGTTTGAGCCAAGATTTGAACCAAGCCATGTTGAGATATGTAGTGTGTAGATCTACATACTAAGGGATATTTAAATTTGTAGAGACATTGATAAATCATCAGAAATTCATTATTTCAGATTAATTGGACTTTTAAATAAAATGCTTAACTTTTTTTCAGATTCATTATGTCTTACTTGTAAAAGTAGAAATTGATTGGAGTTTTCTTTTTTTTTATAATAAGGTATATATTTTATGTGTATGATAAGAGTTTTGCCTGCAAGTATTTCTGTGTACCACTGGTATACCTAGCGCCCATGGAGGCCAGAAGAAGGCACCATGGTGCCTTTGGACTGGGGTTACAGATGGTTGTGAGCCATTATGTGGGTGCTGGGAGTTGAACTCAGGTCCTTTGGAGAACCCACCAGGTCTCTTAACTGCTGAGCCATCTCTCCAGCCCCTGGAGTTTCTTTGAAGTTGATGAGAGACTTAACGAAGGTGGCAGAGTCAGAGTCAGTAATCACCCAAAACAGTGTACTGAAGTTGGTTATCTCAGGAATTTTGTTATAATGATAGAAAACAGACTAATACAATGACAGTGTATTAGGTGTAAAAGCCTAAATGTAAACTGATTTATGTCGAACCTGCCCTGGGAGTGCACACTGGAAACTCTGCACTTGGGAGGTTGAGAGGTAGCAATCAAGAGTTCAAGCCCAGCCTGAGCTACAAAGCAAGAGCCTGTCACCAGTCAACCAACCAGCTAACCACCTACATTAAAGACACAGGAAACCAAATATCTGTAAGTGCACATACCCAAACATGGTACTTGAAACAAATGCAAATGTAGCTAAAATGTACGCGTGAAATAGGAATATGTTTTCCTTCAATAAAAGGTTTCAAAAGGGAACACACTCCCCTCTGAGAGCCCATACAGCCAGCCAGGCAGCTATATTTTGTACCTGGCCACAAGTAAACAGCATTGTCTTTTTCTTTCCCCTGATTCTTACTGCCTATTTATGACTTATTGTAAATAAACATTGGTTCGGTTTACTTTACTCACACTGGGACTCTGTTTTATATACAAACCACAGGATCTCAGAGCACATAAGATGATCAAAGCGCTAGAGGAGGAGAGTCTGTACCCAGGAGCATGCTCACTGGCTGTGGAAATGAGTCAGCTCTGGGCTGTTTCTGTTAATGCTCCGGCAAACTCGCTCTTTAACATTCTCATTTTTTCCCCCAAGCTTTCCAAGCTTGAAAAACATTTTTCCATATTTTTAATTTTTAGTTGTTACTTTTTTCCCCCAAAGTATTAAATAGTGAACATGGAAGAGTTGTTGGATGAATGAATGAATGAATGAATGAATGAATGACTTAATTAATACTGGACACTAGGATGTGAATAATTACAGGCCACGGTGCTGCTGTGGCTATTAAGAAGCTTATGTTCAAATGAGAGATGCATTTGTAGGCAATGGCCACAACTTGTTCTAAGTTCATGAAATAACATAATAAAGCTATGGATGCTGAGAGAAATGAATAAAGCATTCCAACTAGAGATCAAGGGATGAGGGGAACGCAAGCCTCATACAGCTTACTACAGCTTGCGCCGGGACTGGAAGACCTGCGTATTTGAGAAATTGGGTGCCATTCTTGTCTTAATGGAAGACACCTGCAGACTGCTGCTGCATGCCTCCTCTGGCTGTGGAGAATGGCCTTACACGTCACAGTGAGCCTACACTGAGAGGGGAGTACAATGGTGATTTTGTGACGTGCGTGTTTATTGGTAATTAAAAAAAAAAAAAAACAAAGAAAAGAGAAGTTCTTATATTTTGAAGATTTGAATAAGAGAGCTTGTTCTGAGAGCTTGCCAGTGTTGGACCCTAGAGTCCACTCGGGTAGGGGGTTGTCGCGAGAGACCACTCGAGGACCACAGTGTTGATGCAAAAGCACAAGGTTTATTGCTGACGCGCGTCAGGGGACCTCAGCACTCACTCGAGAGGCGGAGGCACCCCGAGTCACTGTTACAGGCTACTTTTAAAGGCTAAAACTGCAAAGGTTAGGAGGGGCTGCGTGCCCTATGTTAGGATTGGCTCTGGTGGTCGCTAAGGGTGCTTGTCTAAATGTTATTGGCTATTGCAGGGGTCGTTGGTCTCGGGGGCTGTTCTTGGCAGGGAGGGGTATTGGGGAGTTTCCAGAGAATTTCCAGATGGTATTTTTCTGAGAATTGTTTACCTTAGTTGAAATTGTTTATCTCAGTTGGCCACCTTGATCTCAGAAACTGAAACTGGCCTTCAATTTTTTCCTGAGTCACTTTCCCAAGCTTGTCTGGGTCACGTTCCCAGGCTTAGGCTGAGAGAGAGAGGGCCTTACACCAGCACTGTCGTTGCATGCCAACTTCACCGCCACAGAATGAGGGCAGGTCCCCCTTCGAGAGCAGTAGTTAATGGCATGCAAACCTGAGTTCTATCACCTAACCAGCCCCGTCTTTGCAAACCTGAAGAATGTTGTTGTGGCAGAGTCATAGAGGCTTCCACCGAAGTTTTAAAAGGAAAGCCTGAGAGGCCAGCCAGATATTACATAAAAGTGAGGGATTTCCTGCAAGAGCTGTGTAAGAATGGTGAGGATAACGCCTAAATTGAATTCCCAGGGCACAGGGGGTACCGCAGGTGTGGGATATATCCCAGGGAAAGCTGCAGGCCATGTGGAAATCAGTATGCAAGGAAGGCCAAAATGGGCTGCAAATGCCAGGTTACAGATTATAGGGGCGGTGGTGCCACTTGGGTTCTGATAAAGCATGCTGTGCTCTGGGCACCAGACAAGGGGCCACAGGATTTAATGTCTGCCCTGCTAGGACTCAGTCTTGCTTTACCTTCATCTTTCCTTGGTACACTACTTTTAAGGTGGGATGCTGCTCATGTTATCAGTATCATGCCAAGCAGAGACTGAGTCCAAATTTTAAAGGTCTTGGTGATGCTTAATGTTGATGATCAACCCGACCCGAGGGAATTTGAATCACAATGAAAACAAAACCCTGTTATATCTGTGATGGAGTTTCTGGATTAGGTCCCCTGAGGTGGGAAGATCCACCCTAAATGTGGGCAGCAGCATTCCCTGGGCGGCGTCCTAGACTGAAGTGAGGTGAGCACCAACGACACTCATCTCTCTGCTTCCTGGTTGTGGGTGCCATGTGACCAGCTGCTTGAAGGTCCTGTTGCAGCATCTGCATTCCAGGAAGGGCAGCACTGGCAAAAGATGACCCCAGTTGACCTCGCCTTACTTAAGTTGCTTTTGTCAAGTGGTTTTGTCACAGCAAGGAGAGAGAGAGAGAAAAAAAATAGCTCATGATTCTTCCCTTGGTGACTCAGTTCTAAGAGCAAAACTCAATCCTCTGATGGTTCCACAGCCCTCTGACACGGTGCTGCCATGCAAGGAGCAAGGAGGCACAGTGTGAGCCCAAGCCAATGGGAAACACTTCAGATTCAAACCAGAATGAATCTCATGTCAGACATATAGCTGGCTGTGATCCTCCCCTTTTCTGTAAGCCATGTCTTTACTCTGTTAATTGTTTCTGGTGCATGTACAAGACGCCTTTTAAGTCATACAGTGGTTGCTACTATTCCCTGGGCCACTTTAATCTCTTTCAGAAAGCTTTTGTCTATGCCTATATAGGTTTTAAAACATTTTTACGTTATTTTTAAAATTTATATCTATGAGTATTTTAATTTTATATCTATGAGTATTTTGCCTGCATGCATGTATATATACCACGTGCATGTCTAGTGCCTACAGATGTCAAAAAAGGGTGTTGGATCCCTTTGGAACTGGAGTTCTGGGTAGTTGTGAGCCACAATGTAGGCTGGTTCTCTGGAAGAGCAGTCAGTGCCTTTAAACATTAAGCCATCTAATCAGCCACCATGCATATATATATACCTTGAAGTGTTTCCCTCCAGAATTACAGGTCAAGGGTTCTGGTTTTTAAATTTATTTTGAATAAAAATTTTCATCATAATGAAACTCATCAGTTTGTACAGGTCATACACTCTAACAATAGACTATCCATCTTACTTTGGACAACACCTTCAAGAAAGGAATTGTGTCTAGCACATGGTACTTGCTGCCAACTCTTAGTGTACAAGGGCTCACAGGGCCACTCACAAGTTATTCTAGAGTGTTTATTTGTGCAGTATCTGCTGCTTGCTAAGTTAGAGCTTGTTGCAGAATGGCCATATAGTTAGGTATTTTTATTATGGTAAAATACAATAACATAAAGTTGCTATTTTAACTATTTACAAGTATAAAATTCAGTGGTATTCAGTATGTTTATTATGTGACTGATGTGTAGTTCCAGAAGTTTCTCATTATTTCAAAGTGAAACCTTATACCCATTGATTATTTATTACTCATTCTCTAACCTCCCTCGTTCTTTGCAACCACAAATCTGATTTTTTTCTCTATAGATTTTCCTATTTTGAGTATTTCATATAAATGGAATCATATGCTAACTAGCCTTTTGTGTATTGTTTCTTCAATTAACATGTGTCTCCAAAGTCATCTGTATGGTAGCACAGAGCAACATTTTCTTTCTTTTCAGGGCTAAATAACATTGTGTGGATATACTCTGTTTATCTAGTGATGAGAATGCGGTAGTCTCTACTTATTGGTTTTGATGAACAGTAGACCATCTATAAACATTTAGAAGCATTTTTATTTGAGCATTTGTTTTCAGTTCTTTGAATATATATATCAATAACAAGATACTATTTTCCCTTGGCTAACACCATCAAAAAAGGAATGCTGCCTAGCACATGACACCTATAGCCACCCTTAATGTAGAAGCCATTCTATAAGTTATTCTAGAGTGCATATATGTGTATACATTTATATGTGCATATACACACATGTACATACAGTTAGGGGATTTCTGGGTCATATGGAAACTTTATGTTGAGGAATACTCACATATTTTGAAACAATGATCTCCGTATCCTTGTAATGTCCACATTTGAAAATAAGGCTGTGCTGTTGCAAAGGAGATGGGTTTGAACAGTGAAACCTGCTGTGACTTTCCTGGTTTCCAGATGACAGAGCTGGAGAAATGGCCTTAGGCAAATAGCTCTCAGACCAGGATCTTTTCTGATGAGGTGATTTAACCCCTGATGCTTACAGAAAAGGCTTATTGTGGTGACATTATTTACCTTTCTAGACTGATTTCAAGAACATGGTTAAAAACCTCCCCGAATATGATTAATCAAACTATAAGTATGAAATTACATTTGATTTGAACTTGTTACTGAGAGACTGCATTACACTTGTGTTTAATATATACAAGTGGAAAGGCCACGTGCATCTTCTAACTCCAGCCACGCCTACCGCTGTGGAGAACCTGGCGGAGCCTTTGCCTAGTCACAACACCCGTCAGGGCAGAGCATTTGGGAGGAAAGCAACAATTCCCTACCATACCTTCCTGATGTTTGCCAAATACAAGCTAGCTCTCCACCCATAATGACGCCAGAGAAAAGTCAACATCAAACAAAATCAGAGATAAATTTAGGATATTTTCATAGGAGCTCTCAGAGTTTGTAGACATGAAAGTACGTCTGGAATTTATATGAACTTTAAATCAAATACATGCCATTCCCCCCCTCATAATGCTAATATAGTTGATTTCTGGCAATGATACAGAGTCATTCTGTGGTTACACTGAGTCAGTGGGAGGCCATATGTTATAAATAAACATTTGGCTCTCCCAAGCATAGATTTATCAAAAGTTGTGCGGAGGCAAATGAGGCCGGCAAGTTGGGCTCCCCTGCAGGCATTGGCCCACACTGTGACTCCTGCAGGCACCGTCGCACGTGCTACCAATTACTTTACAATTCTGCATACTACATAACAACAACCAGATTTGAGGAAGAGAAAATTTTAGAAAATTTTATGATTAAATTCCACTAAAATGAGCCTATTGACATTTTTTTCCCCTCCCCTAAAAAGACAGGACAAACGTTTGATAGTCTGGATGTGACTCATTTGCCTGTTCCATCTCCAGATGCATGATCTGAATTTAGTCCTTGTGTCCCAGCTGATGCCAGTGGTGTCTTGGCCAGGGAACTGACAGTGTTGGTAAGTCTGTGGCACTTCCACAACGTGCATTACAAACCCTGAGCTCTTGTTAGAGCTTGCCCTGTAGTCCTAATGAACATGACTTTCCTAAGACATTGACCATTTCCGTGTTCACTGAATAATTATGTGGCTGTCATAAGAAAGTTAGAGGGCATTTTGTTCAAGTCACTGCTGCTAAATAAAGCTCATTGAATAGAAAGGAACTAACCCTGTGCAGCTAATTCTGGAGATATACTGTAAATTTGGGTGCCAAATTTTGAACTTCTGTCTCAAAACAAAATGTCTTCATATATAGATATAGATATAGATATAGATATAATATGGATATAAAAATGAACAATGTGAGGTTTAGCATCCAATACAGAGTCCTGGGATCACTGGAAGCAGAGGAGAATTAGCTTTGATGACTGAAGCTGTGGGCAGTAAATAAGATACATCCTGGACACTGACTTTAGGGCAGGTTGGGAATACACACATGGGAGTCACTGAGGGTTATAACTGAGGGCTCTAGAGGAGCAACAGCCTGGTCACATGCATGGGGACAGGGATGAGAACACATGCTTGAGAAAAAGTATGGAGCATGAGGCAGGGGCATAGCTATGAGTCAGGATCAAGTCCTAACTGTCACCCACTGGCCACATGGATAGATTTACTCTCTGAATCTATTTTGTCACTCATAAAACTGGGACAGCAACAGCTACACTAAAAACTTGTCACTGGGATTAAATAAAAAGTTATTTCGTTTATTATTTTATTCAATAACCATTCGCCATGTATCATAAAGTGAAGTTAATTATTTTTGTGACTGATAAGTGTACTGATTTGGAAAGAGCAAAAGGCTGAGGACAATGACCGGAGCCCGAAACTAGAGAAATGACCTGTATGCAGACATGAAGAATGGGCATCATTAACTCCTGGAAACTCAGGCGCGGCACTGGCATCATAACAGAGGGTTACGCTTCTTTTTGAAAGAGAAGAGCTGCTTAGGAAGAAAGTGACTAAAACATGCCCAGGCTTGCTTTTTCCTAAACAGTCTGTAGACACATATTAGATAAATACAGATCTCTCTGTCTCTCTGTCTCTCCTGTGTCTCTGTCTCTGTCTCTGTCTCTGTCTCTCTCTCACGTATAAACTAGTAAAGATTCCTATGAGAATTTTTCAAAGCTCATTATCTCAATGTGTATTTAATGGCTTCCTGTAGTATGAATATCAGATGTACAGTTTATATAAAACACAACTTTGTCTAGTGGAATAAATAAATAAATAATAAAAGCTAATACACAGGACTGGAGAGATGGCTTAGAGGTTAAGAGGACTGCCTGCTCTTCCAGAGGTCCTGAGTTCAATTCCCAGAAACCACATGGTGGCTCACAACCATCTATAATGTGATCTGATGCCCTATTCTGGCTTGTAGGTGTACATGCAGGCAGAACACTGTATACATAACAAACAAATAAACAAATCTTTTTAAAAAGCTAATCTGCAGAGCACACACGTGACAGAAACCACGAAGGAAGAAACAGACACCTCCAAGAACAATATGGAAGCAGCTAATTTAGAGTGAGGTGTGGGTGGGCGCTGCTGTGAGGATGGGGGGGTCTACAGTGAAACTCCACAGCAAGCCTGAGTGAATGAGCAGACTGGGTGCAATGTGATCTGAACCTGGGTCTGAGATGGGATCTGGAAAATGGCTTCTAATGGGGCAGGTGAGGAGAGACGAGGGCTGGGTCGAAGTCATGCTACCATTAATGACTACCTCAGACCCTCATTTTCTCCTCATTCTCTCTTGCCTTTCTTCACTCCCCCCACTCTCTTTCTTTTTAAACTCATATAACCCATGTCTGTGCTGCGTAACTCCCCGGTGAAGTTGGTCCAGGTAACTGCTAAGATCTTTTGGCTCTTTGCAGAACAGAACATTGAAAGCTAACTCTGGCGACAGCGTAAGTTGTCAGTCTCCATGCAAAAGACTCCCCAGGCCAGAAGGTGCGGCATATCTTCAGTCCCAGCACTCGGGAGGCAGACACAGGTGAATCTGTGAGTTCGAGGCTGGCCTGCTCACAGCGCAAAAGACTCCCCAGATGTCACAGTGGCAAAAAGCAGCTGAAACAGGACAGATCCAGGGAGCTCTGGGTCTCTGCTGTGTGCTAAGAACAGAAGGGCAGTAAAGAGGGAAGCACAAGCCAGGCGTGGTGGCACACACCTTTAATCCCAGCACTTGGCAGGTAGAGGCAGGCAGATCGCTGTGAGTTTGAGGCCAGCCTGGTCTACAAAGCAAGTCCAGGATAGTCAAGGCTACCCAGAGAAACCCTGTTTCAAATATATATATATATATATATATATATATATAGAGAGAGAGAGAGAGAGAGAGAGAAGCTGTTTGACTTAATTTTCATTCTTTTTATAAATAAGTCGTATTTTTAGTTAGCATACACAGTATAAAATTTTCAAATGAAATTTGGTTTTGTTCCCTTCTGACTCCCTGAGTCACCTGCACTTTTCCATACCCCGTAGCCTCCTTTTTCATTACCTTCATGTCTCACCTGTCCTGATGCCCTCACAGTGGTCTCCTTTCTGGTGTCATAGCCCAGGCCGCACTGACCTTCACATACACACATTAATATAAACATAATCTAAGGTCTATATAAGAGATAGAGTTTGTTATTGTTGACATTCTGAGTTATCTCACAATATAACTCTTTCCAGTTCTACCCATTTTCCTGCACATTTCGTAATTCCATTTTTCTTTGTAACAAAATAAAAGTCAATTATGTACACAAACATGCCATGTATTCATTAGCATTCATCTGTTGATGGACATCTGGGCTGGTTGCACTTCCTCACTGCTGTGAATAGAGCAGCACTGAATATGGATGAGCCGGTATCTCTGTGCTTGGGTATAAAGTCCTTTGAGTAGAAACCCAGGAGCCATATAACAGGGTCACGTGGCAGCTCTATTTTTAAGTTTTTGAGAAGCCAGCAATGTAAACCAATTTTATTTTTTTAAGGTTTTATGTGTCTTCTTGAGCCATGGGGCCCTTATTCTGAGTGAGGTGGTCAAAGCTTTTCCTAGGAGCAGGTCTCACATGGCAAATGCCTATGATTTCATCTCCCTCTGACTTGACGAGTTGATGCTTCCCCTAGTTTCAATATCATGTGACGTAAACGCAAAGATTAACAGCTGGGATGTCCTTAAAGAGGGTCCAAGGTAAGCTGGTATCTTCACGATCTGCGCTAAAGTCCCACTGGCTGGATCCTGAGTGCCACCAGGGACACTGACATCTGGGGATGAGTTATGGCACAGGCATTCAGTTCAGGAGAGGCCCCGTCTCTTTTACTTCCTGCCTTCCCTGATCCACCTGGGGAACAAGGCCTGCTGAGTTTGATTGGATTCCTTGGTCCATCAAATTTGAAATCGGAGTGCTGGAGAGACAGCTCAATAATAAGAAAGGGAGCTGCTCTTCTAGTAGGCTCATGCTTGGTTCCCAGCACCAATTGTTTGCAGCTCCAGCTCCAGGGGCATCTGATGCCTCTGACCTCCATGGACGCATGAGCACGCACGCGCACACACACACACACACACACACACACACACACACACACACCACACACCCTGACACTTCAGTAAACAGCTTTCTCACCCAACCACCTTCATTAATGTTATTATGATAGGCACTTACAAACTGCTTTGCTAAATGGTAGGGACTCCCTATAGCCCACAAAGTAACTAAGAAAATGACATCTCTGCCTTCATTTTGTACCTATAACCTTTAGTATCTCAATGCCATGTTTTACAGTCTCTTTTCGTTAAGATTCCTACCCCCCCGTCCCCCCCCTAAAAAAAACCAGGGGAATCCAAACCTGCAGTTTCCTTGGATACCATAGGTAACAAGTTGGATTAGTAGACACCTTTACTACAAGAGATTAAAACTATCCTATATACCCCAAAACCCCAAACACACACAGGGTGAGCAGTAAGATTGGTCACCTTCCAAATGAAGGCAATTGTCTATGGTAACAAGGCTGCATCCCGGAGTGCCAGTGTCATCTGATGGGAACCAGATTGCTTCCTTCAAGCACTGAGGACCGCTTGCAGCCATGTTGGGAACCAGAAGCTCAATCAGACAATACCAAAGGCTGCTTATTCATGCACCGTTCTTGTCCCTTGCCTCTCTGTTGAAAGCTCACATCAGTGTCTTGAATGTGGACTGAGCCACTGAGCCACTGAACCCCTTTATCTGTGCTTCCCAATGGAGGCACATTGCTCCAGTCTCCCTCACTTTCCACCGTTACGCTTCTCTTTAGTTGGCATATTGGGATAGTGGCATTGTCCAGTCTGTTGGTAGCCTGGGTATTTGCTCAGAACTGCCAGTAATACTATTACCCACAAAGCCAGTGAGCTGATCTATAAAACCCGGCAGTGGAAAAGGCAGTGTCTGTGAGCACTCTGGTACTGGGATGTATTTTCTCATTGTCATTCCGAAAGGAGTAGGGCCACCATGTGTAGAAGAACAGGAATGTGCGTGTGACCAGGAAGCCCAACCATCAAGGGCAGGGAGAAGGCTGAAGATTTATTGTGAGGGAAGAAGTCAAATTGAAGGGAAGCCAGGCATGCCCTGGTGGCGGTAAGAACCAGAAGCTGGAATGTTTTCCCTCTGAACAGTGCACACCGGGCCTGAATATAACCAGCGTCTGCTTTGAGAGAGAAGGAGGAGACAGCACAAAAGTACAGACTCTACAGCATAATCATCCAACTTTGCATACTCTCATCAGGTCTGCAGATTTGCTGCTGGGAAAAAGAACCAGGACTTCCAGGCAGTTAGTGAAGCGAGTTAGTAAAGTTCAATTAGCAAAGACCCCTGTGACCCATGAAGTTTTCATCTGTCGCTACCAAGCACATCACTCCTAACACAGCACCAGATCTACCAGCCTCCTTCCATCGGCTCATGCCAGGCATGCCAATCGGCACCCTAGAAACCTCCTTTCGGCTGCTTCTCTAGAGTCTTCTGCTGTGCCTCACTTGAAAGCATCTCATCAGTGATACCCAGTCAATGCAAATATTTCCCTGGGGCATTAGGTGAAAAGAAAGGAGATATGCTTGGGACAGCTTAAAGGCAGTAGGGATATTGTAAATTAAACCGCTGGTTATTCTTGGCATTCTTTCCACATATGTCATGGGTACCAAAATATTTAGTTAGAGTCAGAACATGGCCCCCCCATGCCCTCCCTCCCATTCAATTACATACCCAGAGCTTTATGGATGAGCTAAATGTGACATCCCAGACTACCTGCATGAGGTCAGGACCCTGCTTTTCAAAGGAGCAGCATGCTGGTCCAGTGATCACCAGAAGGTCAACAAAACTCTTTGAAATCGTCTTCATGCACTATGGGTGGGATCACCCAGAAGCACATACTACTAAGTCAGTGAACACTGTTTCGCTCTAGCACGTACATTTTTGGTTTCTTGTGCTTGAATGAAAATGAAGGGGATGAAGAAAGGTGGTGGGGGGCGGTCTGGGAGAAGTTGGAGAGGGGAGGAGGGATGTATATAAGCTAAATACATTATATCTGTGTATGGAATTACCAAATTGTAATAAAACTTAAAAACATAAAAACTCAAAAGAAATAACTAAAATTTCTAACACTGGTTCACTTGTAGCATTAAAGTGATTTTTAAGCCTTTCCTATGATTTTCAAAAATTTACAGTGAACATTATGTTTTATATTCACTAAATTTTTTTCCATCAGGAAATAGATGAGAATTGGGCTTGGGACAGCTTAAAGTTAGTATGAATATTGTAAATTAAACTGCTGGTTATTCTTGGCATTCTTTCCACATATGTCATGAGTACCAAAATATTTAGTTAGTGTCAGAACATGCCCCCCTACCTCCCTGCTCCTAATTCAATTACATACCCAAAGCTTTGTCCCTCTGAACAGTGCATGAAACTAAGTCCAGTGCTCAAAATGAAAACAAATACATTGTCTTAGTCTGGGTTTTATTGTGGTGAAAAGACATGACCAAGGCAACTCGTATGAAGAAAAACATTAAACTGGGGCTGGCTTACACTTTCTGAGGTTTACTCCATTATCATCAAAGTGGGAAGCGTGGTAGCACATAGGTAGACATGATGCTGTAAGAACCTGGAGTTCTACATCTTTACCCGAAGGTAGCAGGAGTCTGGATGTGTTTCACACTGGCCAGAGCTTGAGCATATATAGGGCCTCCAGGCCATACCTCCACAGTGACGCACTTCCTCTAACAAGGACACACCTCCTCCAAGAAGGCCACACCTCCAAATAGTTCTGTTCTCCACGGCCTAACACTCAAACACATAAAGGAGCCAAACCTACTCAAACCACCACTTTCCATTCCCTGGCCCCCAGACGCTTGTAGCCATAACATAATGCAAAACGCATTTAGTCCAACTTCAAAAGTCCCCAGTCTATCACAGTCTCAATAAGGTATAAAAGTCCAAAGCTCAAAGCCTTCGGAGATTCACGCAATCTCTTAACTGTAATCCCCTATAAAATCAAAATAAAAAAGCAGACCAAATACTTTTAACATATGGCACAGGATGTGCATTACTGTTCCAAACGGAGGGAAAGGAAAGGAACACAGTGAGGAAATACTGAACCAAAGCAAGACCAAAATCCAGCTGTGTCTCTCCATGTCTGATGTCAAATGTTCTTCAGATCTCCAAATCCTCTCAGCTTTGTTGACTGCGACACAGACACACTTCCTTCTCTTGGGCTGGTTCCACTCCCTGTTAGCAGCTCTCCTCGGCAGGTGTCCCACGCGTCTGGCCTTGCTAACATCTTGGGATCGTCAAGGCAATCCAGGCTTCACCTTCACAGTTTCACGCAATGGCTTTTCTGGGTCATGCAGGGGCACCATGTCACATTCCTGGTCTCAGGGGCTTTTCCTTAGTTACAGAGGGAAATTTCATCCTCGATTCTAAAGCCAGGACTATGTGGCTGAAGCTGCCAAATTCTGCTGCTTGCTGGGGCTAGAGCACCACTCCCTTTATTCAATTACACCTTCACCAGATTTCTGTGTTTTTGTTGTTGTTGTTTTGTTTTTTATGCTTTCCTTCACTGCCTAACCTTGGCCATACTGGAACTTGCTCTGTAGACCAGGCTAGCCTTGAACTCAGAGATCTGCATGCTTCTGTCTCCTGGGTGCTGGGATTAAAGGCAAGTGTCCAACTGGATCAAAAGCATGTATCATCCCACTTCTAGATCTGAACCAGAAACCTGTATCTTCCAGCCTCAAGATCCACGTCAAACGCATGCTGTCTTCTTGTCTCATGGATGATAAGTGTGCCCTCCACTTCTGGATTGTAACTCGTTCCAGATATAGTCAAACTGACAACCGAGAATGGCCGTCACATACATTATTATCCCTGTGGACTTGATGTCTCAGAGTTAAGTGATCAGTTACATTTATTTTACGCACGAAATGATCTCAAGTAATACTAGCATCAGAAATGCAAAATACTCAGATTAACTGTGTAGGGCCAGAAAGATTTCTCAGCAGATAAGGTCACTGGCTGTTCTTCCAAAGGACCCAGTTTGGTTTCCAGTGCCCACATGGTGGCTCAACTCTGTTCTAATACCCTCTCCTGGCCTCCAGGAACACCATACCCATGTGTGACGTACAGATACACATGCAAGGAATACACACACACACACACACACATACACAAAGATAAATAATGATACAAATTACATATAAAACTTGCGTATGAAAATCATCAGTTGCATGTAAATTAGCAACTCCTCTTTAAAGAATTAGCTGATAAAGTATGTATGAGTGTCCTGGGGAGATGACTCTCTGAGTTTGCACCTCAATTTCTCTCTTTCTTATTGTAGAAGAGCATATGGGGGGTGCAGGGGTGAAGCTTGAGCAGAGGCCTCTGCATCTAGCATGGTTGCAGAGCCTGTGCTCCCACCCACTCAACTGCCTCACCCCCTGTTTATCCTCCACTTTTTATGAATAACTGATGGAGTTCATTTATCCAGCGGGAGCCAAGGATCGCCATCGCCTGTCTAGAAAGCCTCAGCCTCTCTGTCTGGAGGAGACAAAGGCGGCATTGTTAGCAGAAGTGACTTGGGCTTCTGCAGAAGTGCAAGTTAATGGGGTGGGTTGAAAATGGGTAGTGACAGTTTCTATGATGTTTAAACGTGTTTATTTTACTTAACGCGCTTCGTGTGCTATGGCAGGTACTCAAGGCAGCCTTGCCTATAATGAAGAGGCAGTCGCATCTCCCTGAGCAAACTGTTTGTTCATGCCCAGCTGGCTCCTTGTCAAGCTCTTATTATTTTACTGCGTCTTGAATGGAAGGAAAGGACTGTGATCAAAACTAAAAAATTCTTTTTTGCTTCAGAAGTCAGTATGGTTAACATTCTGATATGTGTCAGGCTGCTTCTTAACACTGGCAAAGCTCATGTCGTGGTAAGATTTCTGCTCTGGGGGACACCCCATGGAGATCAGAGGAGCTTCCCAGGCCATGTCTTGATGGATAAAGTGGAAATGAATTTTAAACACATGGGTTGCATGCTTTAAAAATATGCTTAAGTTCAAAAGTTAACAAAAGTAATACTTGGTTAAAACATTTGGGGATTTCTTAAGCCTCAAGTATTTGAAAACTCAGTTTCTGACCTGAAATTTGATGTTTCCTTTGTCTTTAGAGAGTCGTCATTTACACTAAATATATTACAGATAATAGTTTAACCAGCCATGGGTGCAAACATGCTATTTAGTTTTTTCTTTTGTAAATTTCCTATTTTAGAATTTATTTTTTAAACTGCTTTATTCATATAACTACTAAATTACTTTAAGGAAATATAATTTTTCCTGCTTCACGTTACTTCAAAATACACAGTTAACCAAGGAACTCAAATTTAAACATGACACGATTTCTAAAAATAATAACACAAATCTTAAATGGCCAACATATTTGATACTTGAATTATTGAGATTGGACAATATAAATACTGCATAAATGTGAAGAATATTGGTCTTGAGTCTTTTATGGTAGACTCACACAACTTTGAAGACTTTGGTAAAAAAAGAGAACAAATAAAAATTCCCATGGTCTGATTATACTTATGAATTGGCATGAAAAGTTCCCATGGTATGACTGTATTTATGAGTTGGCATAATTATAAGACTAAAAATTTATACTAAGATTTACTGAGACTCTCTTAGGCCTAATTGTCATCTCGACACAGCTTAGAGTCATTTGAGAGGAAAAGCCCTAAGCGAGGTATCACCTAAATTAGATTGATGTGGGGGTGTAGAGGGCCCAGCCCACTGTGGGTGGCACCATTCCTTAGGTAGGTGGTCTTAAGCTAATATAGCTAGCTAAATCAAGCTAATTTGTGTTCCAGAGAGCCAGTTAGCAAGCATCATCTCCCACAGCTTCTGCTGTACTCGCTTTGTTATTTGTTATTGGTTATTTGTTATTTGCTTTTAGGTTCCTGCCTTGACTTCCTTCAATGATGGACTGAGACCTGAAAGTGCAAGATAAAATAAACCCTTTTCTTTCCTAAATTGTTTTGGTCATCCTGTGAACAGCCGCAAGGATTTTAAGGCAACACAGCTTGAAAACCCACAAACTTAGTACATTTTGGGGGGTAGGAAGCATAGGATATGACAGCAAAGGAAATGAAGCCACCTATCCAAGGAATGGGAATTGACCTACAGCACAGCTGTGACTAGAACACAGTTAAGACAGGATGCTTCAGAGCCTGGAAGCATCATCAGGGTTCAAGCTACCACCATCTCTATTAGCGAAGCAGGTTATTCTCATTAGAAGTTCCATACTGTGGGCGAGGTATGGTGGTGCACACCTTAACCTCAGCAGGGCTTTCACTGTGAGTTGGAGGCCTGCCTGGTCTACATAGCAAGTCCCCAAAGACTCTAAACCTTGAAGAAAAGTATCGTGATCAAATTTCTTTGTATGTCTCCTTTTCTCTTCAACCTGCACCTTAATGTGATTATTCACAGAAAAACAATGGCAACATTTTTATGTGTCCTTTTAGAGTCCCAGTAACTTTTCCACCTCTTCCTCTTCCTGAAAGGTTGAATTTCCTTTCCTTTGGTTATTCTCTTTCTTTTTCTTTTATTAAAGCACTTACCATCCTAACATCTTCCCTACTGCACTTACGTCTTAATTAGTGTTTCTGTTGCTGTGATGAAACACCATGACCAAAAGCAACTTGGGAGGAAAGGATTTATTTGGCTCACATTTCTATATCGCTTTTCAGTATAGAAAGCAGTCAGGACAAGAACTCAAACAGGGCAGGGACCTGGAGACAGAGACCATGGAAGGTGCTGCTTACTGTTTCCCATGGCTTGCTCAGCTTGCTTTCTCGCAGAATCCAAGCCCATCAGCCCAGGGATGGAACCATTCACAACGGGCTGGGGGTTCCTCCATCAATAACTAATTAAGAAAATGCCCTACAGCTGGATCTTATGGAGACATTTTCTCAATCAAGGCTACCTCCTTTCAGATAACTCTAGCTTGTGTCAAGTGGACATAAAATCAACCAGTACAACGTATTTATCTTATTTATTCCATGCCTTTTCTCAATAGAACAGTCTTAATGAAGCTAAGGTTATCACATTGAAGACTTCTAGGTGCCTAGAGTGGTACTGTCATGTAGCAGGCACTCAAGAAGACTTATGAATGAGTAAATCAATGAGGAATAAGTGGGAAAAGATGGAATTTTCAGCGTGTTAAGATTAATCTTGTACATTTGGGAATTACACTAGCATACACACATATGTGGAAGTAGAGGTGATGGCTTTTAGAGGGGGACGTTTTAAGGGGAAGAGTGTGGGTGGGAAATAATGTAAATACAATACTCATGCATGAAATCTTCAGACGATAAGAGTATTTTTTAAAACAAATCTTAAGTAGATAGGAAGGATCAGAGGAAAGTCAGGTCATGGAAGTCCAAGACAGATTTTTGTGTTTCCTCTTAACTCACTCTAGTTTTATCTAATGTAGTCTACAGTTCTCATAGTTCATTGTAGGCTGTCAGTAATCTTCCTCTGAAAGGCAATATTCCTGGCAAAGTTCATCACTGTTCATTCAGAAAACCATGTCACAGGTAGAGAGGAAATCCTTACGTAGTCAACACCTGGGGGAATGTACATTGTGACCATCGATTTCAACACTTCCTGTCTCAAACAGGTCTAGCATGACAACGTTGGAATTAAACTGGACACAATGATAAGCTGCAACTTGAATAATTTAAAAAGAAAAAAGACTAATCCAGTGGAAAGGGGAAAGCCGGGGGAAGAAAGATTCAAGCAGATAGTGGAGGGATGAGGAGAGGAAACCAAGGTCTCAGAGGAGTGGTTAGCTAAACAAGGTGTGCATGAGGGAGCCACATAGGAACCTAGGCTTTTGCAAGCCAAGTAAAAAATATAATCAAAAGGCATAGTAGAATACATGTAATGTGACATAGGGAGCCAGGGGAGTAGGGAGTTGCTTAATCCAAACTAAAGATGTTTGAAGAAGGCTTATGGAACCCCATTAGTTTGTGAACTAACAAAAGCATAATTAAAAATAAAAAGGAATTTCAGCAGAGGCGTCTATCATTGGTAAACAATGCTGCTCTCAGAAGTCAGGGGTTATTAAGTGGAAATCTCATTTAATTTATGGGTTACTTCTTTATGAATTACTGGTCAAGGAGCCCCATAGGCACCCAAACCAACTCACTCAATTTCCAGTGCCCGTGGTTGTGCACCATAGTAGATGATAAGACAGTATTACCACATACTTCAGTTGTAGGACATAGAGAAACTAAGATTGAACTGACCAGGAAACTCTCCCTGCTGGTTAGCTTTCATAGTGCCAGAAGGTGCTACATAAGCTGCTTGGGGAGAAAGGACAGCAGCGGTTTTACCTAGTACTGAATCATGCATGCTATGGTAATGATCTGCTATGCAAGATGTGCCCATTGGTGTCATAGTGTTGAGTGTTCATGGGGGTGATGAATGGCTCTCTTTGAGGACTGCTTCACAGGAGGGCATTTATGCCTGGTACAGTTTTGGCTAGTGAAGCTATAGAGCCTGGAAGAAAACTCACTGGTGTTGTTTTACTAAATCGTCATGTTGTTAAACTGCTTTCTAAATATTTATTTTTATAGCTATGGATCTGTGCTGCTCCCAACCTTGGTTAGAAAAGTTTCTTATTCAGTGGGTAGCGGCTAATATCAGGAGCCATAAGTAGTCAAGGCACTGAAAGTAAGTGGCTATGAGTGTTCAGCTGCAGATGGGAGCTCTACACCACTCCCATCTCTCCCCAATCCCAGGCTCAGGGGACACTGTGGAAGAGGGGCCAGGAGTGAAAGAGCCAGAGGAAGGGGAACAGTGCTGCAAAGGGCTGCTCTCTACATAAAGTGATTGTTAGACACATGAACTCATGGCAGCAGTGGTTTCTCACGCAAGACCTCCATAAAGATCAAGACAGTTAAATTATTGCATCTTGGAGGTTGGAGGAGCTCCCATCCACAGGTGATGGCTGCTTGGGGGAGAAGCAGCTTTTCTTCGGGGAAGGGCATTGGTAGGTTGCCCATGCCCCAGTGGATGGCATGAACAGATGCACAGCACTAATTGGTCTTTGTGGATTACCCTTAAAGGTACAAGCCAAGAATGAATCCTCAGTGAACCATGTGCCAAGTGGTGATGTGTCAAGACAGTTTCACCAACTGCAGACATGCTCTGTTGTTTTGGCAGATGGGGATAGTGCGGGTGGTTGTCTCTGGGTGGGGCGGGGTTTAGAGACACTCTGCACATTTTTTTTCTTTTGTTAGAGCTTTATTTTAGTTTCTGGAACAGGGACTCTCTAGGGAGTCCTGGCTGACCTGGAACTTACTCTGTCAATGTTGCTAGTCTTGATCTCACAGAGATTCTCCTGTCTGCTTCCCAAGTGCTGGGATTAAAGTCATGCACAATCATGACCACCGAAACTATGCACCTTTTACTTTGTTTTGTTGTGACTCTAAAGGTACTTAAAAAAAAAAATAAGATGTAATACTTTTAAAAAAGGGACAGCCATCCCAGAATTCACATGCCTAAAACTCAACTTTATTTCCCATCTCTTTGTGTTCTCTCTTTCTCTAGTCTGAGTTGTCTGAGTATGAGCTGTCTCAGGGATGCTTTTATCCTTTGGGTGATGAGGCCCAGCCTCCCTTCCCTCCATCCTGTGGTCCCTGGCCCATCCATCACTACTGACAGCTTTTCTTTGCAACATACAAGGGGTGGATACTTGTGGCCACCTGCAGGTCATCCACCCTGGTCCACATTTCCTGAATGAAACATCAGTCTGTCTAAGGGGTTTGAGTTTGCTATCCATTCCTGCCTCATCTCTTCAGGTGACCACAGCAGGTCACCTGTTGGAGAGCCTTTCTCAACCACTCGGTCTAACTGCAGTCCCATCCCTCACCGATCTCTATCTTCTGGCTAGGTTCTGTCTTATATCACCATCCATGACTTGGCATTATGTTATATTTTTCTTTCTTAATCACTTCATCCCATAGGATGTTTCAAAAGAGCAGGTTCTTAATTTTATTTGCAGTAACATTTCATATGTATAATAGATACTCAATGGATTTTTGTTGAATGAAGGAATGGATATCTTCTTGTGGGAGGGCAGAGTCCTCCTGGGAGCCTCTTTAGCCTCCTCTACAGATGACACACGGGTAGGAGGATCTTTCCACACCAGATTCTTCTTAATGACATTAAGTAGTTCTAGTTTAGCACTTGTGGGGGCTAGCCTGGACTAACTTCAGCCACAATTCTTTTTTGCTTCACTTCAGTACTTCCCATGGTTACTTTTCAGGCCCTGGCATGGCCTGTACTTTCTCCAGGTCCTTTGCACAGGCTGGGTCCAGGCCCACACCTCTATCCACACCTCCTGGTTTTCCTAGAAGACAGTTCTAGAATCTGTCTGGACTGTCAGTTTGGGTTAGACTCTGTACTGCCTACCTGTGAAGACCCTCATTCCTGCTCTGCGGACAACTTATCCCACTTTGTACTCATGTATTGTTGATCGTGTTGACTGTGGTTAACATCTTCCTGAAAAGAGCAGTGCCTGGTACCCACTAGATTCTCTATTTGTGAATAAGCATGATGGTTTTGTACCCAGAGAAAGTAGAAAAGGATCTGTCAGTCATCACTAAACATTTTACAGTTTGCTAAAGAAGGATACCCTAAGCCTCTGTCTGCGTGTCACTCTGCCTAGCCCAGCACCAGGTCTTAAAGGGACAGATGACAAGGTTCTTGAGCCTTGGGGCCTTGAGAGTCTAGTTGGGGACACAGTCACCTGCTTTTGTTGCTAGCCATGCATTGTTCTTGGCACAAGCAGATGCAATCTCTCAGAGAAGAGAGATTAGATTAGGGGAGAGCCTCCTAGAGGAGGCCAGCGAGTCTGTTTCTCTAAGAGGAGTGACCCCATCCCCTCAGAGTTTCTGAGAACTGGTGGCTTTTTTCTAATGTCAACATGATATGCTGATGTCTGTAAAATGCTTGTGTAAAATATCTATCTGAAGAATCATTATCCCTGTAGTACTATTTTAAAAGTTTGTTGAATCTTTGTATAAAATAAAGAAAAAGGTTTGATATGTTTCTTCTTACCAGTTCTTTAAAGTACAAAAAAGTAACCCAGAGATTTTCTAAGTGTCTGTGTGGTCATTTCATGCAAGTCTGCCAACAGGTGCTTGGGTCCTCGCAGACTCACCTGCTTGTGTGGACATTCAACTTCCTGAAAGTGAACTGTAACACACGTTATCGAACACCGGGATTCCTGACTGCCCACATTCTTGGGGGAAAACATGTATGTATCCTTATCCTCTGAAGTTTAGTGCAAGTGGAGGTAAATTACCCATGTTCCTCAGCTACCCATCCCTTTCTCTGTCCCATCGATCCTTTACCCAGAGGAATCATGCTGTTTTCTGGGTACCAGAGCTTCAAATGCAGCTGAGACCAAGATACAGTGCTTCTCTTCTGTTTTGAAATGACATTTGATGGCAACTGGAGGCTTTCTGGCTCTCTACAGGGCAGCATCATGGTGGAATTTCATGGAAAACAGAGGATGCTCTACTGAAATCTCACTGTGGCACTGGACTGGAGTGCCTCCTTCTTCAGGGGACTCTCAGTAGCTCAATGTCACTTGTTACCTTTAGAGACAGCAGTCCCAAAATAATGATAGTGGATGACCAATAAAAATCTGAGTGTAAGTGCCTCTGAAAAATGGATACAAATACTCACTGTAGGTGAGTTTGCCACCACACAACTGCTTAGTTTAAAGATGCTGCCTTTAGGAGACTATATCTAAGATTGTATCTAAGAGATGCACGATAGCAACCACTTCTTTTTTTTTTTTTTTAAATAAAGGTTATCTTTAGGGTAAAGTATGTGAACTACATTTATGTACATTTTTGTCTCATTTATAAGCGTATTTTCACCTCTAATCACTTGTTAGCAAAGCCCCCTTTAAACCATCAGAGACATGTCCAAGGTGAACACTATATCAAAAGGACTGGTTGTTTGCAGGTTTTGAATGTCTGGTTTCATTGACAGACAAATAAACCTTTCTGGATCTCCACACAGGCAGTCTAGGAGCACACCAGTGCTCACCAAGTTGGCTTCATGTTATTCCTAGTTGGGTAAATGAGCATCTCTCCTGTGAATAAACTTCATGTCCCAAGGCAACACAGGCTTTTCAAGGAAGACGGTAAAATGACTTTCTAGTTTAAAGAAAACCCAAATTTTCTTTTCAAGCAGAAGCCTTTGAAAACATAGCTAACAGGTAATGACAGTACCTAGTGTCTGCTACTGGAATTTGGGATGAAAGTGGATAATGTCCTAGGAATTGATTTATGGGCGTAGGCCTGTCTGAACCTAACACCTGCTCTTGCTTTGGTACACAATGCACATGGCCGTAGTCTGGTGTGAACTCATGAAAGCAATGCGTAGAGGACCCTTTTCAAAAGATTTACAGATCAAGTCCCAGGTGACTTGGATCCATACACGTGCTGGCAGGAAGTCATAGAGGAAGCCTCCTCAGCCATGGTGATGTCGCCTCCTTTAGCTGAGATCCACTCCTTGGAGAAACAGGCCAGGGAGTACCAAGAGAAGCATTTCTAGAAACTGCCTCAGACTTCCCTAATCAGTGTCTCAGAAAAGGGGCCAGTGTAGCCGCACAATGAAGCGAAGCCGCTCTTTGCTCTTGAATTTTATGAAAAGTTTTCAAATGATTTCCCAGCTCCAGGTTTTCACAACTTTCTTGATGGAGAAACCATCTTAAGCCTGAAGTTCAGCACCAGTAAATAGATGCGCATTATCATCACCACCGGACTGTTTGCTGCTAGGCGAGCTGGGTACCTTGAAGGAGAAAAGGAGCCGGGCGTGGTGGCGCACGCCTTTAATCCCAGCACTCGGGAGGCAGAGGTGGGCGGATCTCTGTGAGTTCGAGGCCAGCCTGGACTACAAAGTGAGTCCAGGACAGTCAAGGCTACACAGAGAAACCCTGTCTCGAAAAACCAAAAAAAAAAAAAAAAAAAAAAAAAAAAAAAAAAAAAAAAAAAAAGAAGGAGAAAAGACTTCCGACGAGCTTCTAATTGTCTGTTTCAACATTTACCCGGAGCATCACGTGGAGCTCTTGGTGATGAAAGCCCGGGCTACTCAGAGGCGTTCCTGCCACATCTTTACAGTATAAGCAATCATACCCAAAGTGCTCTTGACCAGAATTTTAATCCCTTAAACTCCATATGTTTCATGACCTTGATTTTTGAATGCTCAAACAATGTGCTTGTTACCCATCCTTTAACAATGACCTAAAACTGAGCATGCTCAGGAGTGTGCCTAAACCTAAAATGTTTTCAAATGTGCCCCATCCCTGGTAAAAGCCCCATGCGTCCACCCAAGATTCCCCTCTTGTTTCAGCCTATGCCTCTCTCTTCACCCTTTTCTTTCTCAGGAATGCCAGCTTTGGCTTTGCATTCACCAAGATGTAAGCCACTGTGCGTGGGGCGTGGGGACTGGTGTTGACAGTGCCCTCAGTGACCACAATACTAAGTGCCTGCCAATGTTGTTAGGAGGCTTTATTTGTTGTTAAGAGCACCAATCTTTCTTGATTTTTACAGTGAATTTCACTTCAAGGAGCAAAATCAGCTCATATGGACTAGTTGGAGGAAGGATCGTCTTCTAAGGTTAAAAATAAGCTTTCTGCAAGTCAGGCTTGCGATGCGATGTACAGATGGGATGTATTTTCACCCAGTCAAGAAGTACTTCAAAGTAAACCAAAATAACACTGATGGGTTCTTACAAGCTCAGAAGTTCTTTGCAGAGCTCCAGAGATGGACCAGATTTTCAAAGATTTACTTAATATTATCTGTACATATGCTTTTGGCCTCTGAGTATTTTGCTCACAGGAATGAATACCAGTGATTCAAAATTTTAAAACATCCTTCACTAGGTTAAGTCCAATATTTTTGGTCTTGTATGTAAATATAATCAAATAGTGACAATAGGCCATGTTTGCTTACATCCACATGACTTGCAGTGATTGGCAACTTGGCCAACACAATAGCAAAAGTCCTGCAACACAAAAATGATCCAACCAACTACCCCATGGGAGAGAGCCAACCCCTGTCACTATTAATCTTATCCTGCTATGCTTGTAGACAAGAGCCTAGTGTAACTGTCTTCTGAGGGGCTTCATCTAGCAGAGGATGCAAACAGATGCAGAGACCCACAGCAAAAAGATAGATAGAGCTCTGGGAGTTTTGTGGAAGAGTGGGAGGAAGGATTAAGGGAGCCAGAGGGGTCAAGGACACCACAAGAAGACCTACAGAGTAAACTAACCTGGGCTCATGGGGGATCACAGAGCCTGAACCACCAAAGAGCATTCATGGACTGGACCTAGGCCCCTACACATATGTAGCCAATGTGCACTTGTTCTTCATGTGGGTCCCCTAAGAACTGAAGAAAGGGCTCTCTATGAATCTGTTGCCTGCTTTTGGATCCCTTTCCCCTAGCTGGGCTGCCTTATCTGGCCTCAGTGGGAGAGGATGTGCTTAGTCCTGCTGTGACTTGATGGGTGGGTTGGTACCAATGGGTGGGCCTCCAAAAGGGGAATGGGGGAAAGGGGTGTGAAGGTGGGACTGTGAGGAGAGGAGGGAGGGGGTTTTGATCAGGCTGTAAAGTGATTAAAATAATAATGATCCAACCTGAACAAGACCTGAGATTTGACAATTTTTTTCCAGAGATGATGTCAGATTTATATAAATCCACTTTCCCATTATTGTTGATTTCCACTGTGACCAAGGTCAGGGTTTAAAATGCTGTTTGTGACCTTGAGTCATCTCATACTGATTTCTGCAGTTTTGTAACAAGATGCCTATTTTTTAAAATCATTATTTCTTATTGAAGTACCAGGTTAAATCACATGACATTGATGTTTTTGTAGATGAAATAGTTGAATATTTTGCATGTTCTGTCTTCCTCATATGAACCAACCTAATATCCGGAGTCTTGTGAAGGTTACCTCATCCTGTTTTTATGCTGTGGACTTTAGTATCACTCCAAAATATTTCTTGTTTGTTGTGTTTCTTACTGATTGTCTCTTTTATTAAATGTTTCAGAAAGTTTTGTTTGTTTTTGCTTATTTTCTTCTTTGTCTCTTTATTATTTTGCAAACATTTCGTTTAGGCTAACACTGCACTTGACATTACCATTCTTTCTCAGCCCGGTTCTTCAGTAAGTTTTAAGGAAGAAGAGATAAATACTTTTGTGCCAAGTTAATTTATGAAACAAGAGAAAGCATGTCAGCCAGAGGACGGCTGGTGTCTACTGAATAGCTCACTCAGTCTTTGCGATATCAGCAGCTTCTTAGCCCAAATACTTCATTGGTAGATGCATCACCAGGGAGTCATATAAATATTCTATCCCTTACACATGTCCTCGTACAGAGATTTCCTAGGAAATTACAAAAATATGAAGGAATCCCAACATGTCAACTTGAAAAATACACACTCAGTTCCAGGTTATCCCTGGCCAGAAATATCACTATCAAAAGTAAATATGCTTTTCCACCTTTTTCTTTTTTTCCCCTCCCAATAATACATTCATTCAACATTTGGAAAAGAAAAGTCCAAGTCAGTTGGGCCTAAAAGTTAATTTTAACTCTTCAACTAATTCTTGTAACTGGATGTTTGAAATAATTCTGTAGGTTTTCTTACACATTGCAACATGATTAAAATGCATTATAGAACAAACCTTTTATATTTTTGGCCAGGTTTGAAACACACACACACACACACACACACACACACACGTACATATGTACAGCTTACTCTAGTAAGTGAAATGCGTTTAACTCTCCTTGGTATAAATACCCTTTATGGCACTCTGAAATTCTCTTATCCTTTGCATTAACTCTTGACCCTGCTACATAGATTATTAGCAAAAAAGCAATTAAGAAGAGCTCACCCCAATTGAACTTCACTAATTTAGGTATCCCCACAGCCTGTATAATTTGCTATATAAAGCATAGTATATAGCATAGTATATAGTATACTTCACTATATAAAACAGTTGAATGTGGGGGCTGGAGAGATGGCTTAGCGGTTAAGAGCACTGACTGTTCTTCCAGAAGTCCCAAGTTCAATTCCCAGCAAACATATAGTGGCTCACAACCATCTGTAATGTGATCTGATGCTTTCTGCTGGCATGCAGGTGTCCATGCAGGCAGAGCACTGTATACATAATAAGTAAATAAATAAAAAGTCATATTCTTAAAGAAAAAACAGTTGAATGTATGCAACACCACTTTCATTTTTACCATTAAGAAAGAAATTTGCAGGGGGGGGCTGCTGATCAGACTGCTATAGACACTGAAAGTGCCAGCCTCTGCACAGATACATAACAACTAATTACATTTGTCGCACTTGGACCTCCTTTCTTTGGCTTAGCAGAATAAATTCTTTCCTCCTGTTGGAAGTAGGATAAAGGACAGGAAGCAGAGTGTGCACAAGTGGACCCTCCAGGGATCACTGCCTTTCTGCTCTTTCTTTCTGGCGGCTGGGCTCCCTGGCTTTCTTCCTGGGGGAAGATGGCATGCCGAGACCTCAATTTCATTAAAGAGAAGGTGTCTTTTGTCTGTGGGTTGCTGAGGAAAGGTCTAAGAGCCCCACAGTCTCTCAATACTGTGTCTCAGACATTCCCAGAGTCAGGGCACATGACATGGCATGTAAGAGTGTCAGGAGATTCGTTGATTGATATAAATAACATTTAAGAGATTAAAATAATACCAAGACTCTGTGATAACCAAAATGTCAAAATCATAATTAGAGAAAGCTTCAATATGCTCAGTGATTATTTTGTGGGACTAAGGATCCTTTACAGTGTGCCAAGGCGCTGTGACTGATCCTGTCATGACTTCAGTTCGATTACGTCCTTTGTGCTACTTTACACCGTGTTACTGTGAGTGGTCTAGCCCCTGGGGGCCTCTCTTTACTTTGTCCTTCATTGTCTCTGTGCCCCTCACTTTTGCTGGCTTGTCATCTGCACCACCACATTCCCCTTGTACTCTGACTTCTTGGAAATCAGAGACTGTGTTGGGTACTTGGATCTTGAGCTCCTTAGTGGCTGGAGCAGAACACAGCAACGGAAGAAGAGGACACCCTCCTGGTTAGAGAGATGCATAGCTTCCCTGTTTGAGTACTTGGCTGGAAGCAGTCTCTGGATGCCTTTACCCTAGAGCCTGCATCCAGGCCACTGTTTTCCCCTTTTGTATGTTGGGAGTAAGGAATCCATTAGCAAAATCAGGAGACTTAGAAGCATCCAAAGGACAAAACCCAAGAATGTTTCAATTTTACTCAAAGAGAAGGCACAAGGATGCTAGGAGATGTTTTCGAATGATCTATTTTTCAAAAGGTCCACAAAAGGGTATGAGTACTTAGGTGTTTTTAGAGTTTTATGGTCATCATTGATATCTGAAACTTCTCGAGTGCGGCAGATTTGGGCCAAGGGGTCCCGCTCAAACTAAGGCAAGTTCAAAGTGCTTACCTTCAATGGTGCATTGGTCTGGGATTGGGATCTTTCTTGAGATTTCCACAGCATAAGCCTTCACTTTGCTGAGGTTTTCCTTTAAATGCAAGTAGAGCTTATCTTGGTATTCTGCAGGCCTTGTGGCTGTCTCTGGAGTTTCTTCCTGGATGTTTTCTTTAACACTTTCAGGCACAGTCTCTGGTTCTATATGTACAATAGTTGGGTGTGAAGCTGAGGTGTTTCTCAGCTGTGATCCATGCATGTCTATCTTAAGGGGCAACTTGCCAATTCCGTGGCTAAGTGGGTCAATTTCAGAAAGAGAGATGCTGGCATGCATCCCTGCCCTTTCACCAGCTTTGCCACCTTCCGCACTCACAACGTTTGAGAACACTGTATTCAAAGCCAAACTTCGGGACCTATAGTGAAAGGTAAGAAGACTTAAAGATGCTCTCATTCCCTGGCAAGAAAACACAGCCCCATAGGACAACAATGCACTTCCCCCAAAGTGAGACAGTATTAATGGACTGGGAAAAATGAGGACCACCGAAGTGTGTGATGAATAGCACTCTGTGGATACAGGGCTGGGATACAGGTTCAGTGGCATAGTGCACGCTCCATATGCATGAGGCCCTGGGCTTTATCCTCAGCCTCACAAAGAAAAAAGAAAGAAGGGACTGTCTAGGTGTGTTCTAATGAAGATTTAAATCAATTTCATAGCGAAGTTGACCATAAAATGGTAGACATATGAGTTTTTGTTTTTTCTAGCTTTTGTCTCTGATCATTCACCAGAGTGAAGAGATGTAACTGACAGCCAGTCTCACAAATTAGCATTGTTTTTAAAAGGCATTTTAAAGCTAAAGCCAGATGCTTGCCTTCCATTTACATCCACTAAGTCAGCAGTTCCCAACCCATGGCTCGTGACACCTTCGGAGGTTGAATACCAGATATTTACATTAAGATTCGTAACAGTTACAAAATTATGAAGTAGCAATGAAATAACTTTATGTTTGGGGGTCACATCACATGACGAACTGTATTAAAGGGTCACAGTGTTAGGATAGTTGAGAACCACTGTCCTGAGTAAATAGAAGGGATACCTGAATAATGAGAGCACTATGGGTAATATTTAATTCATTAAAGACTAGAACTTTGAGTAGCTACAGGTAAAACAAAACAAAACCAAACCAAACTATAAAACACCCCTAAAGTACCGTGACAACAGAAGCAATAGCAAATACAACCCCATACTTCAAAATGATGACTGAACAAAAGTTATACCTGCTAAATCTAATGTTTCTTCGCTCTTCCTTAGAGATGTGGTCTAAGCTGTATCTCCGCGCAGAGCCAGGGGTATTGCTCTCAGCACTTATTTTCTCTTCAAAGGCTTGGATTTTAACTTGGAGTTTTTCCTGGTCTTCACTTTCAGGCTCCGTGGTCTTGGGTTCTCCCAGTTTCTCAGGAAAGCTAACTTCAGTGTTGGTTTTTCTCCTATGAGAACAGAGACGAGGGCATGAGCTTCTTGTCATCCACACCCTTTGCAACAGAGAGACTTTACTCCACCTCCCTTTACCTGGAAACGAAACTCAGCTGGATAATTTTCTCACTGGTTGTATGGCAACCCTTTACTGACTATTGTAGACAGGCCTTTGATATTGTTTCTCCTGCTGGCTGGTTGTGCCGGAACGTTAGAAACATTGGTGATCAAGCCAACTCTGCACTGGAAACTTTTTCCAGGGGCTTGGGGAATAAAAGCAGGTCAACTTCATATGCTTTAAAAAAACTTTTCAAAAGTAAGGCAGTAAGTAATTCATACCACACATCTCATAGAACATTTACATGTACTGATATATGTGTTGGTAGAAGTTGTTGATGGTTTCTGCAAACTCATGGCTTTGTTAATTTTAGACAAGTCACCGTAAGTCTTTCCTGTTCAGAGTTAAGTGTGTCTTCTTAATTTTAAGATATGGGAAAAATTAGTTTTTAAAAAAATTGGTGTTAGAGGCTCTCTTTATCTATTTAAGATTTATTTGTGTTTTTATGTGTATATGTGTGTGTATGCCATGTGTGCTGGGTGACTGAGGAGACCAGAAAAGGGAGCAAGATCCGTCATTGTTGAAGATACAAGTGGATGTGAGCTGCCCAACATGAATGCTGGGAAACAACTCAGGTCCTTTGAAGAAAAGTAACAAGAACCATTAACTGCTGAGACATTTCTCTAAATATATTTTAAAAGAATTTATGAAACATTTTGTGGGTCATTAAAATGTGGTATTATTTGAGGACCCCTGAGAACCAAGAGTCTCCTAGGCAGGATTAACAGCAGAACAACAGGTAACTTATATTGCTAACCCCAGACTATGGGACTAGCTCTGAGACTGGCTGAAACGTGAGTGTCTAGGCATAGACAATGATTCTTGTTGACTAAAGGACCCCTATGAATTACTATTAGATACCATTCTTCTTATGGCATGAATGGAGATTTACAGATGTCTTCTTTTCCTGCTCATACAAAGGGCAGAAATCCAGCCTTAATTGTTCCATGCATCTCACACACACACACACACACACACACACACACCTTTTATACACTTATAATTTTAGGACTGTATAATGCTTGAGAGAAATTATATGCTTTCAGAACAAAAGAATCAGACACTGACATTGAATCAGACCTGACAGGATGCATTCCTCGCAGCATACTGGACATTGACATCCTGTTTGGAGAAAGTGGTTGAAAAGAAAGAAAGGGGGAATATAGAAATGTAAGGGAAGATAGAACAAAAAGTAGATTAGTGAATCTACTCCTCAACTTAAAGCCTCAGTTGTCACTCACAAGATATTTTTAATTCACTGATACAGAATTTTATATATAGATGCAAAATAAGTTCCAGATACAGTGGTACAGAATTAAAATGTAAGATTATTTTTCACACACACACACACACACACACACACACATATGTATATTTCTATTCTCATATGAATTACTATTCCCATATAACTCAATTATAATACAAGGTTTACTTCCAATGCTTTGAAAGTGCTATAACAAGCTGTTTAGGAGAAATGAGTTATACAAATTAAATGTTAGTAGATTAATCTACTTTTATCACAAGAATATACATCTTAGGTACAGCAGATAGATATGACTCTATAGAAAGACAAAGTCTTCAAAAACTCCAGAGACATGCAGAATATGGCATTTAAAATGTTTTTATTACTTTAAAGATTCATTGACAATGAGACAGAGTAACTCCTAGAAACACCCAGCCTACCTCAAAGAGGATGATGAACATCAAAGAACCTTTTTATGGAGATGGCTTCAATTGTGGCAAACTAGCCACTGGACAAAAGACCCTCATTTCTACTACAGACAGGATTCTGCCTAAAAAAAAAAAGGTAAGCTTGGATGCAGGCAGAGTCAACAGACAAACTCTGCCAAAACAGGATAAGCAAGTCCTCAATAGTTCCTGCCTCACACATATGTCTGTTAGATATATTGAGCCAGAAGGCTGAAGAAGATGCTCCAATGTTATAGAGAGTTTTGGGTGACTATTCAGGTAGCAAACTGTCTGTGTCATCTTTTCATTTGGAAAGCTACTAACTTGCACTCCTGGCATACTCAGATAATCAAGTTTACTCCTTCTCATGTCTCTGAGGGAGTTGAAGACCAGGTAGCTTAGTTTTACAATGAAGCTTAGTTGTTTAGGGGTTAAGATGTTTTTAGGTCTAGATAGATGTTCTAAGTTGGTAATGATAGTATGTGATGGAGATTGATTTACAGTCAGAAATGCACCAAGATAGGAAAGATGTTTTCTTCAAGGTTGTCAAATAAAAATAACCAAAACACTAAGAATGTAACATTTATATAATTCCTGATTGTGTCACAGTTCTTCTTGCCATAGGTAATTTATTGTATATATGTGTAATAACATAAATGTATATGTACCAAAATATAATAATTTTTTAAAAGGAAGGAAAAAAATAACTGCAGATGAGCCATGGTGGTGGGAGTTGGACAGACAGATCCTTGACACTCTCTGAGCTGGACGATGATGACGGGAGGCAGACTGTGTTTCTCTTCTTTATATCCTAATATTAAGCAGCCATAGGGTACTTTAATTTGTTAAAAACAGCTTACTTATTTTATGTGTATGTGTTTGTGCCTGAGTGTGCGTATTTCTACCACAGCAGGAGCCCACCTCAGTCAGAAGCAGGCATTGGATCCCTTGGTACTAGAGCTACAGGCTGTTGTGAGCCACTATGTAGGTGCTGGGGGCTGAATTTGTGACATTTGCCACAATAGTAAGTTCTCTTGAGCACTGGGACATCTCTCCAGCTTGAGTATACTCACCAAGATAAAAAGGAACTGTTCTTAGTCTCCACACTTCTGACATAAAGTCTGTATCTTTGTTTCATACAAAATAATTCTCCATCACCAGCTGGGTGGCCCACAGTTCTATACAATTCCAACACTAGCTATGTGGAGTTAGCATTGGTCTGCACACATTTCCATGCTTTGATGATCAGTTTCAAGTATGGGCTCCCAGGCCAATAACACTGTGACTAACTTGAGAATGGAGTCAGAGGATTTCCACATACACACCTCTTCTCCAAGGTTCAATAACTCACTAAAGAGACTTTACACTCAAGAGACTCTAAAAGGCTCAAGACCTTTAGCTACAAGTTTCCTTAGATGCCCACTGACCCTGTAGGTTAGGGTTGCCAGTAAAATACAAAACATCAGGTCAGAGAAGAATTTCAGATAAACACCAAATATTTTAAAGGTGTATTTATTATTCAAATATGGATTACATGGAATATCCATATATTATAAAATTAAAGTAATATATTTTTAATGCTTTATGCCACGTTTATTTATATATATATTCATGTATTTTATTAATTATTGGTACTTATTTATTTTTTAGTGCATTATTACTAAAATGTTTTCATTAGGCTGATTATACTAAAAACCCTAAATTTTTAAAATCTTATATTCAGCTAGATGCCCTGTACTTTCTAACAAATTATACCCAGCTACCCAGCCACCTGGCAACACTGCTTTGCTCCCTCATGTGTTCACATGCAGGGCACGCGTAGCAACCTGGAAGGTTTGTAGAGTAAAAGAACTGGGAAGGCTGGGGTCTGAATTCTGGCCGCCCATATCACCTCAGGTCTACCAGACACCCACGTGACACTGGCAGTTCCTCGTGACTCATCCCAGGTGGAGGGAAGCATAGCGCGATCTGTTAAGTGGGGCATGCAACGAGTAGCTGAGAGGAAGAGTGTGAATGGAAGTGCTCCATCTCTGCCATCTTTTCACCTTGTCACCCAGCTCAGAGGGAGCACAGCAAGGACTTTGTGAGAGGGCGAGTGGGAGTCAGGGATGGAGAGTAAAAATCTCTGACTGAAGAAATGGTCTCCATGCATGAGGCTGATGAATGTTGCACGTGGCACAGCTGTGTGGCCACACAGACTTTTCACTACTCACAATTTTCCTTGTTTTGGACTTTTCAGACTTGGAGTGCACATGAGTTAAGGAACAGGGGTGGGGTGGGGTGGGGGTGGGGGTGCCACGAATGGTCATGATTCTACTGAAGCCTTAAGATGGGTTAAAGAGACCTTTTTGTCACTGGCTACCACTCCACTGGACATGCCCACTCTCACCAGGGAACCAGGCAGGTTTTGATTCTAGTAGGGTAGAAGGCCAGAAAACAGTAGCTAGAAGGATTGGGCTTAAGGTATCATCCCTTACTTAAAAACAAAGCCCTTTTCCAGATAAGCAGGTGCCCCTGCCTTCCTTCAAGAACAGAAAATACACAAACATGAATGGGAGGGGGGCTGACAGGCCTCCCGTGCTGTGGGTGGTTTTCTGGGATGGGGGCATATGGGCTGGTCTCTTGCAGGGGGCGGTCCACTGTTTCTTTTCCATTTGTCGTTCAACCCCAGAGGCAATTTACAGAATGCTTTGCCAGAGTTCTGGAGTCTCTTAAACATTAACTTGGCCTTAACTCAACAAGGCACATTACAAGGGACTCAGATGATTCAGACTGAACAGTTTCTGGTCTCTGCTGCCAAAGTGAAGTCTTTAGAAGTAGATCTAGGGATACCCTGGGGGAGGCCTAATTGCCTCCCTTGTGTGTGTGCTGAGACTCTCCTAAGAAACAACCAGGCCCTCAGGCAGCGTGGCTGTGTTCTCTCTGAGCTGGGTGATGAGACAATAAGCTGGTAGGGATGGAGAGATTGGCCAGTTCTGTTCCTGGCTCCTTGAATCAAAGACAAATAATATTAGTTCATGTTTGATGATCTTGGCTTTCGAGCTGATGTCTAGGATACACGCTCCTGCAGAGTTAAGCTTGTGAAGGAGGAAGGAGAAGCCAATGGGCTAAATCCACACCAGAGTTCTACATTCAGGGGATGCTCATCTTATACTCTTCAGCAGTTTCTTGGGTCATCACCAGTCATCAAAAGGGTGACAGAGACAATCCGGAGGCCCATAGTCCCCATTGCCTGTTTTGGGACTTCAGTGCCTACCGCTGCTAGAGTATGAAAAGGCAGAGATGCCTCTGGGTCCTGAGAACTGTTTTCTTCTTTTGAGTTGTTATTTTGTGGGTTTAATTGGAGCTATGCAAAGGGCCCAGTTATGTGGGGATTAGAGTGCAGTCGTGTCTACAGTACAGATTCACTGAAAAGAAATGCTGCCACAGTTGATCTGATTTGCATTAGATTTTTACAAGAGATTTCATGAGAGGGCACTGTAGAAGCATGGAATGATCAGGGTCTTATGAGAGAAAGGCCTAAGGGTGTGCTGCCAACTTCCCACTTACTAATTAATGATGTGCTAAATCCCTTTCTGACTCCAAGGCAAATTTTGTTCAATAAAAATGCGATTAATGACTTTGTGTCACTAGGCAGTTAAAAATGTTATATATAGGAGAGGAAGGAAGGAGGGTGGAGATCAGGTGGGGGAGAGTGGGCTTGGGGAGTGAGAAGGCTAGGAGAAGAGAATGGAAACAGACTAAGGGGGCATCTCAAACCTAGAGCTCATCAAATTTGGCTCATCAAAGCCGTGTCCCCGTGTCTGTTTTATGAACACTGGGCCTGCAGGTTGCATGCTGGAGATCTGAGCTCACGTCCTTACACTTGTGAGGTGAATACTTTACTCACAGAGCCATCTTCCCAGCCCCATCAAGGTCATCTTTGCAAGGTCACCTTGTCATATTTCATCTGAATTTTTGTGTTACTTGTTTTTGCTTTCTGTTTCTTTTCTTTTCTCTCTTTTTTTGTTTCTTTTCTTTCTTTTTTTTTTTTTTGGTCAACATGACACAAACTAGAGGCATCTTGGAAGACAGAGCCTCAGTTGAGAAAATGTCTTCATCAGCTTGACCTGTAGAGAAGTCTGTGGTGCATTTTCTTGATCAGTGATGGATGTGGAGGACTCAGCACACTGTGGTCAGGGCCAATCCCAGTCTACTGGTCCTAGGTTGCATAAGAAAGCAGGCTGAGCAAGCCATGGGGAGCAAGCAGTAAGTAGCATCCCTCCATCCTTTCTGTATCAGTTCCTGCGTCCAGGTCCCTGCCCTGACTTCCCTCTGTGATAGGTAGACTGTGAGCTGTAACATGAAATATGCCTCCACCTCCGTGTTGTTTTGGTCATGGTGTTTATCACAGCCATAGAGAGCAAACTAACAGTTTTCTTGCAGTGTATCTTGGAACATTTATATACTGCAGTTAGCTGGGCATAGTGGTTCACAGGTTTGGTCCCAGCATGTGGGAGGCAGAGGCCATCTGATCTTTGAGTTGGAGGTCAGTCTGGTTGACATAGTGAGACTCCATTTGAATAGATAGATAGTTAGGTAGATATAAATAAATATTCCAAGAGCATCTGTGAAGTGCTTGCATTACTTTGTTAGGACCACATAAAGTATGTTTCAAATTCATTTGATAAGAAATATTATAATCCTGTATAATAGAAGATCCTCTGGAGGAATCTCCATACCTGATCTCAAGCTGTACTATAGAGCAACAGTAATTAAAATGGCATAGTACTGACATAGTAAATGCTGGTTGATCAATGGAATCGAATCAATGACCCAGAAATAAATCTACACACATATGGACACTTGATTTTTGACAAATAAGCCAAATCTATTCAATAGAAAAAGTATAGCATCTTCAACAAATGGTGCTGGTCTAACTGGATGTCTACTTGTAGAAAGATGCAAGTAGATTCATATTTATCACCACGCACAAAACTCAAGTCTGAGTGGATTAAAGATCTCAACAAAAAAACAGAGAAACTAAATCTGTTAGAAGAAAAAAATGAGGACGATCCTGGAACTCATTGGCATAGAAGACAACTTCCTGAACAGAATTTCAACAGGCCAGGCCTTAAGGCCAACAATTAATAAATGGGACCTCATGAGGCTGAGAAGCTTCTGTAAGGCATAAGACACTGTCAACAGAATAAAGCAACAGCCTACAGACTGGGAAAAGATCTTCACCAACCCTACATCTGGCAAAAGACTAATATCCAAAATATATAAAGAGCTCAAGAAAGTAAACACCACCAAACCAAATAACCCAATTAGGAAATGGGGCTCAATAGAGGAATGTCGAATGGCTGAGAAACACTTAAAAATGCTTAATATCTTTAGTCATCTGAGAAATGCAAATCAAAATGACTCTGAGATTTTGTATTACACCCATAGAATGGCTAAGATAAAAAAAACTCAAGTGACAGCACATGCTGTGAGGATGTGGAGAAAGGAGAATACTCATTCATTGCTTGTGGGAATGCCAACTTGTACAACCACTTTGGAAATTAATCTGGTGTTTTCTCAGAAGACCGGGAATAGGGCTTCCTCAAGATCCAGGTACTCCACTCCTTGGAATATACCCAAAAGATGCTCCACCACACAACAAGGACATATGTTCAGCCATGTTCATAGCAGCCTTATTTGTAATAGAACCTGGAAACAACCTAAATGTTCCTCAGTCAAAGAATAAATAATGAAACTGTGGTACATTTACACTATGGAATACTACTCAGCTAGGATCTGATAAGAAAGAGATTGCAGGTGAGCACTTCTCTGTGGGTCACCTTCCTAGCAGCTTGGAGTAACCTAAAGTCACCTACCTAATGCTCGCCTGGCACACACTGTGAACATTAATAATTAACACTTGCTGTGGGCTTTCTATCCATAGGCAATTGATGTTCTACGTCCAGTAGACTTGTGACCTTTTAGCTTCAGTGTTGTTTTATGAGGGTCCAGTTACCTGTTACATAAAATGAAAAATTCCAGAAACAAACAAATAATTGAGTATTAAACTGAGCATCAGTCTGAGTAGTAGGATGGATTTTTATAGCATCTCGTTCTGTTTCACCCAGGACAAGTGTTATCCTTTTGCCCAGAATATCATGACTATATAGTACATACTCCCCCTCTCCCTCCCCCAATAGGTATCCTAATAATTCTTGTAGTATTGAAATGCTTATATTTAAGTAACTTTTTAAAAAACTTAATAAAGCACAAGAGTAGTAATTTTGGCAATTTGCATAAGTCAGAGACATGTTAACCATTTGGGCTCACTGTAATGTGCTTCCTTTAGTGAAAAGGCACAAGAAAGTACAATAAGATGTTGTGTGAGGGTGAAAAACTATATAATACTATATCGTCATAATTGTTCTAGTTTATTAAGTCATTTATTGTTACTATTCTCTTTCTGTGGCTAATTACTAAGATAAATTTTATTATAGACATATAAGTGTTAGACATACAAGTACTAGACATTAGATTTGTGGACTATCTTCGATTTTAGGCTTGTGGGTCTTAGAACACGGCCAGCGCTGATGGCAGGGGAATCTGCCGTGCAAGATTGCCTTTTATACAAATGAGTGATGGAGACTCTATCAGTGGCTCCATTTGTAGAGGAGGGAGCAATTCAGAGACACGGACTGCCATCCTGAGTTACTTGGCCAGCTCAGCACGGAGCAGAAGCATCGGCTTCCGAAGCGAGCTCACTCAGTTTCCCCTGCCTGCCAAACACACCGCCTGTCAGGAGGTGTTCGCTTTGGGCTGTGTTTCAGCAGATGCCAGGAGTAAGTGATACGTCTTATGAGATTAGAGATGGCGCGCTGACTAAGAATGACTGACTGTAATATCTCTGAGCTATATGCTCCCAGAACAGAGTGCTACGCAGTCACTGAGAAGCCCTCACACTCACTGGGAAGGTAAGTGTTTGCCCTTCTTTTAGCCCCAACTGAAAACGATGTTCACGACTCAGAAAACACCACGCAAATGGTAACTTTAAAATTCAAACACAGAGGATGGAGAAAAGGGACAGGACGGCTTCCTGAAACAGAACATCACTCAGGCGATGAGGGTCTGCTGAGACCCTGCAGAACTGCCACCTCTCGTTGGTAAGGGAAGAAGTCTCCTTCACACTTCCCACAAGGGTCCTTTTTCTCCTCCACGCTGGGTGTTCTCTGCCTTGTTTGAAACAGAACAGCAGCCCATAGGCACTTCACAAAAGCCTACATTTTGGTGTATTCTGTAACTAGACTATTGCTGTGTTCCTACAACTCCTGGCCAAACTGCAGCTGCAGCTGCATTGCTAACACTTTAGCCACGGACACCACTACTTCCAGCGCCCCCCGCCCCCACCCCACTTTGTCCACACCCTGTAGAGCCATCCCTGCTGGGGTCTCATACTCACTGGCCTTACTCCACTGTCTCCAAAGCTGATATTGATGTCTCCCACCCATGATTTTTGTTAATAAATGAATTCCTGAAATACCTTTAAAGACCTTTCCTTAGCCCTAAGTACTGGTTAAGGAGGGACGACCAATGAGGAAAAGGAGTAACAGACAAGACATAAACGGTACCACATGTGAGCTGCAACGTATTTGGTAAGGAGCAAGACAAAACCTGAAGCTTTTATTTCCCATGTATAGAGGGGTCACAGTAGCCACGCAACTGACACAAGGGCCATTAGGATTTCCTTTTGATGCAGGACATGTCTAGATGGAAAATAGACACGATTTTCTTACTGAAACTCCTGTTTTATCTCTAGATGTTACCCTAGTGGGGTAGAAGTACTTTCAACTTTTCCTAAGCAGGGCAGTACTGTCCGGAATGTCACATGGTTTCAATCATGTCCTGAAACTACCTGTGTGCATTCCTTGAGCCAACAGATGGTCTCAAGAAGTCAGTCTTCCTTGTTGTATAAACATGTCTTGCCTTTAAAAAATGAAGTGTTTTTTTTAAATGAGCACTTTGTAGACTATATTTCTGTTGAATACCAGTGCTCTAGTTTGGAGACAAATAGGCCACAAAGAGATACCTAATGATCTGGGAGCTGGAGGGCTGGCGAGGGATGTAAGCGAAAGAAGTTCAGAGGAGAGTAGGATCATGGGAAAGAAGGATGGCAGGACCTCACAGAGGAGTGGTATCAAAACACAGCTGTAGAGAATACCAGCCTTTCATGGGAAGAGAGGAACGAAGAAGGCATTCTAGAATGTGATGGAAAAAGTAAGCAGAACTGGTCTGAATTTTGGTAGGGATATGCAGAAGTCACCTGGACAATTATATATTTATATAAGCAGTGTTTATACTATTTCTCTTACCCACACTGAAGTCTGCGGCCCCACTGGGTGAGACTAAAGGAAGAAATGAAGCTTCGTGAGTTACTGCCTGGCATTTACATGCAAGTTACCTCAGGCCCACATGGGAAGTAGAGTTAGAGTAGAGGCTTGAATTTTGTGTTAGATTATTGATTTATTTTTATTTATGTGCATGCATGTGAGCCTGTGTGAGTTTATGTGCACCATGTGCATGAAAGAGTGCATGGAGACCTGGGTTGGATCTTCTGGAATGGGAGATACAGAAGGTTGCGAGCTGCTGCATGGGTGCTGGGCACTGAGCCCAGGTCCTCTGAAAGAGCAATAAGTACTCTTAGCCACTGATTCATCTCTCCAGCTCCCCTTTTCTTCTAGGTGAATCTGTTCTATTATGTTTCATATGAAGCCCCTGTAATTCTAAGGCACAAAAATATCTTCTTGTGAAAATGAAATAAAATAGGCTGGAGAGATGGCTCATCAGTTACTGGATGCTCTTCCAGACAGCCCTAGCCATATATTGATCCAATGCCGTCTTCTGGCCTCTGAGGGCACCATGTGCCTATAGTACACAGATATACATGCAGGCACCCAAAAAATATGTGGAAAAGATTAAATAAAATAACATTGGTAGGAGTTAGTTTAAGCTTGATTAGACCCGTTGGCAGCATCCTCGGCAAAGATTTATATGAGTTGGTCCTTTGTTCTCTGCCATTTCTGTCCTGGAGTCAGTAAAGAATCTCCATTCTAAGTTATTGCTCCATGGCTCGGTGAAAGATGTGCCACAGCAAGGATAGGTGGACCCCCATGATGCCAAGATATGAGCTCTGGTTGTCAACCCTTGTAAAACCTTGTCTTAGCACACTGTTTGGCTGCATATTGGGGCAAGACATGAAATCAAGCTCCTGATTGCATTGTAGCCCATCTCGTACCGTCACTCCAAGGAGCGCCATATTCATTTGTACTTAGTCTCACTCCCTTTCGCTTCCAATCTTCCCACAGGCTATGGTATTATTTCATTTAACCCACTGTGCCATCTCTTTCCATCTGTCTTAGTTATTCTTCACAATGCTGTAACTAAATTCCTGACAGTATCAACTTAAGTACAGAAGGATTCATGTGGGCTCACAGTTAGAGGCTACAGTCTATTGTAGTGGACAGATCACAGAAGCAGGAGCATGAGGCAACTGGTCACATGCCACTAGCCATCAGGAAGCTGAGAGGGCTTGATGCTGGGCTCTGCTTATTTTCTCCCTTTTCACTCAGTCTAGTACTGGAATGTTAGCATGTACATTCAAGACATATTTTCACTCATCCATTAAGCCTTTCTGGAAACACCAAATAGACAAACTGTTAGGGATGTTTCCACGGTGAGTCCAAATCCAGTCAAGCTGACAACAAAGAAAACCAGCAAAACCCCCCACCCCTTGTCACATCCGCTCAAACACATCAGTTCATCATAACATGCCCCCAACACTGCCATGTTCATATCATAGTGTAAAATATACTTAGGGAATCTTTAAAACTCTGCAAAAAATTTTTTAAACAGTTTTACTATCCCAAAGTTTTGAAGTCCTTTTTAAGGCCCAGGGAAAAATTTTAGCTTGACCGCTTATAAAATTTAAAAAAAAAAAAATTAAAATGTGATATACAATGACATAGGGTAAATATTTCCATTCCCAAAATGAACAGCAAGGATACATCAGTCCACAGCAAGACTAAATTTCAACAGGGATAATATCAAATGTTGCAAATATCAAATGTTGCAAATATCGAATGTCTGGCACTTGAGGCTTATGATGGAATCATCTGGGCAGCCACATTCCTCTACTGTGCTTCCTGTGGTACACACAGCCTCTCTCTTGTGCTAGCTCTGTTTCACACGTGCAGCTTTCCTTACTAGAAATGCTGTGGTTTTCACAGCAGCTTAGACCTTACCTTTCCAACTTCATTCTTAAGGCTTCATTGAAGAGAATAGAGCTCTGCCACAGCCTGCCTGGCTTCAGCCACTTTCTGACATTTTGAAACATTGCCTCCATGACTCCTTTCTCTTTTAAAATCTTCAAGCCTACAAAGCCAATGCAATGTGAATGATGCTACCAGGTTATGTTGCCAGTCTAAGATCTAGCTTGGCACTCTTAGATCGGAGCTTCAGTAGCCTTTGCGTGCCTTCAAAGCTGACCCTAGGAAAAAATTTTCTTAGGTGATCACTTAGAGATCCAAGTTCAGGCTCTGCTCTTTCAGTTGGGTTTGCCTGGTCATACTCAAGAACCTTCAGTGAGTAAGGGCTTGCTCTTGGCCCCTTCTCTATTTTCCAGAACAAAGTCAGGGCTTCTCTCTCAATGCTAAACTCTTTAGCAATTATAGTTAAGTTCTTTGTACCCTCCTTATTTCTAACATCAAAAATTCTTTAATGCTTCTTTCCTTGCCAAACTTTTCTCACTTACTTGTTGTTTTCTCTCACTGTACCCAAGACAAGAGTAGTGGGCAGTAGCCATGATAAAGTCCAATGCTCTCCTGTCTTGAAAATTTCTCCACCAAAAGAAAATTGTTCATTACTTCTGAATTTTGCCTCACTTAGGTTCTCATGACATGATGTGAACAGAATAAAGCCACATTATTTGCTAAAATATGACATGATTGGCCTCTAGCTCAGTTCTCAGCAGAACCTCTGTCTTCTTTGAATTCTCTGCACTCCTCATGGCATACCAATCTTCCAAATCCCAACAAGAATGTCCCTCTAAGCTCTGCTTACAGAATTCTTGGGCTTCTCTGGTCTATAGCTTAAAACCCTTCCACATTCTTCCCACAAACCCATCCCCAAAGCCTATGGGCCACAGTAAAGTTCATCACAGTAATAGCCTCAGTCCTGGGTACCAATTTTCAGCATCAGTTACTTATCTCATTGATGTGACAAACACAGTTTAAGGCAAGAAGGGTTAACAGCTCTCTGGTGGGAATGTCATGGGAGAGGACCATGAGACAGGGAGTCACTCTGCATTTGTAGAGGAGTCAGCTGAACACTGCTTACTAGGTCAATTTCTCCTTTTCAGTCCAGAACTCTAGCTCTCGGGATGGTTCATCCATCATTCACAGAGCGTTTCTTTCAGTCAAACTTTTCTTTTAAACAACCTCATGGACTTACCCAGATGTGTGTTTGCATAGTGACTTAAAATCCAGTCAAGCTGACCCCCAAAATTTACCATCATGCCATTCATTTTATGCCTACTCAACTGGTTTCCAACTATAGTTTTCTTTTCATTCTCATTTTTAATCTCAAGGCATGCTTCTGTAAAACCAAGGAGAGACACGAAATTTCTACTGCCACCATTGCCACTAAAGCAATGATGAGCAACTACCCGCTCAACTAGGCAAGAGGCTCAGGGAATTGTTTTGTCATGAACTTTTCATTCAAATACCGCCTCCTCCCATGACTCCAATGGCTTTGGCTGGGCTCCAAAAGTCACATCTAAGAGAACAGTTAGTCTACTTCCCTGGGCTAGACACTGTGTTCCTACTTTTTCTTTCTCTGCTCCTCAATATCACCATCCTCTACGTTCTCTTTCATCTTCTCTCCTATTTACTTCCCTATCCCTCTTTCTATAATTTTTATTCCTCAAAGTTTCCATTTCCAGCTGGGGCCTGAGTCTGTCTTCCTGCTAAGAACAATATGAAAAATTGCTCCTTTTTGCTGGTGCTGGATCAGATGGGCCTCCCTGGTGCCACACTTATTTGGTGAGGGCATCTTCTAGTGACTGAATTCTTAAACGGAATGGGAGGGTTGGGAGAAAAAAATTGGTTGTAGCCAAAGGTTTGTGAAGGTGCAATGGAAGAATATTAATTCAAATGTTAAAAGCCCTGTGTAGCTTCTGGCAATGCTTACTAAGGTTGCATGCACAAATTCACACACAGTGGCCTTGGTTTTGAGCATGCAACATGTGCACTTGCACTGTGCATGTCATCATACCACACACCACCAGCAAATGCTACTTGAAACACTTTAGCTCAGTTTCAAGACTCTGGTATGTTTTTTATTGCATGTGTGAAAGTTTTCTGCTCTTATGTAGACGTAACTTAATTATGGCTTAATTATGGAAACAAACTCCTAGTGTCTTCTGAACACAACTCTCAGCACACAACTATCAAATTGCCATGCCTTTGAATTGCCTTGTGTTAAGATGTTTGGTTTTAGAAACTGCTATCTGAAAGCCCAGAGAGTTTCATAAAAAATGGGATAAAACATTCTGACTTGGTATTTGGACAGATTATCTAACAGTGTCTGAAATGGTCCTGCATAGACTTCTCTCTTTTTGCATTATGTGTTCATATGTCAGCCCTGATAACTATACATTTAAAACAATGATCAATTCTAAAGAATAGTAAAGATGTTCTATGTCTAGCAGCATTAAATATTCAGCCAAACTTCAACTTTTTCTGTAAAAATAAGCAAGGACATCTATCTCATCAGTAGGCAGCTCTGTTAATTGCATACTATATGCTAAAATGATAATGTATGTGTATATATGATATTTATTAAAGTATTTTTTGTGATTTATTATCAGTAAGTGTTTGATTTGTCCAAATATTTTTACACACACACACACACACACACACACACACCCAGGGTCCCAGGGTCACAAAAGCTTCTTGGCTGTAAAGACATTTCAAGCAGGAAAAGCTTGAGAAGCTGTGATGGACTGTGGTAGTCGCTGAGCTCAGTGACTGCTGGCAGGACTGCTCAGCTAGGCATACAGTCACCAAGAACACACTCTCCCCTTCCAGCTTTGACTGCATCTGACAAGAAAGCAGCCCAATTGTTAAGGGTGGTCCAGAAGGCCACCAAGGGCATGCCGTCTGTAAGGTATAGGTGTTTTTCCCTAGCTCCTCACCTTCACCTTGTCAACCCACAGTTGCTGTTATGCCTCCTTCTCTGTTTCCCCAGAATTGATTTCAAGAGACATGCCCCTTGGCCTAGTGTCCAGATATAAGTGAGTTTATACTATTTGAATCTCTCTGCTTCTGGGTTAGCTCACTCATTATGATCATTTCTAGTTCAATCAATTTGTCCACAAATTTCGGAAATTCCTTGTTTTTAATAGCTAGCATCATATTCAAGGGGAGGAGGTCCCCATCAGTCACAGTCATAGGGAAGGGGAATGGGGTGAAAGCAGGAGTGATGGAGGAATGGGAGGATGCACGGGATGGGATAGCAATTGAGATGTAACATGAATGATTTTATTTTCAGAAAAAAAAAAAGAATTGATTTCAGAACTTAAATGCTCTGCTTAGTTCTGTCATTTGGGCGTCGTTGGCTTCTATTTAAATACAAACACATTTTTAGAAACAGAGGAACAGGGAAAAATGCAAATGGATTCACCTGCTGCCCTTTACAAAACTCACCCAATTTATTCAGAATCTTTGGCAAGAGGAGAGGCTCGTCTGTTTCAGTTTCTCATTCTCTCTGGGATGCTAATTGTTTTTCTTTCGATAGTCTTGTTGTTTTGGCCCGAAGTCTAAAACCTGGCCTGCTGAGCTGTGTGTGTCTCATTTGTAAATCAGTTGACATCTGCTTTGAGTTTTATCATCTATAATTTTCTTTCAGGATCGCTTCACTTGTTCATTTTCTCTTTAATTGTAAGAATCAGGTTTTTGTCTTTGCTTTACACAAAGGTAGAGACCTTTCTGCTCTTGGGGGGCACGGACTCAAATGAGTAAAATCGCATGGTTACAAGGAAGGCTATTCAGGGAAAAGATGTTGGGGGAGAAGCCTTAGCAACCATCCTAGAGAGGATGAGCCCTGGATACAAAAGGCTAGCTGTCCACACCACACGTCTGAAGTTCCCACTGAATAATTACAATCTGTTAGAAGAAGATTGACAGGGAGGCTTGAACTGGGAGAAATGTTTTGAATTGAGAGAGGTTGATGTGACGGCCATATGTGGGATGAATGCTGACCTTTTTGTTTCTTTATACACACACACCAGCGCCTCCCCCCCCCACCCCAATTGCTGGAGAATGAAAGCAGAGCCTCACAAGCAAGGCAAAGTTTATGCTACTGAGCTATATCCATATGCCATTTTCTTTCCCTCCATCCTTCTATCCCTCCCTCCCTCCCTCCTTTCATCCTTCCTTTCTTTTCTTCTTTTTCTCCCTTCCTCCCTCCTCACTTCCCTTATTTCCTTCTCTTTTTCATTTTACCTCAAAAATTGCTAATAGGACTAGGGATTATTTATCAAAGATTAATTTCACTGTTAAAATATTGGGTGTGACAGCCTTGTAACTTCTCCTCATTTTATTTATTACTTTCATAAACACAAGCTTAGAAATGTTTGTAGGCAACATGTCCCCTGGCCAGGGCACATGTGTGAGCTTTTCTTCTGGCAAGTGTGTCCATAATGGTGGGAAGAAGACACGAGCAGGTTGGCTGTGCACACACTATAAAAATTTTCTTAATTATCAGCTGCAGAGACTCTAAGCTACACTTTGAAACTCTATTATGAATCTTACCTGACTGTGGTTTTGGGGTTTCATATATATTATTGAATGCTACTATCTCGAATACTATTTTTGAAATACACACACACACACACACACACACACACACACACACACACACACA
>OU015751.1:100759019-100771654 GCA_907169655.1 Acomys percivali
CACACACACACACACACACACACACACACACACACACACACACACACTTTCTTTTGTAACAAAATACCTGGCAAGAGGCAACTTAAGGGAAAGGTTTATTTGAGCTTACAGCTCAAGGGGATCAGTCCATATATTTGAATAGAGACTGACATTGCATTAGCAGTCTGAAAATAGAAAAATGACAGGAATTGGGACAAGGCTAAGAATGTAAAAGCCTGCCCCTAGGAACCTACCTCCTCCAGCTACGTCTCACTTAGCAACCCCTCCCCCCACTTAGTAGAGGGCTATGTTAATCAATGTTTTCTAGAGGAACAGACCTTAGAGAATGGATCTATAGATCTATCTACACCTATATCTACATCTACCTCTGTCTCTATCTCCAACTTCCCACCTCAAAAGATCTGGATTAAAGGTTTATTCCCCACATCAAAGATCTGGATTAGAATTTAATCTTCCCACTTCAAATGATTTAATTAACAAAAATTTCCTCCCGGGTATGTCCAGGCATTTGAGTTTTTGTTAATATCATACGTAGTCAAGTTGACAACTGAGAATAGCAATCACAAGTCCGTCCCTTGTCAACTTGACACACAATATATCCTTACTTCCTGTTTAATTTCCAAATGAAAACAATAACCATGTCATAATTAAATCTAACATGATATAACTATCCCACGCACAATCACAAACACATGTATTTAATCAGGTCATAATTATGCCTAATATGATATAATTATCCTCTTACAACCACAAATGTATTACATTTAGAATAGGTGGCAATTTCCCTTGAGGGACATTCTTTTAGTATCTCTTCTTAAATATGATAGCCATTCATAATCTCTTAATTGATGCTATATCACATATTAAAACATTTCAGTAAAGAAAACAACTATCTGTACAAACACATTCTTAACAAAATACAACAGAAACACTCATGTCATTTATAATTCTGTTTTTTTTTCAACTGGTCATATGACCTCAGCTAATATTTACAACTACCTTGCTCTACTATCCATTCTGTATTTCCTCCTCCTTCAGCAAGCACCTCAGCTAGCTGTGGTTCTTTTACTGGAAGAGTGACCCATACTTCCTTTCCTGATATGTTTGTAACCTTTTTCATCCTCCTGGATTAGGCTGCTGTAGTTTCCCATTGACTTTAATAACAGGTCATGGTAGCAGCAAGAGATGCCCAACAGGATCTCCTACACTCCAGACTCAATCTTTCTTACCTCCATGTGGAAAAGCAATCCAATTTCCCCATATGGATCAATCACCCCTCCTAATACTGTTATTCCTTTTCTTAGCCTGTTGACTTTAGGGCAGCAGAATGCAAAGTGGCCAGGGGGACTTCTGAGTTTCCAGTTCAATGGATGTTTGTTGTGGATGCTGGTAGGAGTGCTCCCCTCTCTAGAACCAAGACTTTGAGGCCAGCAGAATATAAGGTCATGGGATAAGTAAGCAAAAATTTTTCCTAGGGAGCCACTAGGGGTGATAGTGAGTGAAGTGATTACCCTTTCCACCCCATGGATTCCTGGAGCCATAGATTCTGGCTACAGGGGAAACTATACCATATATTAGATACTTATTCAAAGCATATAGTACCTTCTGGCACACCTAGTTGGCACAGTAGCCTTCATAGGGCCATTCCATCTTTCTATCTGGCCAGCTACTACAGGATGGTTGGGAGCACAGTTAGACCAGCAGTGTCTGGGCTCAGTGTCTCACTTCTCCATCTATGAACTGAGATTCTTGATTAGATGCAATATCATGTGGAAAACCATGATGGTGGGATAAGGCATTCTGTGAGTTCATGTATGGTGGTTTTAGCAGAAGCATTGCATCCAGAAAAGGCAAATCTAGAAACAGGATAAGTATCTACTCTAGTAAGAACAAAATGTTGTCCTTTCTACAAAGGAAGTTGTCCAATGCAGTCATCCTGCCAACAGGTTGCTGGCTGGTCATCCTGGGGAAGGAATGGTGCAAAAGTGGGGCTCAGTATTTACTTCTGCTATTGGCAGATCTGGCACTCAACAGCAGTTGGAGCCAGGTCAGCCTTGCTGAGTGGAAGTACATGTTCTTGAGCCCACACATAATTTCCATCTCTGCGACCATGGCCACTTTGTTCATGGGCCCATTGGACAATGACATGAGTGGATGAAGAAGAGTTGACTGTCCACTGAATGGGTCATTATGTCTACTTGATTATTGAACTCTTCCTTAGTGGAAGTGGCCTTTTGATGAGCACAAATACCTTCACATCCTTTGCTCATGTGGAGAGATCTATCCACATGCTTATACCCTAGATGCCTTTCTCACCAGTTTTCCAGTCATGCTCTTTCCAAGTCCCTGACCATCCAGCCAATCCATTGGCTACAGCCCATGAATCACGTCTGGACATTTCTCTTTCCAAACAAATATATGAACATGTGTACAGCCCGAAGTTCTTCCCACTGTGAAGATTTCCCTTTGCTGATGTCCCATAAGGGGGCTGTGATGCTGCAGCTGTCCATATCTGGATGGTTCCTACAAAATGTGCAAAGCCAACAACAAACCAGGTCCATCCTAGTCCTCTCTTCCTCACGCAACTGATAATATGGAATACTCCATGAGGCTATAGGTGCATGCTTGGCAGCAAATGCATCATAATAGGGGGAGAAAGCAGAAACCATAGGCAATTTGCCTAAAATCTTCATATAACTTTCTTGTGCCTTCAGGATCTGCTTAGACTAGAGCAGGTATATACCACTTCCATTTGTTAATAGATTGTTGCTGTGCACATCCTACTTTATGTCTTGGTGGGTCAGATAACACCTAGTTCTTGATGGGCAGCTCAGGTTACTCATTGTCAAATGTTCAGTTTCCACTGAGGCCCAATAGCAGACAAAGAGCTGTTTCTCAACGGGAGAATAGTTGTCTGCAAATGCTGGTAGAGCCTTAGTTACAAATTCCAAAGTTCTTTTTTGCAATTCACCTACAGGAACCTGTCAAAGGCTCCAAACAGCATCTCCATTTGCCACTGACACCTCAAGTACACAAGGTCACATGCTGGATCATATGGTCTAAGAGTAGAGAGCCTTCTCCTATTCCAAGCCCCACATAAACTAGCAGCTCTCTGAGTCACTTGGTATATGGGTGGGAGTAATACACCCAAATAAGGAATGTGCTATCTCTAGACTCCAAATAGACCCACTAAATGGTGTGTGTGTGTGTGTGTGTGTGTGTGTGTGTTAGTAATAGGAAGGGCCAGGTGCAATAATTTATCTTTCATCTTAGAAAGAATATGTCTGCATGTCCCACATCACAAGACTCCTAAGATTTTCACTGCAGCAGAAGGCCCTTGAGTTTTGGTTGAATTTATTTCTCATGCTCTGATGCATATATATGTTATCAACAACTCCAAGACTGCTACCTCCTCACTTGGTCCAATCAGTATAATGTTATCAATGCAGTGAACCAATGTGATATTTTGTGGAAGAGACAGATGATCAAGATCCCTTCTAACTAAGTTATGACAGGGGGCTGGAGGGTTAATGTATCCTTGAGGTAAAACTGTGAAGGTGTACTGCTGGTCTCACCAACTGAAAGCAAATTGCTTATGGTGGTCTTTACGGACAGGCACCAAGATAAAGTAATTTTCTAAATCAATAGCTGCTAGCCATGTATCAGGAGATGGCTGATCTCCTGGTATGGATATCACATCTGGTACAACTGGTCACTACTTGATTGACTTTTCAATACTTAACTGTCATTCTCTATGATCCATCTGTCTTCTGCACTAGTCAGATAGGAGAGTTAGAGGGAGATGTTGTAGGAACCACCACCTATGCATCTTTCATGTCTTTGATGGTGACACTAATCTCTACAATTCCTCTAGGAATTTGATACTATTTTTAATCTACTATTTTAGAGGCAACTCTAAAGGCTTCTATGACTTTCCAACCATACTAGTCCTTGCTGCACAGGCTAAGGAGCCAATGTGAGAATTCTGCCAATTTCTAAGAATATCTATCCCATTTATACATTCCGGGATTGGGGAAATAGCCACGGGATAAGTTTTGGGGACCTACTAAACCTACTGTGACTTGGACATCCCCACAAATTGCATCAATCCCCTGACATCATAAGATCCTACTTTAATTAGAGGGCTTCAATGTTTTGTGGGATCTTCTGGAATCAGAGTGAGTTCAGAACCAGGATCTGATAGAGCCTGGGAAGTCTGATTGTTTCCTTCCCTTAGTGTACTGTTACCCTTGTAAAAGACTCTAGGTCCTGTAACAGGGCTCCAGGCCCTGAGACCTTAGCAATATTGACTCCATGATGAAAGTGCCATTCAGGCTAGAATACTCAGCATGTAGTAGACTGCACTACCTACTGAAATGAAAACAAAAGCCTAATCCATCAAAGGCCATAGTTCTGGGAAAGTCTCAAAATGCACTAACTTTGTTTTTTAGCTTTAGTTCCTCTTCTGGCTAACTGATCTTATTAACTGAAATATGTCAACCCAGTAATTGTTGTTGTTGTTGTTGTTGTTGTTTTTCTTTTTCTTAAAAGCTCATCCTGAGAAAGAGCTCAATGCTATGCTGGGATCCCAAGCACCCAGATAATTGCTGGCCAGTTCATAAAGACTTCCTATTGGGTTAAACTCTCATCAAACTAGTCTTCTCTGGTAAATAACCCACAACATATCCCTCTGGGGTAGTACTGGGGAAAGGCTAACAGTAAAACTTTTAGGGATTTTATCAAGGTCCTTCCTCCAGGGGAACTGTCTCTTTATTTAAGGGGTTCTGGTCTGAAAACTGCATCATTTGGAAACTGATTCCTGGTCTGGGACTCCCTTTTGTCAAGATCCAAAGTGGCTTTTCTTTCATTAGTTTGAGAACTTTTCCACGTATATAGATGACACAAAAGTGTGTGGTTTTATTTAGATCAAATAAAATTTTCAGTAGGTTTCTTATCTCTTTCATGTCTGGAAACACCAGGATTGATTAGCCAGTACCAAAGGTCCATGTGAGTCACGCCACCATAAAATTCACTTTACCCGCGCTGACCATCACGGGTCAGGCCATTATGAGTATTACTTTGTCTGTGCTGCCCATTATGATAACGGCATTTAATTCATCCAACTGAGGAGAAGCATCTCCAGTCCTAAGGTCTGGCACAATAAATAAAGGTGACAACAAAGTTCTTCAAATATGCTGGTACCCCTCTCACCATTTTATATTTTATAGGATTAGTGAAGGGCATGTCTTCTGGGCCTTCCCATTATGGAGGATGTGTTTTACACAGCATATCCACTCTAGCATTGTGGTTTCCCTGAGCCTTAAAAATCCCTTCATCAACACTAAGTCAAGGGATATCAGGCATCTCTGACTCTTTTTCAATAGGCCATCCTTTGACAAATGCTTCAGCCAAATATCCAAAGACATTTTTTTCACTCTTAACTGTGTGAGCTTCCATAATACAACCCAAAATCCCCACTCATTGGACCCATGTCAATAAAATCAGCCTGATCCAGTTTTATGTTTCTTCCACCATTATCCCACACCCTTAAAATCCATTCCCACAAATATCCCCCAGGCTTCTGCTTGAATGAATTAGCAAACTCGTTAAGCTCTTTAGTGTTGTAACACACATGCTCATGGACTACACTTTCCTGCTTATCCTTCAGTCAGGTCTAGAAGGAAGTATTAGTAGGCCCTAGCTGACAGTAGTGTCTTGCCTGCCGTTTCTTTCAGAGAAAGTCACTGCTGGTTTAGCTGACAAAGAAGGGTTATTTTCCTCAGTCAAACTTGGTTACAGCAACATTTCAAGAGGTGAAGGTAGGAGTCCATCTTCTGCTGAGTGTGAAGTGACTACTTCCTCGGGTGAGATAAACCCTTGAGAATGTGAGGGTTCAAAGTTTTCAGCTTCCATAGGGTCCTCTCACATATCCCCATCCCAACATACAGGATCCCATCCTTTACCAATTGATGCCATGGTATTGACTGCCAACACCTTCTGAAGCTGGGACTTGAATTTTTTCTGTAATTCAGCTAACCATATAATGAGAGCTCAGGTCATTTTTATACAACTTGATCTCTGTGGCTGCTGGAGAAAAGATTCTCTTACAGGGAACACTGAGAAGCTTTTATGCTGTCCATGCACCTGGAGCCAGTCAACTTTGTAATGAGTTCATTGCCCTTTGCCATATTCTGAGATGGTAGACATTGGTTAATTTGATCAAGGAATTCATTCTTTTCCTTTGTCAATTTATCCAAAGATGCTTGGACCACTGTCCAGCATCATCACTTTCCTTAGTTTTCCATAAACAGTCAAAATTTTATATACAGAGCCACCAAAACAGTTTCCTCTCACAATTGGTGAATCAGGAAAATAAAATGCATTTGTTTCAAGTTTGTAAAACAGTTCACACCATGGGCTTTCAGTCACTATAGGTGTTGACAAATTAGAAAGCCTGTTCCAGGTACTTAAACTATTCATCCTTGTATCTCTGTTGCTCTCAAACCAGTTATGGTAACAAGTCTCTATTAGTCAGGATTTTTACAGCAACAAAACTTATAGAATGGATCTCTCTATCATTTAAATCTGTATTTATAAAGGAGATTTATTAGAATGATTTACAAGCTATAGTTTAGCCAATCCATTAAAAGCTGTCTATGAACAGAATTTCCAAGAATCCAGTAGTTGTTCAGTCCATAAGGCTGGATGTTTTAGCCAGTTTTCAGTATTTGATGGAATTCTGCAGAAGTAGATTCTAATGCCACTGAAAGAATGGATTTAGTAGCAAGAATGAGAGCAAGCAGAAAAAGAGAGAGTGAGCTTCCAGTCTACCATGTCCTTTATATAGGCTGCCATCAGAAGGCATGGTTTAGATTGCCATATCAAAGATTCTCATATCAAAGATCTGGATTAGAAGTAGAGCTTTTGGTTTCAAATGATTTAATTAAGAAAAAAATTCTGTCCTGCCAGGACTCTTGGGGCACATCCAGCAGCAGTGAGCTTTGGTCTGTTGCCCAAGATCCATTGTCAGGCCTATATTTCTGTCTGCCTTTTTGAGGAGACCTGCATGGCCCCAGGAACATTCAGGTCTACCTGGGGCACAGCCATCAAAGATGAGCAGCATGCTGTTCCATGAGCTCTATTGTGAACCTCATGGGCCTCCCCAAGGAAGAGTCCTGCCAGTATCAGGAACATCTAGCCCAAACCAGGAATAACCAGATGGCTAAAAGACAAGAGGCAGGGCAACATGGTACCACCGAAGTCCAGCTATCCTACTACAACAAGCCTTGAATATCCTCACACAGCTAAAGCACAAAAAGATGACCTTAAATCCAATCTTATTAAGATAATAGAGGACGCCCTTAAAGAGGAAATGAATAAATTCCTTAAAGAAATACAGGAAGCGGAGCAGTGGTATATGCCTGTAATTCCAGCACTTGGGAAGACAGAGGCAGGTGGATCTCTGTGAGTTTGAGGCCAGCCTGGTCTACAAAGTGAGTTCAGGACAGCCAAAGCTCGACAAAGAAACCCTGTCTTGACAAAAAAGAAAAAAGAAAAAACCAGAAAGAAAAGGAAGAAAGAGAAAGAAATATAAGAAAATACAACCAAATAGGTGAAGGAAATAAATAAAACTGTTTAAGACCTGAAAACATAAATAGATGAAGAAAGAAACAAAGAAAGAGAAAGAAAACACAACCTGAGAGAATACTGGAGGTGGAAAACTGGGGAAAAGAACAGGAACTACAGACACCAACAACCAACAGAATACAAGAGATGGAAGACAGAATCTCAGGCACAGAAGATACAAGTGAAGAAATTGATACATTAGCCAAAGAATATGTTAAATCCAAAAAGTTCCTGGCCCAAAACATCCAAGAAACTTGGGACATTATGAAAAGACCAAATCTAAGTATAATAGGAATAGAAGACAGAGAAGACTCCCAGCTCCAAGGCTCAGAAAATATTTTAAAAAAAAATCATAGAAGAAAATTTCTGTAACCTAAAGGAAGAGATAAACATACAAGAAGCTTAAAGAACACCAAATAGATTGGACCAGGAAAGAAAATCCTCCCATCACTTAATAACCAAATACATAAAAAAGAAAGAATATTAAAAGCTGCAAAGGAAAAAGGCCAAGTGAAATATAAAGGCAGACCTGTGAGAATTACAACTGACTTCTCAACAGAGACTCTAAGATCCAAAAAAGCCTGGGCAGATGCCATGCAAACTCTAAAAGACCACAGCCCACACTTCTATACCCAGCAAAACTTTTAATCACCATAGATGAAGAAAACAAGATATTCCATGACAAAACCAAATTCAAACAAATCCAGCCCTACAGAATACATTAGAAGGGAAACTCCAACAGAGGGAGGTGAAATATACCCAAAAAAACCCACAGGAAATAAATAACTCCACCCAGAAAAACCAAAATAATGGGAGTATGTGCGCGCGAGCGCGCGCGCGCGCGCACACACACACACACACACACACACACACACTCACTCACTCACTCAGCATTAACATCAAATTAACAGGAATTAACAGTCATTGGTCATTAATATCTCTCAACATTATTGGACTCAGTTTCTCAATAAAAAGACACAGACTGAAAGAATGGATGTGAAAACAGTTTCTATCATTCTGCTGCATACAAGAAACATACCTCAGCAACAAAGATAGACATTATCTTAGAGTAAAGGTCTGGAAAAAGGTTTTCCAAGCAAACAAATCCATAAAGCAAGCTAGAGTAGCCATTCTAGTATTTAACAAAATAGGCTTTCAACCAAAATTAATCAGGAGAGATGAGTAAGGACACTTCATACTCAAGAAAGAAAAATTGCACCAAGATGACAAGATGACATCTCAATTCTGAACATGTGTACCCCAAATGCAAAGGAACCCACATTCATAAAAGAAATATTACTACAGATTTATTTATAATAGCCATAAACTGGAAACAACTTAGATGGTCCTTAACCAAAGAAAGGGTAAAGGAAATGTGGTACACTTACAGAATGGAATATTACTCAAATATTAAAAACAAGGAAATCATGAAATTTGAAGGAAAATAGATAAAACTAGAAAATATTATCCTGAATGAGGTGATCCAGACCCAGAAAGACATGCATGCCGTATAATCAACTTTTAAGTTGTTATTAGCCATAAAGCACAGCATAATCATGATACAGACCCAAAGAAGTCAAGTCATAAAGTACAACATAAAAAAAAGAAAAGAAGCTAAGTAACAAGGAAGAATCTCAGAAGAGGAAATGAAATAGACATTGGAGGTGGAGGGAGGGAGGGAACAGAGGTGTGGAGGGGGAAAGAGGGCTGGGAAAGTGGATGGAATTCAGTGGAGGTACAGCTTTGCAATGAGTAGGAAACCTGGAACAGGGCAGGCTCCTAGGAGTCTATGAGGGTGACTCTAGCTGAGCAGTGGGGTGAGTGGATATGGAGCCTGAAGTAGCCACCTCCTGTAGGCAGGTGGGACTTCCAGTGGAGGGTGGGGGACTCCAACCCATGTGCAAAACTTTTGACACCAAGTTTCTTCACATACAAGATGTACAGGCATAAAGATGTAACAGAGATAGAGAGAATGGCCAGTGAATGACTGGCTCAACTTGAGACCCATCCCATGGGAGAGAGCCAATCCCTGACACTATTAGTTATACACTGCTGTATTATTTGCAGATAGAAGCCTAACATAACTGGCTTCTGATAGGCTTCATCCATCAGCTGATGGAAATAGATGAGGGGCTCCACAACCAAACATAAGGCCGAGTCTTGTGGAAGAGTATGGGAGAAGGATTGAGGGAGCTGGAGGGGTCAAGGACTCCACAAGAACACCTACAGAGTCAACTAACCTAGGCCCATGGGTGCTCACATAGACTGAACCACAAACTAAAGAGCATGCATGGGCTGGACCTAGGCCCCTTACAGATATGTAGCAGATGTGCAGCTTGGCCTGCATGTAGATTTCCTAACATTTGGAGCAGGATCTCTCTCTGACACTGTTGCCTGTCTTTGGATCCCTGTCTGGCGTCAGTGGGAGAGGATGCACCTAGTCCTGCTGTGACTTGGTGTGCCAGGGTGAATTGATATCCATGGAGGGCCTCCCATTCTCTCTAGGGGAGAGAGCTGAGGGAGAGGGGATGTGATCAGGATATAAAGTGAATAAATAAATAATAAATGAAAAAGAAACAAGAAAAAAATTCTTCATACTTGTACCCAGTCATTTGAATTTTAGTTAATTCCAGATATAGTCAAGTTGACAGCCAAAAATGGTCATTACAGGGACCAACTCTTCAAACACATGAGGCCATGGCAGATATTTTACATCCAAATCCTAACACACCGGGGTGCTAGAACTAGTCCTTCATGGATCTCCAGGGTTACTGTAACACTATCCATAGTTTTGCTGAAAGTGGAAAGTTTACTTTGCTCTTTTCTCCAGATAACATTTACCAACTAGTTCAAACACAATAACCACAGGCTGTTTGTCAACATTATCTCAAGTAAAAAAGTATTCCTCAAAAAAGTTAGTCAGATGATCTGGTAAACCTAAGTCGCTTTCCTAAGTTAACTTCTGTATTTCTGTATTTAAATATGCATTAGAAAACTTGAGCCAATACATAGTTCCCAGTAACCACACTGAATATTAAAAACATTCAGGATCGAGATTTAATAAAACCACTCATTACGGTTTCATCAAGCTAAGTTAGTCCTTGTCAGGGTGGGCATGGAGACTAGAAAGTCAATAGAGTGATGTTTGCTACCAAGGAACCTTTGGAGACTGTCTGGAGATATTTTTGGTTATCATAATTGAGGAGATAGCAGGGTAGAATGGCAGAATCTAGTGGGGGAAAGGCCAGAGATGCTGTCAAACATCACATAACACACAGGATAGCCCCCAGCAAAGGGTCATCTAGCCCAAAGCGTCAATGGTGTCAGGCAGAGAAATCCCTAGTTAAGTGAAAACTGGGTTTTCCCCTGGTCCCATAACTGTCAATGCAATCTGGTGCCACTGTCCTGATTTGTGGTAATCACTAGAGGTTTGCAAACTATTGCTTTGTGCTATCAGTGCCAATGTTAACCCAGCAGACACAGTAAACAATGCCTTATAACCACTGCATTATTGTGAAGGTAACTCTAGCATCACAGGTCCCTTGAAGAGTCCTAGGGAGTCACAGGTCACACAGAGAATTGATGAAGTAGAGTCATGCTTGGCAACATCCGTAGGGAACAGATAGGAAATATTTTTAACCTAGTGAGTCATATGGACTGTGTTTTTGAAAAACAGTTGTCAACAGTACTGCCTGGCTGAGCATGACTGGATTTGGTTACAGGCAAGGATTTGCTGACCTCTGAACTGGATTACGTATTGGCCAAATTGCATTGGTGTTTATTTGTAATCAGCGTTACTATTTAGTTTTAAATATATGTGTGATAATTCTATCTCATAAATCTTTTCTGTTATCCCTAATCAATATAACAGAAGAATAAGAAAATGACAAAACAAAACAACAACAACAACAACAACAAAACGGGATAGCCTGGTTACAAGGATAGTTTTCCTATAGTAACAATTCAGTATATGCCAGGCAATTGACACATTTACCCTTAGTCCTCATAAGATTATAAAATGGTTTATCAAAACGAAGGTACTGGTACCAAAAGGACAATAAAGAGTAAAGTTACATAGGTAAAGAGTCACAAGTTGGGTAAAACCGATACTGAACTGAGGGCTGTCTGATTCCAGAGTTTGAATGTTTTCGGTTTCCAGGCTTAACGACAGCCAAGTTAGTATAGTCTTCCTCATTACTACCTTTCTTTCCTTCCTGTGTTCATAGCAAGCTTTGCCGGGCAATCACAGCATCCTTTCCCACTGGACCTACAAGCTTCTGAGACCCATTCTCAACACTCCTCTTGTGTAATGGAGTCATCTAGAACACCATGAGGATGAATGGAATGTGCAGGAAGCTCCCATTTTCCAATTCCTATTTAATTTCATTGAAATGGGCAGGATCCATGTTTAAATGTTTCAGATAATTCTACTGGGAGGCCAGGATTGAAAACCATTAGTCTATGTCAGGTTTTACAGCTCTGAAATTTTGAGAATTTGCTGATATTGCAAACGTGGATTTGGCTTCAAAATGCTCGTTTTCCTTGTCTCTAACTTTTCTCAATGTCTAAAAGAATAATAAAAATAATATACTTGGTTGACTGAAAAATATTTTATTCACCACATGTTTGGTATCTATTATTACTTATTTAAACATTATCTGTTTTCAGAGATCAATTTTTTGAGAGGCCCCCCAGCGAGGACCATTAGATTGTATTGTTGTCAGTGGAATTTTGCCAGGTGATCCCAAATCCTGCTTAGGAGTGCTTAGAGGCCTGAGGGTGACCCGGTGCTTAGCTTTTAAGGATAGTGCCACCTGGCATGTCTTTAGCAGAGCAGGAATTAGCTAACCTCACACCAAGAGTTGGAAGAGTTTGTTTCAGATCCTTTTTTCATCCCAGTTCTTTGGCTCTGAAAGTCCAATTCTTTCTGTTTGCCCCCAAGAATTTTCAGGTTTTTTTCTTTTTCTTTCTTTCTTTCTTTCTTTCTTTCTTTCTTTCTTTCTTTCTTT
>OU015751.1:100771664-100792268 GCA_907169655.1 Acomys percivali
TTTCTTTCTTTCTTTCTTTCTTTCTTTCTTTCTTTCTTTCTTTCTTTCTTTCTTGTGTGTGAAAAACATGTTTCTATGTGTAACCATGGCTGTACTGGAACTCATACTGTAAACCAGGCTTGCCTGGAACTTCGAGATTCACCCTCCTCTCCCTCCCGAGTGCTGGGATTAAAGGTGTGCGCCACCATCGCCTGATTAGTTTTTCAGGTTTTAACACTAAGATTTCCTTGCCATGGTAGATGTATTTCTGTAGCTCATATGCTACACATCACCCAGAGGCCCATACTGAAGACGTAGTCCCCAAGAGTGGCACCAGGGGGAAGTGTGGACCCTTTTGGCAGTGGGACTTACTAGACACTACAGTGAACCTGCTGAGGGGAGAAGAGATTTTGGTCTATTTATCTTTCTCTTTGTTCCTTGGCACATTACGTAAAAGCTGCTTTGCTCTGCTATCCTCTACTGATGTGATGTTCTGCCTAACCACAGGCCCCAAGCACTGGAGACAATTGGTGAGAGACTTGACCCTCAAAACTGTGAGCAAAAAAGTAACCTTTTTCTCTTTGTAAACTAACCATTTTAAGTGTTTTGTTTGAGTTGTGGAAAGCTAACTCTGGTTATGAGCAAATAAGGACACCTGATAATTTGTTAGTTTTATGGCTAATAGGAGTAATGGAGAAAAGGCTTTGTTAATTATTATTGTTATTAGTATTGGCAGGTTCTCACTATGTAAACCTGGCTAGCCTAGAACTCACTATGTAGACCAGGCTGCCCTTGAACTCACAGATCCATGTACTTCTCCAGGAAAGTGTTTGGATTAAAGGAGTGGGCCAAGCAAAGGTTTATTTTGACTCAGTTTTAGAACTTGTAGTTCATCCAAAAAAGGAAAAGCCTGATCATTTGAGAAAAGATGCAGCTAGGAACTGTCAAATCACAGTTGTGGACAGAAGCAAAGAGCGCAGGCCAGACCCGTGACCAGGCACAAGTGTCAGAGGCCCACCCTACCGCCCTCCCCCCACCAGCTAGTCCCTATCTCCTAAGCCTCCACCATTTTCAAAATAGTACCACTAGCTGGGCAAACATGCGACCATGGTGGATACTTCAAACTCACAAACTAAACTGTCATCTGACTCTGGAGAAATAGAAAAGCACGTTGGCTCAGTAGATTTTAAAAAGGTGTATTTTTTTAATAGATTCATTGAGAATTTATACATTCATATGATGTAGTTTGAACATATCCATGCCCCACTTCTTTCTCTGACTTGTCCCAGATCCATTCTTCCCTCCCAGTTCTGTGTTTTCTTTTTTTAACAACCCACAGAAAATAATTTGTGCTGCACAAATACTCCTGTGTGAGGCTATTTGCCGAAGCAGGACCGACCAACCTATCAGGGACCTCATCCTCAAAAGCCATCAGCTTGGGGTGGAGGCTTGTGAGCTCAGTGAGGTTTTCTTAACAGAATTCATCACAGATGCAATAATGATGCATCATGTTATATACCCCTTTCTTTTCACATGTATATGCATGTATGTAATACATATATGTTATATGTATCATAGATGTTTATGTACGTATCATACTCATTCTTTGAAGTCACCACACATGCTGAGTTGGAGAACAATAAAGTATATCTTGCAGAGAAACAGAGGGTTGGGCTCCTATAAGCTTCTGACTAGTAGCATTTTTTGTCAACTGATCAATACATAAGCTTATTTTGTGTGTATTTTTTCCTAAAGACAACATTTTCTTTTTATTGGTATATGTGTGTGGTTAAAAACATGTGTTTCATAATAAGAACAGATTATTTAATACATACCATTGATTCTTAAAATTGAACTCATAGCCAACAGCTGTGTAACTTATGCCAGAATTATTTTTATCTAACATTTGGATCTTCTCTAAAAGGTCTATCACAGCCCTTTCTCACTTAGGGACGCTAGAGAGCACTTAGCAATATATGTGTGTGATACATATATTGGGAACACACACACACACACACACACACACACACACACACACGAAGATAAGAGAAATGCAGTACTCGGCCATGATAAAAGAACATCTCTTTTGAGTGACGAAAAGCTGGCTCAGCAGTTAAAAGTCCTCACTGTGTTCTTGGAGGGCACCTGACCTAGGCTCCCAATACCCACACCATACAGCTGAGGATCAGCTATAACTCCAGTGCCAGGGGGTCTGATACCCAGCCATCTTGGCTTCCATGGGCACATACCTACACACAGATATGCATGCATATTCATAATTTAAAATCAAATAAGTCTTTTAAAGAGAGTGGCTCTCTTGCATGCAGTAGGATAATTGAAATAAGAATGTCATATTTCTTGATCTTGTCTGAGAAAATTGTTGGCTACTCTGAGAATGTCTATGGATGACCAGGGAGCAACATGGGCATTTATTCAAGGTCACAAAGACATTTTCATGAATGAGTATCTTGAAATTACTGAGGTAGATATAGACTGCAGATAAGTAGACATACAGACAGATAGACAGGAGGTTATGATAGATAAGAAGACAAATTGATTGATGGCCATATTATATCTCTGAAGCTCTTCTAGAAAAAGACATTGCAAACTGTCAGAAGGTGATTTTCTATGAAAGCATCTCAGTCACAGGCAGAGGAATGCAAGAGATGGGTGGGGCATATGTATGCTATGATGTACATTTAGAGGTCAGAAGATGATTTTCAGGAGGCAGTCCTCTTCTTTCCACCATGGGTTCGAGGGACTGACCTCTGATTGTCCCGGGGTCAGGCTTGCCCAGCAAGGACATCTTGCTGGCCCTTGTGGCCATTTATTTAAGGAGTTTTTCCTTTTTTCCATAGATTCGCTGACAACTCAATTAGAAAAAGGCACTTTCTTGTAGGGCAAACCTTGGCTATGAGAAATGCTTCCTCCCCTTCATTTTCCGATACATGCCTATCATGGCCAATTTTATGTGTCAGTTTGATTGGGATAAAGAATAACCAGGTAGCTGGTAAAAGATAGTATTTGACCTGTACATACACATACATGCATATATACCGCACATACATAAGCCACACACACACATACACACACACATACACACACACATACTTCACACACACACACACACATATCACATATTTGTAAGCACATGTATAATCAGTAAAATATATGCCCAATACTGGTGAAGAAAGTAGACATCAAAGGTCTACTAAGAGATGACTCATTTTTAACAGAATAACGAGAGAGCAAGTATCCCGTATCCCCTTCCCAAGTTTTTTGTTCCTGGCAGAATAATATAGAAGGTGAATATAAATCTTAGTTACCTCCCTTGGGTTTCTAATCTTCTAATTTTGAGGCAAATAAATTAAATTTTTTATTTATGGGTGTGTGCATGCCATATCATATGTGTGGAAACACATGACAATGTGTGAGAGTTAGTTTTCTTCTTCTACCATGTGGGCCCTAGGGATCTGATTCAGGTCTTCAGGTTTGGTGAAAGTTCCCTCAACTCTGAGTTGAATCATCAGCATGAAACATTTTTATGCTTAAAGAAGTTCTTCTCTTTTACCCTTCACGCATGTCTTGATGTCCCTATACATTCTCTTGGGGTAATTAAAAGTTTTTCTCTTACTCATTGATAACTAGAAATTACAAGCATTTTAACAGTTTCAAAACCACACAACCAAAGTACAAGAAAGACACTTTCATACCTTTACTATTTAAGAATCAGTTTGCATGATTTCAGGAACATAATTTCTGGAGCACATGACGAGTAATAAATCATGCCTAGCAAAAATGCTGTCTAGACAAAACAGTTTCAAAAATAAACTTCAGCAATAAAAGTTAAGAAATAGCTGATGAAAACAGATGTATCCTTTGTTTTGTATGAATCTCAGATTTTGTCACATGGCAAAAATGAAGGATAAATTGGATTGAGTTCAACTCTGTGCATTTGGCATAAAATACTAAGCAGAATTCCCCCAACGAAGAAAAAAAAAAATCAACAAAGTCTAAGTTTTTCATTTATAAAGCAATTATGGCTTAGAATATTTAGGTCTGGAACTTACTAAGTCTTTCTCAAAAACTTGTTTGAACAAAAATGATTTAGGATTTAAAATAGTAACCAGAGAAGGAAAGGTAGTGCAACTACATGCCTGTGGGATTTGAAAGAATAATATAAGTGTGCAAATTAAGTCTTCATTTTGATTGACTTTTAGAGGGAACAAGACACTGTCTGTCACTAAACAACCTTTTCCAATTTATAATTATTTTTCCTCAAATAGAGCTCAGTGTAGTCCTGTTTCTGCCTTACTCCACCCCACCCCACCCCCACCCCACCCCACCCCCACCCCCCTCCCACCCCACCCCCACCCCACCCCCACCCCACCCCACCCCCACCCTTCCCCCTACTTGTTCTGCCTCTTTTCCTTGCTTTGGTCCCTCCAAATGCTTACTGACCTTAAACCTTAGAGAAGGCCGGCTAACTTGAGCTTCAAAGATAGTGTTCTGATTGGTAACAGATTTAAGCGTTCTATAGCTCAGATTTACTATCTGAAAAACTGGGGGCTTGAGAAATGCAGCCTGTGAAAGACAGACCTTTTGTGTGGAGCCAGAAGGCATTCTACCAGGCCACTTTCTTCTCCCACAGCACAGGGTCCCCTCATGTAAATGACCTCTCACCGATTACCCGGAACAATGGGTCCACTATTTCTTTTGCTTTAATTAAACACATTTTGAAAGACCACTGGGGACACAGCACTGAAAAACTTCTGCTAAAGCCTCAGCCCACCCTTCATCATACAGGGATCTGCTGGGCAAATGAGATGGGAAACAAGAGTGAGGGAAAGCAAATAATTAATGGAAACCATTTGGAGGAAAAGCGGCTGTTGTAGGTCCAGAAAGAAAAACGAAGAAAGAGAGGAAGGAAGGAAAGAAAGAAGAGGAGGAAGCGAGGGAAGGAAGGATAGAGGTAGGAGGGGCCGGGAATGATTGGACTTGAAAAGTATTTATGTCAAAGAAATATGAGGGGTTGTTTTTGTTGTTGTTGTTGTTTTTGTTGTTGTTCATCAAGGAAAGCAACAACAAAATAAAAATTTAACTTAAACTGTATCAGTTACAACAAAACTCTCCACAATTCACTCATCACACAACACGTTCTGTTCATTATATAATTAGAAACGAGGCACCTAATTTTCTTATACTTATTTTTTAAAAAAATCGCCAGACTATCTGACTGGTGATAGTTGGGATGCAACATCTCAAGTACGAGGTAGAAACACTTAGTGAGTACCGTTTTACTACTCACAGAAAAGGAGGAGATGGAAGAGTCACCTTCTTTTCAAATTGTAACCCTGGCATCTAGCCCATCATCCACGCACTTTTGCCTGTTTCCTCTCCTCATAGCAACGGTGTTGTTTTCACTCGGCAAAGCTAATTCCTTCTCGGAAGTAAGCAGGGAATGAAGGAATGGATGAGTGGATGCAGGCAAATAGCAGCTGATCTGGCGGAGCTGTGAAGGTAGCTACAATACACCCTAAGAGGAAAACATTTAAAGCGCTCCTTTCCAAAGCAAACAACCACTTTCCCAATTGCTTTCCACGCATTCCCTTTATGTCAGCGTGTGGGCAGCGCAGTAAAGCTGTTTGGGAAATGCAAAAAGTTCGGAACCAAGATCATGAATGGATGCCACGCTTAATGGCGTCATTTCTCCAAAAGGGAGCAGAGTCGCCTCACTCTACCCAGGGTTCCCACTGCATTTACTGTAGGGGCTCCTAAAACCCATGCCCGTCAGCCTCGCGCTCATCCTCACTTTCCAAGATGGAGGTAAAGTATTGCCTTCAGGAGACATCTGCGCTGTACTGCTTCCTCCGCCACCTCCACCCCTTCAGTATGATCTGTCTTTCCCAGCCATGAGGGAGAGGAGTTTGTGGCTCCTATGTTCTGATTATCTCCTAACAGCCTGTTGAAATATAATTGCTACTTTCATAGTTTTTAACTTTTGAAGGCACGAGACCTTTAAGAGGTGATGCGGCTGTGATGTTCTAGAGCCTGCTCTCATCAATGAAACAGTGATGCTACTATCTGGGAACGGTTCCTTACCAAGAGGACACATTTGACAGCCATATGTACCTTGGACCCTGTTTGCCCTTCCTCTTTAGAATGCTGTAGTAAGAAAGTACTTGTTATGTGCATCTCCCTTGACCTTGGGGTTCTCAGCGCCTGGAATCACCAGTCAACAGATTCTGTTAATTATTAACTAACCAGCTTGTAGTATTCTATTATGCACTAAGGCCACTTATAGGAAAATGTAGTCATCACAGCAAAAGGAGCCGGGAAGTGTTTTAGATGAGGAAAAAGCGACCTGAATGAGAAAGGACAAGCAGCAGAGAATACTGCCTTCCACTGAAGGAAGCTGACCCCAGACACAAAAGTAGAAGGAGCAAGTAAGAGGGGATAAGGAGACACAGGAATGCAGCCTAATCCAGAGATTTACCAGATCAGTCCTATGGAATGCCTTAGTTACTTGCCTTCTTGCTGTTAGAAAATCTCCACAAATACACCATAAAGAAGAGCTTATTTGGGCATACAGTTCCGGGGAAATGTTTCCTCACAGCAGGAAAGCCAGCAAGACCAGACTGGGAGGCAGCTGGTGACATTGCCAGGAAGCAGGCAGTGAGGAACACTTCCTGACTTTGCACTCAGTCGGCTTTCCCTCCTTTACTCAGCCTGAGACCACAGTCTCTGGAAATAACCCACCCCATTTAGGGTGGATCTTCCCTACCTAAGCTAAAGTAGATAACACCTCCTAGACACACCCAGGGCTTGTTTACATGGTGCGCCAAAACCCTTCAAGTTGGTCATCGTGAACATACATTGCAGTGACGGGAGATAGGGAAGGGCGACTCCCCTCACCTCTGTGAATAAACTGTTAACTATCCAACCTGCGGCATCCATGCAGCACTTGGATGGGGAAACCTCCTTGGTGCACATCTATTTGCTAATCCACTATTCTGGAAAATACTGGCTTTCCATTCACCTCAGATTTCTTAAAGACAACTGTTTCATCATTTCACCTATTTCTTACCAAAAAAACAAGCTAATGTGAAGAAATGACTTTCCCTACTGTGACTGTGATTTCTTATATCTTATCTATATGGTCATCCTGGACCATATAATGAGCTATATAGCATGCAAACATTTCATGTGACATCCATCTGTCAGGTGTGTCTTCCTTACAGGCCTTTAGTTCAGACCAGGCAAGCCAGTGCCAGTACTTTAACACACAGTAAAATAAATTCAGGCTTTTTTTTTTTTTTTTTTTGAGAAATAAGGAAGGATGAGATGTAATGCCAGTTCAAATCAAAACAGTATAGCCCCAGATTTGCAGCAGAATGCATCTGCTTTCAGGTGTCCTCCGTCTTTTGAGAGTACGAATCTAGTAACACCCTTTACCTTGCAACACAGTTTGTATGCAAAAGCTGCTTGGAGTTGTGTGAATGCTTCCAGATCTTTCTGGAACTATGATTTACCAAAAAAAACTTTTTTAAAAATCAAAATTAAAACTTCAGCATGAGGGCAACCCTGTTTACGTTCCATGGAGTGGTTAATTACAAATACTATCTTCCATTATACAGAAAGGATGGCAGATTAAGGAATTCTAAAGAGATTATCCAGGAAGGATCAACTCGATACTATTTCCACCACATGGGGGATAGGTACTTCCTAAGAGAACTGAGAAAGCCACACCCTCTGGAAGCACAGGCCAGGACTTTCTTTGACTTTGTACTATCCAGTGTTTTGTTCAGAGCAGGAAGTATGGTAATTGCCCATAAAGTCTTTTGTAAATAACAGGTTCCATGTATTTCAATGTTGTCCAAGATGATAACTCTTTAAAAGGCATTGGTTGCTTACACTGAAACACGTTGTGGGGGTGTGGCTACATCACTTCAGAAAGCATCATTTCCTACTCTCACATTTGTAACTGTTTGTCCTTTCACATACTCGAGAGTTTCTTGGGAGCTGGGGGCACTGGAAGATTCCTTGTTTGCACTATTGACAGAGACAATGGTACTGTTCCCAAACCACCTGGGCAGAGCAGAGTGAGAACACAGCAGTGGTCTGCTGAGTGAGTGCTTTTCACAAGCTGGTTCCAGACCAGCTCCATCCTGACTCAATTCATCCCATCCCCCAAGACAGTGAAACTCTTCAGGGTCCAGAAGATTCAGGGTCTCTCAGCAGCTGGTACTGTTGTCAGCAATGTGCTTCTCTCCGGGATATTTTCCTCCTCTTCCTCCATAGCCTTGTCACCTTAGAAGTCAAATTAACTAGCACTGTCCCAATCCCCCATGTAGGGTTTCTTCTTTCTTTCCTTGTCCAGTTCAAACTTCGAAACAGAAATTCTGAACATAAAATTACGTTCCAGATTTCTGTTTACATCTCTTTTGCCTTATTCCGTATGAACTTCTCTAGGGTAGGGACCACATGTCTCGTGTCTCTTCTTTCAGTGTTTTTATCACCTGCATCAGGACTGGTGCTTACAATCAGGAAGTAAGCAATATCAGCACTTTTATTTAAAAGAATTATACGTATGCATATATGTGTATTTATGTAAACTTGGTTTAAAAAAGTAGACTTTTTAAATCTAGAAGCTAACTGTTTGTTGGTGAAGCTGCCTGCTATACAGTTCTACAAAACCATAATCAGTTGAGAAGGATATTTGTTTTTCTAAAATAGAAATAACTTTTCTTCCTTCCTTTTCATCTTTGCTGGGAATTGAACCCAATTTTGTGCACACTAGGTGATATACGTGTGTGTGTGTGTGTGTGTGTGTGTGTGTGTGTGTGTGTGTATGGATTTTTACACTGTTAGCAGTACACTTACTATTATTAATAACATGAGTAATTTTCATAATATATATATAATATCTTGTCCAGAGGTTAAAAGTCTTGTTGAGTGTTTACCTAGGGTGCCAGCTAGTCTTAGTTGTCAACTACATCAGGAATTGACTAAAACCCAAGTGGCTATGCACATCTATGAGGAATTTTTCTCTTGATTGAATTATTTGAAGTAGAAAGACCCACCCTAAGTCCAAATCTTTTGAGGTGAAAAGATGCGCCGTAAATCTGAACCACACTTTCTGGTTGGAGCCTACATGAAGGATGTGCTAGACGGAAGTGCTTGCTTTTCACCTGCTTGTCTTGCTGCAAGCTCATTCCTTCACCGACATTACAGCCTACTCCTTGGGAATTCCAGCATATACCAAAGACCAGCTGGGACATCCAGCCTTGTGAACTGAACAACTACTCAATTCTTGCACTTTCTATCAGGAGACAGCCATTTTTGGAATAGTTGGACCGTATCCTGTATACATATCCAATCAGTCCTGTTTCTCTACAGAACCCTGACTTAACACCTAGCATGCACAGAGTTGGGTTCCATTCCCAGAAAAAATGAAAAAGAAGGAAGAAAAGTTGATTCTATTTTAGAAAAACAAATGCCCTTTTCAACTGATGGTGGTTTTGTAGATTTGGGCAGCAGGCAGCTGTACCAACCAACAATTCACTTCTATATTTAAAAAGTCTTCTTTTTAACCTAGTTCATTATCCCTGGGGCAGCTGAGGTTCCTGGTTGCAGCTCCTTCCTCTAGCTGAACAATTACAACCCTCAGATTCTTCAGTCTTGCTTTGCATACTGAAGGTGCAGATGGACTGGCCACCTCCACTCTGCAGCTCATTTTACACCAGCCAGGATGAGGACAGTAACATGATTCTTAGTAGTCTTTGTCATTCTTTTCCTTTCCCTCCTGAAACTCTTTCTGTAGGGCTACCGGATGTCGCAGAAATGCAACCTGGGCAAAATGTGGGTCACTTTTCTATTTGAATAGCGTCCATGACTCTGAGCCCAGAGAGGATGTAATAAGCATATTGTGTTGCTTAGCCAGCATTTTCCAGCCAGTTAGAAAAACAAGACAGAGGGCACAGGACTTAACAGCCGTGGTGGCCACGCCTACACTTTGGGGCATGCCACTCGACCCTTCACAGGTGCAGCCTGGTGGTCTGCAGCAGCTAAGGAAAAACAAGTGGCTGTAGCATCCTTCCTCTGGCTATGAGATCACTTCGTCTTTGTGTTTATGCATAGGTCAGCTGCCTCTGAGCTCTGGAATGGACTCAAAATATGGTGGTAGAGCACAAGGCACATGCTGGATCAGCATTCTAAAGGGACCAGGCTTAATGAGTATGTGTCTAGTAAAGAAAAACAGAGTTAGCCCATTGATATGAGACTTAGACAGCTGGAGAGAACCCACAGATTTAAGTTGGCTTCTCAAAAAACAAACAAACAAACAAACAAACAAACAAAACCCAGCTCCTGAAGGAGTCTTTTTTGTGTTTACTAAGATTGGGGAGGAGAGCTAGGATGACTTCAATGCCCTAAAAAATGTGCTGAGACCTTTTGCATGGCCAAGACTCTAATGAGGAAAGAAATGAGAGAGAGAGAGAGAAAAAAAACCCAAAATCCTCTGAAATCTGAACAATGTTCAGTTTTTATCCTCCAGGGACAGGAATGCCACACCATTTTGGATTCACTTTAGCCTCCTTCACATCTTGCTAATGTGAATTTAGAGACAAAATTTGCTGTGAGCGTACTAAATGGTTTCTATAGGTGGGGAGCTGGAACCACCTGCCACTTGTAGAAAGCAGTGTATTTCTAGTGTCCCAAGAACTAAAGACGAAACTCGTGAAATATGCTTTATATTTTTGTTATTCTTACTTTCTGCAGAATGATGAATAGCATTATAGCTATCATACAGTGTTTGTTTGTTCAAAAGAGGGTGAAGGTAATTGGTCTGTCTCCCATCTTTAATAATGCCTATACTGTCTCTGGTGATTTATTCTAATTCTCTTCCCCCATATTTCAACTTGCCCCACATATGTTGTAGGATATTCGATAACACTGTGAGCCCTGAGATTTATTGGAATCTCAGTTTACAGGAAGAATCTCAGCCCTAGCACACACATTTAATACAAGAGCTTTCTGCTCAAATAAAGTCAACCATGGGTCAAGAGGCAGAGGAAGCGACCACTTGACAAGAGTGAACGTACAAAAAACCATAGAGAGTAGCAGAAGTCAAGAGGGCAGACATAGAGGCTCACAGGAAGTAGAGGGGAGAAATATGGAGTTTGAGGAGTTTTCGAGATGGTGTGGAGAAGCAGCTTGCCCTCTTTCTGGGACTTTGGCAGAGGAAGAAGTTCAGCCGGGTACTTTCTCTGCCTCTCTGAGTTAGCAGGCTTTCACCCCTGCATCTGGCTCCTGAGTCTTCACTGGTAAAATCAAAAGATTGAGATTAAAAACAAAACAAAACTATGGATATATATATACACACATCCATTCAGCCTTGCAGCACCTATGACCAAGCGAGCCATTTACATGGCTGATCCTAGTCCCCAATTTCAGTCTTAGGCCCAAGTTTCAGCCTGTCTACCAACAAATGCACTGAAAAAGGATCAGACAACAAGAGCGACAGAAAGCGCTGACATCTATTGGTTATTTATTCTTTTCTACACACTGATTTACAGTTTAACTCATTACATTCTCACAACAAATTCATGAGGTGGCTAATGTGACCAGCTCACCCGTTCCAGATGAGAAAAGCGAGTCAAGAAAAGTTGCATTAACTTACCTAAGGCCACATAGCTGGTAAGAGACTGAGTCAGGGTTGAAACCAAGGCTGCCTGGCAGCCGATCCTAAGCTTTTGGTCATCATGTGATACTGTGCAGATGGTCCCACAGTAAGCAAGCTCATTAACGAGCTATTCTTGCTGGTGACCATCTCACTGTCTACAGAGATGAATGGACCTCTTGCAGGTGTACTCCTGAGAATGCTCAGCCTGGGGCTTTTAGGCACTCATTGTCATGATCCTTTCAGAATTATCTTTTACTTAAGTCACCTACCAAGAAGGCAGGGTCCTTCGGTATTAGAGATGGCGGTGTCTCTATCTCATGCTTTCAGGACATTTTCTGCATATAAAAGAGGTCCTGTGTCTTCTTTTTTTTATCGTTTTTCACTTGTTAGTTACCAGGGATAAATTGTGTAGACTCCAATTCTAATTAATATCCAATTCTCCTCTATTTTTAATTGATTCTTTATTTATTTAACTACTATAGTACTAGAGATTGAGCCCAGAGCCATGTGCATTACCTGCGTGCTAAGCATTGTTCTGTTAGCCCCAGCCCTTGTCTTATTTTTTAATTGATACAATGTTTCCGTGTGTGTGTGTGTGTGTGTGTGTGTGTGTGTGTGTGTGTGTGTGTATGTGTGTTACAATGTGATTTGATTATTTTCCTCTCTTGTTACAGCTATGTCCCATAGAAGAATTGGAGAATGATGTTATCAAGTAAATGTTCAAGTAAGAATCCAGCATTCAAATCATTATCTAACAGTATTCCCAAGTGCTCATTAATTCAGGTGAGTCCTAGTTAGCATTCCTTGTCAACTTGATGTAGCCTAGAATCTTGTATAAGAAGTGCTTATTGAGTAACTGTCCTCATCAGGTTGGGGTGGTCTTGATTATTAATTGCTGCAAGAGGGCCCAGCACACTGTGAGTGGCACCATACCCAGAGAGCTGGATCTGACTATGTGAGAAACTAGCTAAGGATGAGCCTGTAAACCAGAAAGTGAGTTAATAAACAGTACTGCTGCATGATTCCTGTCTGCGGCTGCCTGGAGTTCCTGCCCTAACCTTCCCTTAATAATGGATTGTGACCTGGAAGAGTAAGACTTAAACCCTTTACTCCCCAAGCTGATTTTGGTCAGAGTGTTTTATCACTGTAACAGAGGGTGGATACAAGGTGATTCACAGTCTCTGGAATCTCAGACACTGGAGGAGAAACAGAGCTGGCACAGCTAGTATGTGTGAGGAGCAGCCCAAGCATTGTGGGAGTACAGACTGCGTGGGGACTCACTTTCCTAAGGAAGTGTGTAATAATCCACACAGGAGACAACATTGGATCTAGGGTAGGAAAGGTAAGTAGGGGAGGAGGTAAGACTATCCATTCAGAACAGGTTGCAAAGATCATGATGTATGCTGGAGCAGGGTGTGTTCAGGAAAGTATTAAAATTCCAAGCAGACAGAAAGTCAAGACACAAGAGAAAAGTGGGAGCAGGGATAAGGTGGGCTGAGCCAAGACAAATATTTTCATAGTTTCCTATAATAGTGGATAAGTCTAGAGAGGAGAGGCCACAATATCTTTGGGAATAAAACAGGGAACGCCAGGAGAGATGCACTAGATTGGGAAGAAGCTCCTCCCACTGGCCTCCACATGGGTGGGGTTATCATGTTGCTGATGCTGCTGTGTTGTGTTGTCAGTTGAAACTCACCACATATTTGTAACCAGGCCAGGTACTTAAAGGAATTGCTTGCTTTTGTGCTTGGGGATGGGCCGTGAGGAGCAACTAAGAAGTTATTGCTGCTGCTAAGGATGTGCCACTTCAATCTCCTCATTAATAAAGGAAAAAAGGACTCCTATTTTTTGCTAGGAGTCTATTAGGATGAGTCTATTAAATTATTGTTTTGTGTGTGTTTATTTACTTCAGCTGAGCATCCCAAAGGAAGAGAGTAAATCCTAAAGTGATGGAGTACTGATATAGCCTTTACCGGATGGAACAGGGATGCCCTAAGAGCATGTTTCTCTGCCACTTGAACTCTCCATCCCATAACTATGCTTCAGAAGCAAGCACATGCTTAGAGATGGTCTACTAGTTGTTACCTAGCCTCTCACAATGACCCAAGCACAACACAGCAATGTAGCAAGGCTCCATTTCAATCTGGATGAAGAAGATTTCTGAGTTCATTTTGTGGGGTAGAAGAAACAGGGTTTGTAGGATTTTGTGTTTGGGTGTGTTCATACAACTTTTTTCTGCTGGTCAACACAGATGGGGAAATTGTGCTGCCACTGTCAAGCTGTTGAAACAGTTTGTGTACCCAGATGGGCCCTGATTTAACAGACAATCATATCTGGGTTGGTTCCCGGCAGCTATCTCAGATCTTATGCCTGGCTTCATGAGGATGCAGAAGGCGAGCCTCGAGCCAATTAATAACGCTTGGCCCCACCCCATGGCCATCTCAGGCTGATGACTATGAACTTGTAGGGGTCAGGGACCTAAAGCAGGCTCTCTCCTCTTGGCTGCAATTTGTACATCTTAAAATTTGGAACACGGCCCCAAATTTGGTTTGACATTTCTGTATTTCTTTAATATTTTGAACGCCTAATGTGCTGAACCCCTGAAGACAACTGAAATGTTTACTTGGGTGTCAAGAAGAAAAATTCTAATTAAGTTAATTTTTAGATAAAGATCAAATATGGGCTAAAGGAGATGCTCATAGAATCAGGGCTTACAGAGGTCATGTGGCTATCTTATAGGAAACATTTACAATCATCCCATGTCTCATATATTCCCACATCCCACCAACTCCTGTGTCCTGAGTCTTCACTGAGAGCAGTGGAGCAAAGTTGTTGCTTCTCCCTCTATATTATACAATCATAGGTATCCTGGATGTTGTATTGGACATCCATTCTCAGGCTTACTCTCTGTGTGCCTTAGTGAAACTCCTTGTTCCTTTTTCTTTGTTTAATTTATTATAATTTAGTCACATTACATCCTGATTGTTATCACCTTGCTCATATCTTCCCAGCTCCCACCCTCCCTTCCTCTTCTGCCCTATTCCCCTCCCCCAGGCCTCTGATGGGGGTAGGAGGTGGGGTTGGGGGGTGGGAGGTGGCTCCTCCCCCACCATCTGACTACAGTCTATCATGTCCCATTAGGGTAGCCTGCATTCCCTTGTCTGTGTGCCCACAGGGCCTCCCTGCCAAGGGAAAGTGACCAAATTGGGGAGGGGGGGCATCAGAGTTCAAGTCAGAGGCAGTTCCCACTCCCCTGGCCCCAACCGTGGAGAATGTGCTGTGTCCTTGTTTCTTTTTTGAAAGAGCCTGGGTGGAAGTGCACATCTATCCAGCCGACTGGTTCTAGCTTTAGAGAGTGTTGTACTCCAAGCTTTGCTTTATGGAGAAAAATAACCTCACTCCAATTCAGCGGTGATTTGCTGCTTATTCCTGAGACACATGAGCTTGAGAATTTGTTAGAATTCCAACTCTAAGGCTAATATTGAATGGTAAGATTTTTAATAATTAGAAATATGGAGCAAGGAGCATTATTTCAGAGGAGAGGCAGTTTGGCATTCATAGGTAAAACCCTGTTAGACTGATCTTAAAAGAGATGAAATAATAACATAAGTCAGAGGCAGAAAGAAGGTGGCCCTATGTAAAGCCATTCTTCTGGAGGAGAAAAAACAGACTCAGAGAAACAAAAGCCATTTAACCAGCTACACTAAGACTATGACGTGTCCTTCATAACACCTGTTTTTCTCTCTTGATTATCTGGGGAAGAGGCCACCAGGATCAGGACTACCCACCATGTTTAGCTTTGTTCTATTTAGCTAATGACATGGTTTTTTTCCCCCCAAAAAGATGACATTTGATTGTCTGGAAGAGACCTTCTTTCCTTCTTCTCCTTCATGTTGGCTGAGATTCCCACATGATGGGTGCTGCTGTTAAGTATCTCTTCCCATGAGATGAGAGCCATGCTCTCTGGTTGGTCTCATGGGTAGGAGAGGAGCCAGATGAGTAGGAAGTAAGGATCTTCCCGCACTTTGTACTTGTGGGTTTGGTATCCATGTATTCAACCAACTGTGGGTCAATATTTGAGGAAAAGAGACATCTTCCAAGAACATGCACAGATGTGTTTTTGTCAGCTTTCCAAACAACATAGCATAACATTACATATATAGTATGCATATTATGGTAGGTGTTTGTATGTTATCTAGAGATGGTTTAAAGTATATGGGAAGGTATGCGAGGGTTTGTGGGAACATTTTGACATTTTACGTAAGGTAGTAAAAGCATCTACCGATTTTGTATCCTTGAGGTCTTGGACCCAAAACTTTGAGGATACAGAAAGAAAATTTGCATCTATCTATACTCACCTCTTCTCCTTCCTTTGCATATTCAGAATCACACCAATGTTACCACCACCCACTCTTCCTTAGTTTAGTCTTATATCAGGTAGTGATGTGCATAGTGGTTTTTGTTTTTGTGTTTCACTGAACACTTCTTAAAGAGAACCTTAGCCACCTCAACATGTATAACAACACATTAGTAAATTATAAATGCATTTATGACAAAATAATTACTACTACTACTGTGCAAAGAGGGTATAGTCTTTAAATATTCCACACATATCTAAGGTCTAGCTGCATATCTATCATCTATCTATTTATTTATACTATTCATCTACATCTATTCATCTATAACTATCTATCTATCCATCATCTAATTTTTTGGTACTTGCAATGAATTTTAAGGTCAGTAGATTCAGTCAGAAGAAAGTGTCAGATCCCCTGGATCCAGAGTTATTGATGGTTTGTGAGCTACCATGTAGGTGCCAGAAATCTAGCCTGGGTCTCTGCAAGAGCATCCAAGGTTCTTAGAAACTGAGCCATATCTCCAGGCCCTCTCTGATTTTTAAATTTATCTTTTATAGAATCAAGGTACTAAGGCAAATGAACTATATAGCATTCTTTAAAAATATCGAACAATTTCATATTTATTTAATTGATTGTTATATGTAAGTCAGCTAATAGAAAACCTTCTTTATTATATATTTACTTTTATTTTTAGTAGATAAATAAAAATTCTGAATCCCCATGTAAAGCCAGCAGAGATACACAATGCATATGTGTTTCCACATACACAGCCTTTAAAATCTGGACTCCTAGATGCACTCTTCCTTGTTTAAGGCCCACAACTTCTGATGGTGTCCCACTGCTCTTGCAAGACTCCCTTGTGCAAATATTTACACTATAACTTTTAAACATCCACAAACATTTATTTTCCCCCACCAAATGACATCACGTGGAGGGCTCAGAGTTCTCTGTGACATTGTAGCTTTGGGCTCTCAGGATGGGCGCTCACAGTTTGCCAGGCTGAGCACAGCCAGCTGCAGCTGGGAATGGGGTAAGCTAAGAGCTGTTGGTTGAATATAGCTAGAGAGCATTTTTCTTCCATTTTAACCTCCGTCTATATCAAGGCAGACATTAGCAATGGAATTCTCAATTCTGGAACTTTCTCAGACCCTTGCTTCCGTGATCTAGAGGCCACAGTGACACAAACATTTCAAAAGAGAAATGGAAATTCTCAGAGGCTCCCAGACAACTTTGAAGATTAGAGATGTTTCTAAAGAATCCAAGGAGCCAGGAAGGAAGGAAGGAAGGAAGGAAGGAAGAAGAAGAAGAAGGAGAAGGAGAAGGAGAAGGAGAAGGAGAAGAAGAAGAGAGGTGTCAAACTTACTTCATCTATGTTCCCAACAGCACCAAAGATCCTTGCCATTTGTCCGGTGAGGTAGGGAAATCTCTCTCCAATCTCTTTCAGCACCGGGAGAAAATCACTCAAAGCCAGTGGCTCGTACCCTGCTATTTCTACGAGGATGTTTATGATTATGTCATTGTGGGTTGAATCCTTCAAATGCCTGATCAGGAAAGGAACACATTTTTGAACCACCTGCAAGGGAGAGGAGAGGGGGAAACGATAAAAAAAGGACAAAGAGAAGTGTTAGTCAAATCAGAATCACCTTCAAAAGAAAACTCTATTGAGACAGTCTCATCCTGTAGCCTAGGCTGGACTCAGTTTACAGCAAACCTCCTGCCTCAGCTTTCGGAGTGCTGGGATGACAGGCATATGGACAGCAAAAAATTTTAAATAGGAAATCAGGAAGCAACACATCCTGGGATTATTAGACTCATGGCAAATCTCCTGACTTTGGAATTTAAACATTACAATAAAACCACCCGAGCCTACATCTGCTTTCCCTTTAAGTCATGCCTTCCTGTGTTGCTGTGCTGTGTGAATGCTGCATTCCTCCAGCAACCACCAGAGCTGTGGCTGAGGGACAGCCAGTGATGAAAGACCCTTGTGGATTTTACTAAAGCCTCCAGTTCGGGAAAATTCAGCTTAGAATGTCTCATAGTAGTGATAAGAAAGCAGGAAGGGCTTCTCACTTGTTCTCAATCTCCAATTTTATCAGATTATTCATCTTTAATTCTATCATGATAAGATATAATTATTAAAGCAGGATGACTGTCACCATATGCCTATTGCCTAATAATGCCCTTATGAATATAAGAATTAAATTTTTTTTTAAAAAGAAAATGTGACTTTCTGTGAAATACACAGATATTAGGGAGAAGGGAGTCTTGTGTAGAATTACTAAGCAGGACAGACCAGATAGTTTTGAGATAAGTAAAATCATCCTACATATAGATTTAAACTTTATAGTCACTCAAGTACGTGAGAAGGAAGAACATGGCTAGTTCCTGGTAAGGCACACATCCGCAGTTCTATAAACGCTGCCTGTGTATTTGGGAGGGATTGAATGTCCTTCAGAAGACACTCTGAGAGGTTTCTGGCACATACAGCTAAAGTGTCCCGCCAACTGGCCTGGGTCAGGGCAGCATACCTGACCTGAGGCATTTGGAAGTGGAAAATGTGCACACATTTCCTGCCCATTCTAGAAACTCCATTTCCTAGCCGCTGCTGCCCTTCAGGTCCTGATCCTGGAACAACAAGGACTGTGACATCGTGTGGTTCTACACATGCCAACTTTATATTTTCATTTAAACCCCAGCCACATAGCCAAGTCCCACAAGCCTGTCTGTTCCTCTATGTCAAAAAGAAAAAAAAAAAAAAAGAAGAAGAAGAAGAAGAAGAAAGAAAAGGAAAGAAGAGAGGAAAGCTGGAAGGAGAGAAAAAGAAATGAGGAGAAAAGAAGAAAAAAAAAAGAAAAAAGAAAAAGGGGGGGGGGAGAAGCAGGCACCAGGCAAATAAATTCCCCCCCCTCAGCCCGAGGGGACAGATGACTCTGTAGAAGGCACAGAACACAGAGCTGCTTTGGACATTGTCATCAGAAATGATGACTTTATATGTGAAACAAAAGCTGAGTATTTTTCTGTGAATTCCTAATAGTGTTAAGTTTATTATGATGATGATAGAAAAGGAAGATATTTTGAAGTGTGTCCCAATACATGAAAGCAAAGTGGTGCCCTGGCAGGAGGAATTTGCTTTCTACCCACAGGGCCCCATCTCCGTTGCTGCCTTGTTGGGCTGACATCACGTCTGGGAGAAGGTGCTATGTCTGCTGAGAGGAGAGCAGCCACAGACATAATGCAGGTGGCAGGCTCAGAGGGAGCTGACATGCCTGTCCCATCTTTGTCTTCTGTGCGTAGCCTCCTCACTACCTCCAGAGTACCTTGTCCTAAAATCCCAGTCTGATGACATCAAGCTTCCAATAGAAAAGTTTAAAGATTCCTTTACAGCCCAGGGCCAGAAGCCCAATGCTATGGCCTTGCAGTGTCTTCACTCAAGCTGCTTCTGCTGCCTCTCCCTCTGGGACAAGGCTAAGCTGCCTGGAACTGCTTCAGGGAAACGGAAGGAAGTATTTGCTTTCCTATGTGGCTTTCCATCTGCCCACCCTATAGACAGAGGGCCTAGGCTCGAGTTCTGCAATCACCCATGCAAATACTCAGCGGTGCCTTACCATGTAATCCTCCTACCTGGTACATGAGCCTTGCAACAATCTGGGATGCTTGGTTTTCACTTAGATTCTTTGGTCTACTTACAGGAAGTAGGGAGAGACGGCCCCACCCCCTCTCTTTTCATTCTACTCTTGCCTCTTTCTGCCTGGCTAGCCTGGCCTCATTTAAGGCACCTCTCAGGGATATGAGGTCACTTAGCAGTGTAACGTAGAACCAAAAAAAAAAAAATTTTTTTTTTAAATTTTCCAGAAAATGTGTTAATAATAAGAATAGCTTGAAGCCTTGTTTCCAGGAAGAGGATTCCCCCTCAGGAAAATTTCTTACAGTTCTGACAGCTTATCTCACAGCGAAATCTACTTACATGTGCTTTCTGGCTCTTGTTCCACTTTCACCCCTATAAATTGTGCCATTGTAATAGGTAGAGAAAACTAAGAACTTTTCCTCTTTCGTTTTGGCCCACATTATAAGTAAACTCCTTTCTTTTGATCAATTCCTGAATTATGATTTTTTTTGGTAAGAGAAGCAAGCCCAGGACTCAGAAGAACTGTAGTCAGTCATAATCCTGGAGTGCTCATAATCCTGAAGACCCAGAATCAGGCCTGCAGAAGCACTGGAGGCAGGCTCAGGGTGTCTAGGAAACCTCCAAATCCCTAGTACCCTGGGCTGCTGCTTAGTGAGGGGTGGGCGTAATGTAGGAGCACAAGAGGAAGAGGCCTAAACAGAACTCTCTAAAGCAAGCAGCCAGGGTAGACTCTGGACCTCTTGGTTTCTCTGGTTCTTCCTAGACACTAGTCTCTTCTCTTCCCATCTCTTATCGCAGTTCAAAATGTGGCTTCATCACAGAGTTGAAAGTTTGTAGATACCTATCCTCAAGCCAAGAGCACCTTCAGAACAGGCCTATCTACAAATTAATGACATTTCAAGACCTGTATGTAAAATAGGAAGCAGTGGTGTGTGTGTGTGTGTGTGTGTGTGTGTGTG